>VFFE01008014.1:4385609-4507934 GCA_008921705.1 Burhinus oedicnemus | reverse complement strand
CACCAGACTGATAAATCAAATTAAAAATGTTGAACAGCATGGCATTGCATGATTTGTTTTGGCAATCAAAGAGTGTAGAAGTGATATCGGTATACATGTGTTATGTACTAAGTCCTTGGATCATCATTACTGTTCTGCTCTAGCCTTAGTACATATGGGTAATTCTCATTAGCAATAATCAAAGTTACATGCTCCAATTAAATCTTTCATATGGCATATATTAGACACCACATGTTATATGACTTAAAAATTCTTTTAACTACATTAAACATATAAATGACACTTAATCACAATAGTTCATTAAGTCTATGGGTACACTGATTAAGTAGGATTAGATGTGGCAGACATATCTGAGCTAGCTTCAAAGAGGTTTTATCATATAGTCATGCTGTCTAGCTGTGACAGCACGGAGCTCAGGCTGGGCCACCACCTGGATGGTACGTTGCTTGCTGCGTATGTGCTGACTGTTGCACTGCTGTGGCTGATCTTCCAACAAGAGTAACACTTCTAATCTTTTTGGGTGGTGTCTATTCCACACAGAGTAGTTTGTGCACTGCGCTTTTATTATTTCTTGGTTTTTCCTTGTGAAACATGTATTTCCTTCATCACTGTATGTGGTCCTCCTAACTGTACCATAGACGTGAAATATAATTAATTCTTACTACAACTGGCCCTGAGATTGCAACAGGGAAAAGTTACAGTTTATTGACAAAACATCCCATACAAGAATGAAAGCTTGACGACTTTTTGAATCCTGCATTATTTGGCACCTTAGCAAAATTGTTAGGTTTGGAATCAAATGAACAGATTTTTATTTTGTTCACCATTTGTAAGGCCTAAATGTGGACTGAATAGGTCTATCACATATTTTAGAGCTGCAGCATTAAGCCTCTCACTACCAAGGGCCAACTTGCATTTTATGGACATATTCAAAAATGGTGTGCTGCAACTCTCCCATGTGTACCTGAACCCCATACAGTACAGATGATCTTCACACGTTCATTCAGTCCAGCAGCTCCTATAAAATGGTCACAAATTACACCAAGAAGTATTCTGTGTAGATATAAAGGAAAAAATACAATGAGAGTGGTAAAGCCTTGGAACAACTTGCTCATAGAAGTTATTGAATCTCTGTAGCTGGGCAGGGCTTGAGTAACCTGATCTAAATTCAAAGTTAGCTGTGAGCAAGAGTTTGGAATAATAATCCCAGAGGTCCTTCTCAGTTTAAAATATTCTGAGAATCTATGAATCTGCAAACTCAGGAAGTGTAGACAAATTTCTGCCCATACTTTGGATATTCTTAAGAGGCCCCCAGAAAAAAAATACTGCGGCAAGTGACAGACCAAATTAATTGTGCTGATGGCCCAGGAGCAGCCTACATATCGTAAGTTGTAAACTAGCAGTTTTGAGCAGTTTAACAGCTATTGAATTTAATTTGCCTAAAGCAGCTCCTTGTGCAAGCACAGATTTCATGTTTTCTGGCAGTGTAAGGATTGTTGCTTCACACAGAGGAGTGACAAAAATTTAGCAAATCAGTCTTCTTGACACTCACGTGTTTTCTATTATTAGGTAAATTCTGAACTGTTCAGTTAGTGCCACTCTTGTCTCCCTTGCAACGCCCAGCAACACCCTGAAAACAGAGCCAATATGTAGTTTCTAATTACTTACTAGAGTAATTATAATAACATATAACATAATTCCAGCACCTAACGCAGACCTACAGGAGAGATGGGGAGGGAGTCTTTACCAGGGAGTACAGTGATAGCACAAGGGGTAATGGTTCTAAACTGAAAGAGGGTAGATTTAGATTAGATATTAGGAAGAAATTCTTTACTGTGAGGGTGGTGAGGCACTGGCAGAGGTTGCCCAGAGAAGCTGAGGGTGCCCCATACCTGGAAGTTTCAAGGCCAGGCTGGACGGGGCTTTGAGCAACCTGTTCTAGTGGGAGGTGTCTGTGCCCATGGCAGGGGGGTTGGAACTAGATGATCTTTAAGGTCCCTTCCAGCTCTAACCATTCTATGATTCTATGATAATGCAACATAACGTAATGTAACAGAATGTAACATATGTAATGTAATAATAATAACAACAACAATATTGTTATTACTTCATATCTAGAGATCTTAAAAGAGATTAACATTTAGTTTCCCATGTGAAGCACTAAAACACGTGTCCTCTCAAATAGAAGCTGTGTGTGCTTATAATACATATAAGTTTGTCAGAAACAGACTCCAGTCTGGATAGGCAGGTGATTCAAATAGTGTGAGACAAGACATTTAGTGATGGGAGAACTAAAACTGGGTAAGTGATAGTACAGCTCTCAGAAAACTTGGAGGTTTGAGTTTATATGATTTCTCCGGGTGCTGTGTAAGAAAGCTGAAGCTCCAGGAGCTTGAAATTTTAACAGAAAAAAAGCAATGACACCAAGGGGGATGACCAATTACCTCAGCTAATTTTCCTCTGCAGTGTCAAGCAGAAGGTCATATACTTAGGAAATGATATCATAGCCATGTTAACAACCATAATTCTCTAGTTGTGTTCTTGTTACAGCTATGAAATCCTACTTTTTTTTTTTCTATCGGGAAGGGGGTGTGTGTATGTATAAAACATACAGTAGGTAAATATATTGAAGGGCTCTGGTAATTTCATGGTAACCACAAGAGCAAAGCTCAAGTTGTTTGTGATGTTAACAGAAACCAGAGATGTGCTGTATGTATAGCCTCATTCACAGTCTCTGAATTGGCTTTTATATAGTTCATGGATCACACAAGAGTTTAAGAGGAAAAATATTTTCTTTAAATTCATGTACATAATGTCTCTTTTCCTTCCAACATACCAGAAGAAGGTCTGATAATTTTGACTTATTGTAAAACATTACTGTATTTATTTTTAATACAGGAATACCTTCTGCACCTGAATTTCACTATAAGATATTGCAAATCCTTGCTAAGAAATGAAAATCTAATATCAAAAGTGAAGTCACCCAACCAACTACAATGAACAGAAAATTGATATGACTGAAACATTCTTTTGAAAAGCATAACTGTCTCATGAGAGAAGATGTAAAGCTTTCTTAGCATCTTGTGGCATTTCTGAAGTTAAGTTTCCTAATTTGGATTCCTTCCTCTAAGGAAGAAACCTAGGGCACCCCTTTGAAAGTTTTAGGAATGAATAGCTTGTTCACATATTTCTTTAACAAGAAATTGGTATATTTTAGGATTTGCAGCTGAATTCTGTTGTCCTTTACACCTGTGCAATCTCACTGAAGCTAAATTGAAAGAGATTTGTCTAGGATAAAAATATCAGGAAAACTGGTGACACTAAACTTAGTTTACTGCAAACCACACTGCTAGAAATATGGAAGGAAAGAGTGATTTTGAGATACCTCCAGACCACATAGGTTATTGGGCACTTTCAAACTGAGCCTCTGAACCTTTTGAAGTCTCCTCATCATGACTGTATTAAAGGCAAACTCACGCATGTTCCTATTTAAACAAATTTTTTTGGAAAATTCTTGCCATAATTATATCTGTGCAGCCTGGGTGACTGCAGCATTTTGCATAGCATTTCTTAGAAAGACATGTTAGTAAGACAGATAAATGAGATACTGTCGTGTGCGAGTTAGCTTTGGGGATGATGAGGTCTTTCAGAATTAGCTCCTGTAGTAGAAGCTGTATAGATGAACTAGTCTCTCCCTGTGCAAATTCATCGTGTTGTGAAGGTTCTGAGACTAAGCATTTGGCTTGGAAATACCATCAAAAAGAATGAGGTTTTGTGTGCATGTGTTTGAAATATATATATATGTTTTTTTTTTTTTTTTCTGGATTCTTTTTTAGCTTTATCAGCTCCCTGTTTCAGTTCAGTAAAGAGTTCTACCAGCAAAAGAAGCTGAAGTGGAACAGCATGGAAATAGGAATGAGTAACTTGTTTTGTAGGAAGAAAGGGAAAGAAAACCCTGACAGTTGTTTAATCTGTCACTGCTGTTATGACAAATGTATACGTAACTATGAAATACAGTAAAGTACAATTAGAAGTTTCTAGTATTCCTGAACAACAACAACAAAAAACCCTAACAATTTTTCTATGGATGACTGTGTTTCTGATTTTCCCAGTTCATGGTTGAGACAGAATGTGTGCAGCTTGGGCTTTCAAACAAAGTGGACATATTCTCTGGATCTTATAGGCTTTCAGCTGCTATCTTCTTTACTGCTCTCCTCTGTATTCTAATCACAAGCTATGTGGCTCCAAACTCATTAAGTCTGAAAAGGCAGTAAGCCTTATGAGTCTTAGTGGATGACGTCCCAGTTGCTGTACGCTTAATTTACCACACTTTCCAGCTCTTTCAAGGCCCCCTGTTTCCTTCTTGTCATGTTCTGTAAATTTGTACTAGGACCTGAGAAACCTTCCAGGTAATAGGACACTCAGGAATCCCTAAATCCTGAACCATGAGAGATGTACTGCTGTCTTTGGGAATGTTCTATGGGGTTGAATGCAGCAAACTTTCATAAGCAAGACAACAGTTCAAATAAATCCAGATAAGCTACATCCTTTAACCCCCCAGATAAGCCACCTGTTCTCTGAAGATTTTAAAAAGTTTGCCTAATTATAAGTCAAAATTGGCTCAGGTGGGTTAATTAAGGAGTAATAAGACAGCTGAGGAACATGTCAAGCTGCAGAGGGTCTCCTATGGGTTCATGTTTGAGAGTTTTCTAAAAACTGCTGAAGAGAGGAGGGAAGGATGGCAATGGGAAAGTTCTGAAACTCTCACTAGAGTCTCTTTCCTCCTGTAGATCTTAGGAGGCCCACAAGAAGGTGGAGAAATTCTTGATATCCTTCCCCAGGCACCTTATTCACTCCATTACCTCTTGGCAGACCACCTAAGATATACAGGAGCAGATGCCTGAGGTGTGCCCAACCAGCTTGTTCGTTTGTGGGTGTGGGTGTGTGTGGGGGTGTGTGTGTGGGCAAGCTGCATTCACATGAGTGGGTGTGGAAGTGTGTGTATGCCTGTATGTATGCATGTCTCTCTGAACAAGGAGTTGGGCAGACCAAGAGTTTGGGGAGATGTGTTGCTACTGTGACTTTTCCCCAACCTTCTGCAGGAAAGCAAAAGAGAGCATTTACTGGTTCTTTTTTGCTGCTGGAATTGCCAAGGAGCCTAAATTAGTTTGTCATCTCCCGATGACGCCTGCTAATACATCTGTTCAAAATATTAACTTTTAAAATAGACTCTATCTCATCCTTGCTATCTGCACTAGATCTCAGCTAGTGAACCATAATTTATCTCTTTAGCTTGTTGGTGGTTTGGTGGGTACGTGTTGTTGCAGAGTAATAGGACAATGAGAAAAAAACAACTTAGCACTAGAAACATGTTTTCATTCTGTGTGCGTGTATGTGTGTGTCTGTCATAATTCATTACTTCCCCTGACCTCTAATTTGGCAGAAAAAAAAAGTCACTCAACTAGAGAGATAACCTACATATCTTAAAGCCAAAATTCCTTTGTCTGTGGATTTGGAACGTGAAGGCAAAATTAAGTTTGAAGTGCTAACCGAAGAGTAATTGCAATTACTCCAATGCATAGCAGAGAACAAAGACATGTGGGCTCAACCCCAGTGCATCAGAGCAATGATATACTGAACAGACAACCGATTTTCAGGATGAAGGCAAATTTAGCAAACTAAAACAAAAAGAAAAGGATATAGTTACTGGCTGAGAAGTTCTGTACTATGAATGAGGGCTATGAATATCTTGTATTGTGGTATTTGTACATTTAAAAAAAATAATCAGCATTTAGGAAAGAGACACAAGTAAAAGTGGAGAAGAAATATAAAGCTGTATATTCTACAATAGTGAGTGCAAGTGAAAAATGACCAAGGAAGACATAGAGGAGGAATGAAAGAATGCACAGTCTGAGATAACGACAGGAGCTGACTTGTGCTAGGCCTTGAAAATCTTTCCTTCTGTTCATCTAGTAGCAAATAAGTGAAAAATACCTATCCAGAAATAGCATCTATACATAGATGATAGCAGAAGGCCTGAGACTCAGAATGAAGCTTTAAGTGACTGCCAAGTATAGAAGGCATTACACATCAAAGCCTGAATACGTGGTTACTCCAGATCTTCAGCAGACATTGCTGGTAACCACAAAGTTTGTCTCCTAGTCTGTCATGCAACGTTTTCCAGGGATGCACACTGCAGCCGGTTGAGGCTCAGAGCTGAAACAGAAATGCCCTCAAGTATAATTTTGTATAAAAACATCATGAAAAGAATTTTTATCTTAAAACCATCTTTGAAACAACCTTAGGGAAAAACTCTTGGATTTATTATCAACCATGCTTGTATTTTAAGGATGCATTTGTTTTAAAGTAATTATGCAAGGCTTCTCAATATTTAATTTTGTAAATGCTTGTTGGGCTTTGCCGCTTGAGAAATCCTGGTTTGTTTTGTTCACCCTTTTACACTGTTTCCTACCATTACACTAAGAAAGAATTCCGATGAGGAGAAGCTTTTACAGTGAAAACAGCTGTGATATTCTACACTCTTTTGACACCTTTTCTTTGAAGTCATTTGTGTGTTTCCACTGGTTTTACTGAGTGGCAGGGCTGATGGCATCCTGAGGTTCAATGGTAAACACTCAGGACAAAGCCACAGAACAAATGGATGGCAGAGCACGGAATATGATTCAGCAGCCCTTGCGCTTAAGTGAATGATCCGGTATTTTAACTCACGTAATATCTCATGGTATTTTCTAATATGATCGCAGTGAACTAGTAAAGTACTTGTTTGTTTTAGAGAACTAATAATGGATGTGTTAAGTAAAGCAAACCAAGCGCTGCAGAAAACAAAAGATGAACTATCTAAATGTAATATTAATTTTATATGTTCCAGATTCAGAACAATCTGTGGGCAGGGAATGCAGCTAGCGGTTCCGTGGTTACTTCCTGCATGCTACCACGAGATACGTCCTCCTGTATGACACCTTATTCCCATTCACCCCGGACAGATTCGGGCTACACAGGCTTTTCGAACCACCAGAATCAGTTTGGTCACGTGCCCCTCAATAATTTTTTCACTGACTCTTTACTTTCTGGGGCAAGCAATGGACATGCTTTTGAAACCAAGCCGGAGTTTGAAAGGAGGTCCTCCAGCATTGCAGTTCTACGGATGAAAGCCAAAGAGCATGCTGCCAATATTTCCTGGGCCATGTAACATAGCAGTACCCTTTCTTCATTTCCTTTTTTTTTTTTTTTAATAGCAAACTGAAATCATTTTTATTTCCCATATTTAAAGGACACAACAATAAGCTGCTGTGTATGGAAAGCTAGAAATCACAATATACACAATGTCTGCTTAAACAAATGCAATATAATATTTAACAATAAAAAGAGAATAAACCAAATAGATTTACCATGCATCAAGCTCAACAAGCCCTCTTTGTTTTGGTTTTTATATAGAAATATGTTTTGTTGTACCAGTTGATGAAATATGATTATAAAACCTGCAAAAAAGAATAAAACTATTGAGAAAATATGTCTACTCCATTGGTTTTTAGCAGTCCTGTATACAAAATTAATGCTTTACAAATGAATACTTCATAAGGGAACAACACTGTAAAGGAAAATAAATTTATTCTATGAAAACCATGAAGTAAATCTCTAAGCACACCATGCAGAGAATGAAATATACGATCGTTCATGTTGTAGGTGGAATTTGTAGACCTGAGTATCTCAGCACTGTGCTGCTGCTCTGAGCTAGCTCTGTTGTTTTGCTAATGTATTTTGAGCTCACTGGAGTTAGATCAATGCACAACCAATGTAATGAGAACAGAAGGTATTTCTTTATTTTATGGACCTGAGTGTGTTCTTGTTAAAGATGAGATTTTTTTTGCCGATCATATCACTAAAAGCAGGATCACAGTGTTTAATAGAGTTTTCAAAGACATACACAGACTCTTTAAGTCAACTAGTGTTTAAATGAAACCTTTAAGGTTGCAGATAGGGTATCTTGAAACCTAGGTGACTAGAAGAGAGCATGGGATAGTACTGTAACACTTTCAAGAGAATCCACATTTAGAACAAAACCACAACAACAGCAAAGCCTTACTTCCAATTCAGTCAGTCTTAGTAACTGGTTTTTGTCATGCTATGGTCAAATTCAAAAGAAAAAAGTCCAACAAGACTTGCCAGTTTCAATCTGTAACTGATCTCAAGATGTTATAAGAGTACATTTAATTTTGGTTTAGTGACAGTTTGTTGATACTTTGTTTATTTGTTTTTTTGTTTTTTGCTTTTTTTTTTTCTTTTTTTTCTTCAGAGTGTAAGACTGGTTTGTTCCCTTTAAAGTCGATAGGAAAAATCTTTTCGACTGCAGGGTAGCAGGATTTGGCTCTCAGCTCCCAGCCTATCACAAAGGAATTAAAATGTCAGCAGACTTTCTGACATTTCTGGTGGAAAAAAAAATAGAGGAGAAGAAAAATACTTTACATCTGGAGAATTGCTATCTGCTTTGATTTACTTCTCCTCCCTTTCCCCTGTCACATTCCAAGCTCCTTCAGATGAGTGAAATGTCAGCCTCTTTGAAAGCAACAGTCAGTCTCTCAGGTTCATAAAGGCAAAATAAATTAATTGAAATAAAGAAGGACTTGCATGGCTGTGATTAGAACAGGATACAACTCTCTGGGCACCCCCTGCTCCTTCTTGCTTTTCTCTCTGGCCATCAGTTAGGAACAGAGGGCGGGTGGGGGGAGAAGGGAAGATCAGGGAAGCACATTTCGTCACAGCAACTGCAGAACTATCAGTACTCACAAAACCAAACTCAACGGAACCTCCAAATTGTCTCTGCTCCCACTCAGGAGGCTAAACCTGAAAACAAATACAGGACATGGGTCCATTCTGTAATCATTCAGTGAAATAAATAAACTTAACTTTGAAACTAATGGAAGCAGTTGAAAATGGGAATTTTACAGCAGATTCTTACACAGCTTATTGAAAGGAAAGTTGTCCTATTTGCCCCTAGTAATAAACTCCAAGTTTAACACATACACATACTCCAATTTGTGGTTTCCGAACTTTATTCTCCTTCTAAAAATTAACTTCAACTTTGGCCTGAAGAACTAGGAAAGAGTGTTCTGGCTAGAATTTGTCTTTTCCTTTTTTATGGTCTGTTTAGACAGCAGTAAAATAAGCCTTTTGATTTAAAGCAAAAAAGAATTTTATTAGTACAGGTAAAGACACTAGTTTTATATAGAAACTTGTGCTACATGCAGACGGATGAAAGTGGTGGAAATACAAGGGGTTTTTTTAGCTGTTTCCAGTTCTAAAATGTGTTTTCAATATTCTTGTCCATTTCAACATAATCACTTTTTAAGGTGTAGCATTTAGAACATGTCAAATTGATGTCCAGATAATTTTAATTAGAATGTCATTAATGGATAAAGAAGCAAAAGCTTAGCTGGCAAACTTCAAGCCATTTTTATTGTTGCCTCTCTTTCAGTTCACTTATTTATTTTGATAGCAGAATTTGCTATCATTGCCTTGTAAAATCCAGAAAAAAGTTCATTTTTACAAGGCTATTTATGTCAAGAGTAAAATTAAACAATTCCTAGGAATTTATTGCAGTGACAGAATGCTTGGGGAGAATAAACATCCATTTTCAAAACGTTACAACATTTTTAGATGCTTGAAGCCTCCAAAATCAAAGAGGAAAATAAAAGACTATGTCATCTTCCTGCTGATTTTAATTAAGTGAAAGGGATACAATTCTAATTAAATTTTCATCCTCAGTTTTAGCAATGGAAATTATTTGTTACATGTTGCTGGCATAACTTTATGCATCAGACAAACAGGTATTCAACCCTTCATTAAACCTGAGGTGTGATAAGTTGCAGGCCTGCATTAAGCTTGTCATGCTCTTGCATCAGCCTCGTCTCAAAGAATGAATGATGGTCTGTTGGTTGCAGCGTTTCATTTAGCTAATGAAAAAGTATCTTCGTGTTAGATGTCAAGTACTACAACAGGGTCACATTCTGCCACTTTTATTTAGTAGTGCTTTACTCCATGAGTAGATGCATTGATGTGAGTGAGACTACTCACATAGGCCAAATTGTGAATCACTTATAAATGTTTATTCACAATGGCCCCATTCATGCAAAGAGCTGCTCAGCACAACATGAGTAATCGGTTCATAATCAGGCCCAGCTTAAGGTACTATTCAGCTCTGGTAAGGATGGCAGAATCTGGCTCACGCTGGCGTAAGGCCAGGCTCAGATTTTTTAACCAAGATGAGTAGCTCCTTATTCCACAAATAGTGCAAACAGAGCCAACAGGGCTCTTTGCAGGGTTCTCTTTTTATAAGAAAATTCTAGAAAAGAGGCGTTTCAGTGTATACAAATAATTTGAGTAAGTTTCTATTCAAGGTAAATTATTTTATTTTCCACTGGACTGTACTGCCACATTTGACAGGACTTGTGGTCTTGTGCTTTGATTTTGTCCACTTAATGATTTCTTAGCATGAGCAACTAATCTTTTCACTGCTTCTTCAACATGTGGCAAATGCACTAAAAACAAAAGGAGGTGATTTACATAGCCTTCCTGCCAAGTACTTTAACTAATGTTTGAGATATGTGATCATCATGCAATGCTGAGAAGTAAATTTATAGAACTTCTGGGCAAAGAGTCCCTATCCTGTTAAAAGAGAAAGTGAAATATTGTTGTAATTATTGCTGTGAAGAATTTGTGATGACATAGTGCTGGGCTGTTTTTTCTCCTATGATTGATTCATCAACAATCTGAAAATGTTAAGCCTGTATTTGAAACAAATTTTTGAACAGATGTAAATTTATCTATGAAAATTAAAAGTCCCCTTTAAGATTTGTACAGACTCAAGTGAGTGATGGACAACACTGCACTTAACAGCTAAAGACCCCGTCTCCTTACCATAAAGATCATCAGAAAAGTTTAACACAACTGATTTCTACCTAGGTTTAATCAGCAGTTTTACATACCAGAGGAATGTGTCAATGAAGGCATCTTTTGTTGCTGAGAATAAGCTGAAATGAACTATATTTCTTACTTCACTTCTTTACTGTCATAATATTTTACACAGTCAAGTGCTGAAAAATTCCAGTCTAATATATGAAATGCATTTTATTTTGATTGTAATCTTTATGGTAAGACCCTGAAGTATATAATTTAACAAATACGACCAATACTGTGCATTTAATACTGAGGTACTTTAGCACGATAGAAGTAAATTATTTTGTTTTCAAAGGATAAAATATTGCAGTGTGTTCAAAATGACACAGATCAATTAATATCAGAGATCTTTAGAAATATCAGAGATCTTTAGAAATTAGTTAATCAGCCTGATCAGAATTAGAACTCATTTAAAACACTTATACTGCTAAAATTCAAAATGTTTCCAAGGCACTGATATTTTCCCCCAGCACTTTCATAACCAATTAAGAAGTGGCCCACTCATCTCCAGAATACACCCTTCTTATCCCTTTACAGTGATCTTTTTAGATTTGGATGGCATCAGAATGACAGTAAGACCTTGTGAGTTACCCGAAGGTCAGTACCCATTTATTTTATACCACTTTTGAGTAGCCTGAAGAAGCTGAAGTATAAATCTAGTTTAACTAGGTTTACAGCTGCTTTGTATTGCCAGTGCAACACAAAACAGCTGTGGTACACTAGTGAATTATCATATGAAATATTGGTCATATAAACAAACTTATTAAGTGAACATCCAGAATGTAAAGTTGTGGTAGTTGAGAGAACATATTTTAGATCTAAATTGTGTAAAATAAGCAGCAGGCTGGGCAAGCACTGAATGTGAGGTATGGGAATGAGAGAAGGAGTGTGAAGTGAATATGGGGGTACAATGACTGGGAATGACAGAATAATCTTCTGGGAGGAGAGTCAGGGTGCAGTGCTGCAGTAAGGAGGAAACCTAAGCCCAGTGCAGTCCTACCTTCCCTCTCTTGCCTAAATTCCCCCATCTAAATCTCACCAGGACCTGTGAACATAAGATTTATTTTATTGCCACCTCTTCTATCCCAAGTTCCAAGAACAGTATGGGTTTAAGGAGGGATATAAAGAACCCAAAAAGTAAGTCTTGAAGAGGCAGGGCTGGTAGGTGTATGACTGTCACTGCCAATAAAAACATACTGGGAAATTAAAGAGTAATTTTGGGGAGAAGCATCTCTAATCATGAATTTCAGGTTTTCTTTCCCTCCATTTTTAAGGCAGTGTGAAGACAGAACCTTAAAGCACAGTGCTGGTCAGGTCAGTGAGTCTATCAAATTCCTGAAGCATGGCCATTCTCTTTTGCACCACAAACTCATTAAACCTGATACAGCTGTGACATGCAAATGAATGAACATATCGCAACACTCTCACATAAGACTTATCTGAGACATTGGCCTGTTTCTGCCAGTTATTGTCACTGTATTTAAATAAAAACATAAAAATTACATAGTTTCTCATCAAATCTGTTCAAATGCAGTCTACACATGAGATGTCATTTATTTTTCAGTACGTGAAAAAAACCCAAATAGGTAAGTCTTTAAAGTCCATTATCTTTTCAAGGAATACGGGCTGTTGTGAGGCCTCACACTCAACAGCTCATGCTGCCCACCTTCATAACGACGATTATTCCCATAGGAATAAGTAATAGACAAGACTAATAAATACATCAATATACAGGCAATAATAGTGGTCAAAGTCAATGATGTTGTTAGCATGAAAAACGTTATTTGGAAAACTGTAGGTTACAGGATCAGGATAAAAATCATATTTTCTGACTGGGTTATACAGTGGAACTTGATGGCTCACAAGATGCTGTTACAGGAATGCTCTTCCATGCTCCAGTTCTAACTACAGCAATCCTTCATAACCTAACAGCTGGCTGCTTCATCTCTCAGAAGCTGAGGCAATGATGGTTTCTGCATCCTTTAATTATGAAAATTAATTGGAATAGGCTTGATCCTCCCTGCCTTGTACTCCTGTGAGAATATCCATGTGCATGTGCCAACCATAGTTTAGTATAGTCTCACTGTCATAACAGCTAGGCAAAGTCTTCTTCTATAATCCAGTAGTTGCAAAAGATTAGATTCTTGCCCCCAAAATTGCTCTGTGAATGAGCAATTTATTGATATGGAGAGGGACAGGTAAGGGGGTTAAAGCCCTTTTTTGGTTAAAAACCAAAACTTTTTTTTGTTTTTGTTTTGTTAAATCCAGTTTGATTATGACTCACAAACTGCTTGTAGCTGGAATAAGATCCTAGTTAACACTTTCATAATGTTTTTGCCCTTCTGAGAAAGAGAAGGGTACAGTTAAAATGGCAGCTTTGTTAAACAGTGTCCTCAAAGAGAGACAGAAGTATCTGAATCTGTGTAAGACTATATTTACTCAGGTGTATTTACTCAAATGATTTTGTTTTAATCATTAAAAATGGAAACCAGCTGAGATCTTTAACTGTGAAAATGACAATACAAAACATGTTCATTACATTTTGCTGTCAAAGTGATATTAAGGGAACAACGCAGCTTCTAGAGTGCTAAGAATGATTTTCTCACTAGTCTTTATAAACATTTTAATACATAATAAAATGCATGTTTAAATATGGAAAAATCTGTCAGATGTCATTTAAACACATAGAGTAAATAAAATACTGAATGATTTTGGGAACCTTTTAGAAAAAAGTCTGGAAGGGAGATCTGAGTTAGTGAGTATTATTTAGCAAATGCTTAAATAATATATACAATGAGAAAAGAGGAAAATACACTCATTGGCTGGGATCTTATGGAATATTTAGAGCCAGAAAACTCTGGCGGAGGGGTGAAATTTCCTTAACTCTACTCAAAAATCTCCCTATCATCAAATCCTAATTGAAGTTAAAGGGAATCTTGCCAGTGACTTCACTTGGGAGCAGAATATGATCCCTAATAAATACATAATAGATTTACTATGTTAAATCTAATTGTTCTGGAACAAGATTACTTAGCTTATATGAATGTTTTTTTGTTAGGTAGTCCATTCTGTTATTCTTGAAACACTGAACTTTATTAAATAAGTGTTTTACATCTAATTCACTACAGTAGTTTCCATATTTATGTCTGAATTTTATTTTTTTTTTAAGGATCAGAGAGACAAGAATGGACTGAGCAATACTTTTTCTTTTAGGAAGACCTGTTCTAAGGAGCAGTGTTAGTTTTAGTTTGAAAACAGTTCTCCGCACATGCTAAATTGCTAGTCCAGAGATAGAGCATTAACCCTTATATAAACTAATTGGGCTAATTCTTTTCTGGAATTTAGGCAAATAATGTAACTGAGATAAACAGAGAGTCACTTATATGTCCACATTTATCTCCACTTCCTATTTATACTGCTAAATGCTTAAAACAACACTGGCCCATAAATTTGCCTTTTCATTCTCATTCTTTTGGCAGTGTTTCCTACATGCTGCACTTTTAAGAGTGCAGTTTGGTCTCCTCTCAAATAAATAAGAGCCATGGAAGGAAAAAACTGCAGCTACAAAGTAGTTCTAACCCATTAAATGCAGATGGCCCACAGGGGGTTTAATCATAAGAGAGAGAACACACATCATGCTGAAATATAGAGCTGTTTTCTATCACTTGTTACCATTTGAATGTCTGTCCCAGGAAAGTGAATTCAATATATCTTCCTGGCCATCAGTTGCCCTCTGAATACTCCTTCTCTCTCTGATGTAGTTAGATTTCCCTTTAGAACATACAGAGATGAATGAGCTCTTACCACACGTAGAAGTGAAAGAAAACATTTCTTTCTGCACCAGAACAGATGAGATTCATCATTAAGAGAATGGATTTGACCTTGTCAAGCGGACCAAAGCAATTTATAAACAAACTCCTACAGGGGAGGCTACTTTTGGCCAAGTACTATATTAGCAGTGTTTTACTTATGCCCGCTGCTACCTTACAATAACTTCACAAACAGGCTGACTTCCTGAAATATAGAGTGCTGAGAGATATCACAGATGTACCTAGAAACACTGGGATAGCATAGGGTTACTTCCCTCCCTAGAGGCTGTATAGAAATATGTCCACCCACCTTGCTATCTCATTCTTGGCAAAAGCTGGTGATCACTACCCGAATTAAAACTCCGTTTGACGTTTAGCGTATGTATCAAAGACCATGTTTATACTTCAATTTGCCGTTATTATATTGTTGTTTGTCTAAGCAACACCCATATGGAAGATAGTGTCTAATATGAAATTGAATGGCACCTACCTATCAGAACACTAGGAGAGTAACAAAAGCAATTCAGTGGGTGTTTATTTTACTTCCAGTGTTGGAAAAAGAATATGGAGAGTGAATGGCTTGCTACGAAGTTGTTTAGACCAGCCAATACTCCAATTTCTACTGATTTTATTCCTTTAATAGGATTCTTAAAATGCAGGTAGGAATTTTAACTGTCCTCCTCCCAAGCCTGTGCCGCATACGCTTTTTAAGTGGGAGCCGTGTTTCAATAGGTACAAAAGCACAATGACCTATATCTTTCTGTCCCATCCAATAATCATAAGAGAGGCAGAAAAATATGGATATTCAGTGTCTCAAAGACAGGGCTGTTGTGTGGGAAGAGAAGACTATGTGCCAGCCCAAGGGGCTGCATGGTAAAGTGGAGGAAAGGCTCACTACATACATAAGCTCCGTATCATCCATAAGAAAGCTTTCACTATGACTTCTAGGACATAATTCCCCAGCTGTATCAACCTCAGTTGATCTAGCAGAGCTGATAGTGTTATAAACTCTCTGTCTCCAAAAAGGGAATCATGGAACGTTTGTAGAAGGGAACTCACCAAAATATTTACTGTTCTCTTAGACTCGCTTTTCCTATGGCATCTATCCATAAGTTACTGCTTACCTCAAAGTCTATAGTAATAAGCCTGTGTATAGTGATAATGTTTTATTGCAGTATTTGTTCGTAGTGCTTTAGAAATCATAGTTAATGCTGATGACTGTGAGAAGGAGCGCTTTCTTTTAATACTCAGAAGCTTTAATAGACTATATGTGGAGTTCTTCAAGCCATTACATTTCCCAAAGCGTTCAGAAAGCACAGAGCCTCCATCATTTATGAGTCTTATGTGAATTGCCAAGAGCTTGATACATATTTTAGTTCAGGAGAAATCTATGCTGTCCAAGCCTTGCCTGCCTCATCATAGAAGCTCTTTAATGTTCAAAAAACAAGACAACAGTTTCAACTATGTTTCATTGCCAGGAGATAAGAATACTGACCCTCTTGAGGTCAGAACAATGAAAAGAATTTCCCAAGTCCTTAGAAGGCACTATATTGCATATATTCATAGCTGCTTAGCAGATTTATGCCTTATTCATCAGTAGGTCAAGATTTCAAGGTCTTCTGCTATTAGGCTGAGAAAAGACGAAAGGCCAATTGCCTACTTCTTATAGCTATTATTCATTATTCATGCACCTTTCTCTCAGTGTGTGCTGGGTGTTTCCGAGTCAAATATGGAGATGATGGACCCAGTTCTGGTGTTGATTTCCCTAGTTTTATAATCACATCTCCACTCTGATTTCCAGACATGTAAGGAAGAACCCAGTCAGGAAGTTGGGCCCTGCACCCAGTATACTTACAATGAAAATGTGCAAGTTGCAGAAAAAGGAAAAGATTGCAGCAAAGGACAAGTGATTGAGTACTACTGTGTAACTTACTTATCTTGCCTCACATTTTTTATGAGTATGCATCTGTTTACACTCTTTAAGAGGAAGATCAGAGTTCACAGAGAATTTTTATTACCCTGGGAAGAAACGTGTCTTTTTTTTAAAGAAGAAAACATGGTTTATTATCTGCCTTAAATGAAACAAAAACAAATCTGTCCCTCTCTACTTTTGCACCAGGCAGGAAACATCCAAGATGAGTGATACTTAGTGAAAGGTATTCTACTATGTCACAAAATTTCTCTAAAAGCACTAATTCATCCTGAAAACAACCCTTACAGTTTTGCTCTGCCTGAAAATTCATTAGTATGTTTGCAAAGATGATATTTTGCTGTGTTAAATTTGGTCCTGTGGATTAACGGGGTAATCACATTTCTATTGTCCTTCAACTTTATTGATTCTGCTAGAAAACATAGCCTAGGATAAAAAGTGCCATTTTCCATTTATTCTGTGTGTCATTATTCAGTTGAGGGACCTTCTCAGAGGCAAGAATTCTTTAAACTGAAATAGCTTGCTACAGAAGACATTTTATTTATTTTAACTTCTCCACCTCTATTCCTCTTTGGCATTCAATATGCACATATAAAGCGTTGCTGCTACTTTCCAGTTTGAGTTTAGAGCTCTTTGTTTTTATATAAAATAGTTCTGTTACATTTCCATAGTATGTCAAAGCAAAATTAAGTTTGTTGTAACCTTCAGGGCTTTACACATTGCTGCTTTTCTTTTGTTAATATGCAAGCTGACTTATTGTCTCTGCTTCACCAATGTTTGCAAAGTTGTCGTATGGCAACTTATATGCTCCTTCTATATAGCCCTGATAAAGCATTAGAGTCCTCCCACGCAATGATTTGGCTGACCCAAAAATGAGTTCTTTTAAATTGTCTTCCTTGTTTTTGTAGGATGGTATGGATTTGTACAAAAATGATCTAGCATCATTCATTTTCCTGAACATTCAGCTTGTGACACCTTAAAGCAGAAACTGTCCATAATTGTATGCAGAATGATTGAAACAAACAACTACATAAAATAATTCTTGTAGGTTACCAGATTTATGACTTCCTCTCAGTTTCCTCACTTTTAGCTCTCATTTTGAACAAAGCTTCCATATTCGCTTCCCAGTGGATATCTTCCATCTGTTCAGCTACCTGATTCTCATGTTCTAGTCCTCTTTATCATTATACAGATACAATTTTCTTTCTCAGCTGCATCCTTCTCTTCATTAGGCTAGCACCTTTTTCTGCTTGCAGCCTTAATATATTTTCCGTGTACTGGTCAACATATTTTTCCACATAACTGTGTGTATTATTTGCTCTTGCTGATCTTGCTGATGCTGTTTCACACGTGATTCATACTCAGTGACTTCTTCCATTCAGTGTTTACTACAGAAGTGCTGTCAGCCTCTAGGTTTTATAGTGCAATACTCCGGTGCAAATATATTGGTAGTGGGAAAATCATGATAGAAGTGATTTATATTTTTCCCTGTGAATTCTGGAGGAGTGAGAAGCAGTGGGCATCTCCCTAGATCTGGTTAGTCCTTTATCAGTTGCCCTTCTGCAAAGTTCAGGGGGAATGAATAAACCATACTTGATTCCTTCATCAGTGCAGTATCTCATGAGGAGTTACTTTACATGCAGCAATCTCTTTGACTGACCAACACATGAAAAAAGTTCATATACTGAATATGGAGAGATTCGTGGAAAGGGAGGAACTATATGAACTACATGCTGCTAGGTGACTTATTTTTTTTTTAATATGTTATTCATATAGAACAAATTGATTTTGCATATGTCACAGAACACAAGAGGTTTCCTATTAGTTTTAATAGCCATGATGTATCATCTTCCGTTTTGCGGGAATTTTAAGTAAAGATCCCAGCCACCACGTTTCTCCTGCCTTATCCTACAGATACATAAAGCTGTATTGTCCTCCCACTTTCTAAAAACAAATAAGGTTTTTCAAGATAGAATTAGAAACCATCCTCTCTATACCTGATCTGTTTTTGTTCCTTCTTCCCTAAGAATTCATCCAATCAGTTTTACTTTGCCTGGATGATAGGACATAAGAAGTGGCTTTCCAGCTCCTGGCACAAGAATTAAACTCACATCTGAAGCAGAGCAATATTTCTTTAAGACTGAAAGCATCATTAGAAAACATGACAACGCTGTCATTCAGCTCAAGGCTTTCAAAGGGAAGTCTGCTACATGGAGTATTTCAAGATAAGATTCTAGTTTTTGCTCCCATGGATACTTAATGGAAGAATCTGGCAAATATTGCTGCAACAAGATGGGAACTTTTTCAGATGACAGTCTACTTATTAGATGATAAAAGTCATTCACACTCATATTTGCTCTCTTTTTTTCCCTTGCATGATGATTTCTTAAGCTTCTGGTTTCAACAGAAGGTAATAGGAGGACACATCTCTCTAACATACCCGATGGCTTGTTGCAAGGATAGTGCTGAGGTAAAAATTATTGTATTTTTTTAAGTAGAAGAAGGAGTTGAGCCTGATCTCATAAAAAGCAGAGCCCACTGATAATCCCACCTGTGTAAGGTTTTGACATGCTCTGAAAATGCAAATCCACCTTTTGCAAAGAAGTTTGCAAATCCTGAAAGTTTTAGCTGTGAGCTCTGCTTTGTGTTCCTGAAACCTAGGGAGAAGTGGCCTTTAAGGACATGTCCAGAAGAGAGTTCTCCACACCTGGAGTATTTTAAAGTCGAAGACGTAAGTACCTCTTGGTTTAGGCTTCATCTGAGATGGGGTGTTGAAGTTGTAACCTTTAGATTTAGGCATATAAAATGGCAGCTAGATGCCTAAATCTTCTACAGTTCCTATATGGATCTATCACAAATCCTTGACCCTGCTCCCAAATTCTCCTCTCTTTTGTCTCTTTTAAGTGATGTCTCTCTTAATGTTCATGATTTGCAAAGCAGAAATGACCCTGTGTGCCTCAAAAAGTCTATGTTTTCCATATGTGCATTACATAGGTTTTAATATTTATCACCATATTTATAAAACAGTGTTACCATGTTTAAGGGTATCCAGGCTGCTTTTTTATATTTCAGTATTCAAAGACATCATAACAGAGTATGTTTTTGATATAGTCAAAATATACAGGCAAATATTTTAACTGTCATAAAATGTTTATGTTTGAATTTCTCTACATATATTTTAAACAGTATGTCAAGTTCTTTACAGAAAGTTTTGTGAAAGATATTAAAATGCAGAAATTGAAACTGTGGCTTTTTCAAGATAGGTGATATTCATAGTAAAGTGTTGATCAGTAAAAACCACCTGAATCTGCAACATTTACAAGCCTAAGAGTGGGATTTGTATCCAATTTCAGAAACTAATCTTCATTTCTGACTTTGTCTTCCATAAAAATATGGGGTTTATTTTTCAGATTTCAAAGATGATACAGAAAAATGGTGTAAGCAATTACAAAGGCTGAGTGAAAGCGGTGACGGATCAGTAGCTGGCATTTGCTCAGATGAGAACACTTGGTGCATATTGTTAACACAGACAAAATTTTAACGTCATAGTGCTGATTCTCAAACTCTAGCACCAGCCATTGGATTTTACCGTCTTCCCTTGTTGACAGCCACGTTGTGTGTAGACATCAAGGTGTTGGCAGCAGTGGGCTGCAGGGGAGGTCTTTGTGGGAGGAGGCCAGGGGCTGCCCTGTGCTGAACCCATTGCAGGACACAGCTGAGCCCATCAGTGAAGCTGGCGGTGCCTCTGAGAAACCGTTTAAGAAAAGGCAAAACTGCTGGACAGAGAGAGGAGTTAAAAAAAAGAAACAGTGGAGGGAACACCAGGATCAGAGGAGAAGGAAGAGAAGCCAGGGGTGGAGGTGCTCCAGGGACCAGAGCAGGTATCCACTGCAGTCTGTGCAGGACCAATGATGGAGCAGTTATTTCTTGAAGGAACTAAAGCCTGCAGGGAAAGTCCATGCCGGAGCAGGGTAGAAGTGTGATAGGGAAGGAGTGACAGAGAGGAACTGTTATGTATTGACTGTCACCTCCCCATCCCCCTGTGCCACTGTCAGCGTGTGTAGAGGATTTGGGAGTGAAGGGGCAAGGTGAGCCTGGGGGAGGGAGGAGGAAAGTTATTTTAATGTTTGTCTCTCACTACCCTAGCCGGCAAAAAATTAAATTAATTTTCCTGAAGTTGAGGCAGTTTTGCCCATCACAGTAATTGGTAAGCCATCTCCCTGACTTTATCTAACCCACAAGCTTTCTAATCTTATTTGTTCTGCTTCTCCTGCTCTGGGGGGTGGGTATGATTGAGCAGCTGGGTGGGAGTTTAGCCCTTAGCCAGGGTTAAGGCACCACAACAACCAAATTGGTTCTGGGTTCCAATAAATTTGGTCTGGCTAAGACATGTTCAGTCATCAGTCTGAAGATTTTAACTGATTAAAAATCTCCCACTGCCCATGAAGGATTTGTTCTACTTGTCAGTCCTTCTCATTGTGAAACATTTTTACATTGTTTCTCAAAACAATTCACCAGTTCTAGTTTGCAAAAATGCCCACCTATTTGATAGTGGAGTTTACTCTTCTGTGGACAATTTAATGACCGCATCTAATATCCATTTATGGTGCATTGGATGGAAAAGAGTTTTAAAAGCCTGAGTCAGACTCTGGAGAAAGGGTCTTTCTTATTTTGAGTTTAATGCCATATCTTGGAAAGATCACCTCCCAGTTCTACTCTTTTACCTTTGTTTGCAGTATATTGGAAAGCATTGACAGCAGTTATGAGTATTTACATTGCAAAGCACTCATATATTGAGAAATTAAACTGCTCCAGAAATTTCCAGGAGTGAGGAAGATAAGAATACTGAAGAACCAGATCTTTGATGAGTAGGCTGTGCTACTTTAAGCATCCCATCAGCCATAAATAGAAGTGTAGTATTACTTCAGGAGCAGTTCAATAAAAAACAGCCAAGTAAATATTATAAGGAGCAAAACATGCACTGTAAAAACACAGCAATCATGTAAGAGGGAGTACTAAGAACTATCCCTTTTGTGGATGGTATTTTCTGCCCTATTTCTACCTGCTAAACATTTTCTGTATATCCTAACTGATTGTGTGTGAGAACACAAGTAAAGGGTATTTTCCTGATGCGTTCCCAAGTGTAATAGATAAAAGATGAGTTAAGTGATGCTTCCCAACTCCTGTGATGGCTAGTCCATGGAGATGTACCAATCTACTGCTGCGAACCTCTTATGCAGAAAGTAAGAATGACAAGATAAGGAAGCAGCAATATTCTATAGTGATATAAAAGAATATTTCTGCCCAGGAAAGTAATAGTTTCCTCAGATACTAAAGGAAACTCCTAACCTATATTTTTCACCTCACTTGCTGTAGAGGAAGATTAGGAAAGCTGGTCTTGCGTATCTGAAGTTAGTTTTTGTGAACACTTTGCAAAAGTAGTGGTTTTATTAAAGCCTTCCCACTGGCTTGCTGGGCAGAAGGTACATATATCTTTCTGGCTTTAAGGCACAGGAATGAAAGCTGATCGCAAGAATGGCTACTGGTATAAATTAAAGCCTTCCTAGGTTTACAGTGGCTTACTGCAGCCCATCCTTGGCTTCACCAGGGGCAAGTCGTGCCTGACCAACCTTGCGGCCTTCTGTGACGGAGTGACTACATCAGTGGACAAGGAAAGAGCTATGGATGTCATCTATCTGGATTTCTGTAAGGCCTTTGACATGGTCGCCCACAACATCCTTCTCTCTAAATTGGGGAGATCTGGATTTGATGGGTGGACTCTTTGGTGGATGAGGAATTGGTTGTTTGGTCACATTCAGAGGGTAGTGGTCAACAGCTCAATGTCCAGATGGAGATCAGTAACAAGTGGTGTCCCTCAGGGGTCCTTATTGGGACCAGTACTGTTTAATATCTTCATCAATGACATAGACAGTGGGATTGAGTGCACGCTCAGCAAGTTTGCGGACAACACCAAGCTGAGTGGTGTGGTTGGAATGCCCGAGGGACAGGATGTCATCCAGAGGGACCTGGACAAGCTCAAGAAGTGGGCCCACGTGAACTGCATGAGGTTCAACAAGACCAAGTGCCAGGTCCTGCACCTGGGTCAGGGCAACCACTGGTATCAACCCCTGGTATCACCCCCCAGGAGATCAAAAGATTGAGACCAGCCCTGCCGAGACAGAAGGACTTGGGGGTACTAGTGGATAAAAAGCTGGATATGAACTGACAATGTGCATTCACAGCCCAGAAGGCCAACCATATCCTGGGGTGCATCAAAAGTAACGTGACCAGCAGGTTGAGGGAGGTAATTCTGCCCCTCCACTCCACTCTGGTGAGACCCCACCTGGAGTACTGCATCCAGCTTTGGAGCTCTCAGCACAGGAAAGATGTGGACCTGTTGGAGTGAGTCCAAAGGAGGGCCGCAAAAATGTTCAGAGAGGACGGAACACCTCTCCTACAAGGACAGGCTGAAAGAGCTGGGGTTGTTCAGCCTAGAGAAGAGAAGGCTCTGGGGAGACCTTATTGTAGTCTTTCAGTACTTAAAGGGGGCTTATAAGAAAGATGGGGACAAACTTTTTAGTAGGGCCTGTTGCAACAGGACAAGGGGTAATGGCTTTAAACTAAAAGGGGGAAGATTTAGAATAGATACAAGGAAAAAATTTTTTACAATGAGTGTGGTGAAACATTGGAACAGATTTCCCAGAGAGGTGTTAGATGCCCCATCCCTGGAAACATTCAAGGTCAGGTTGAACAGGGCTCGGAGCAACCTGATCTTGTTGAAGATGTTCCTGCTTATTTCAGGGGGTTGGCCTAGATGACCATTAAAGGTCCCATCCAACCCAAACTATTCTATGATTCTATCCCAAAAGGATTATGAGTAGTAGGAAAGAACATCAGGTGAATTCTATGCTGTCTCTGTCTGAGTGCTTGGTTGGTGCCCAAGTTGGGACTCATTACTCTGAGTGTCTGTCAGGAGTCAGAGCAAGTCTGGCTCTGCTTGCCCCACATGAATCTGCCTCCTCTGGATCTTTCTTTTGTAGTGCTGTCCCCTCTATATTGGGGAGCCACAAGTAAAGACTGAGATGAGAAGCAAGGAGGGAAATAAGGAGACTATGTTTTTAAAAAATGACATGCATAGGTCTGCACATATAAAACATATCTCACAAAAGTTATGGGAATTATGTGGTTAAAGCCCCTGAAAGTCTTTATGTTCTTCTGTGGCAAGAAAGTTCTCTTGCTCCTATCCCTTAAGGGGAAGGGAAACCCCTCTGGAGAGGTCATCTGTGATGTTCATTATCTCTGAAATGCAACTATTTTATAAATCAGGTTCAAACAATGTGGAGTACACAAATGTATGCAAACCTCCAAGGGCAAGTATGTGGAAAGGTTCCTCCCTCTTCCTACTTCCTTCTCCCTCCCCACAAGCAAGGCTTGCAGATGTTTTCTTCTGCTCTTTATTCTTTTGTTCCTGTTTGGCTGTGACCCTTACTCCCAACTGATTCTTTTTTGTCAAACTTTGTTTTTTCCTGAGCCTTTGATCCTGTGCTTTGACTCTCGTAATAATGAACATGACACTATTACTTTGCTAGATTCATTTCATGATTCCTTACCTCTCAGAGTTCCCATGAACAATAATATACACTTCTTCTCTCAGTGTCTTGCAGAAAAAGAGGGGGACAGGTAAAATATGACCTTATATATGTAGATTAAATATTTAGGATTATGCCTTATAACCATACATTTGATTATCCAGTCTGTCTTTGTTTATATTTCTTCAGTTTCCCAGCTAGAAGAAACCAGTCAAAGGTTAAAAAAGATGCTAAAAGAACCAAGTTTAGAAGACACAGTAGCAGACTAGAGGCTAGGGCACTGGCACTGGGTCAGGAACAACAGATCCTTGTTCTCAGAAAGATGTGTTGCCTTATGCCAAAACTGTATATACTCTCAGGTCTTCTGATGCTTTTTTTTTTTCCGATACCTGTGCCCAGACATCTCAGTTTAATTAAGAAAAATGGGAGAAAGAGGATCGCTGTCTGCTTCAAGGAAATTAAATGTGCCTACACAGAAAACATTCTAGTTGTTGTAGTTGAATATCAGTCATATATCAGGCATATGCTGCAAGAATATCATAAACCATGAATCTAGAGCAACCAGTCTAGACCTTACTAGCAAACTAGTAAGGTTTTCCTCCATGAAACTGTGATTCAGATTCGTATATTGAGTAGCATACATGTGTAACAATAATTACAGAAAGTACAGCTTGAGAGAAACTGCAAGCATGATTTTTCATACACCTCCTTTCAACTGCTCCAGTGATTTACTAGAACCTTAAAGTTGGTGGCTCGCCTTTGAAGTAAGGTGACTCTCTAGTCAACACAAAGCTGATCAAGGAAGCTGTCTCTCCTTTGCAACAACAGTGAGGAAGTTATTTAAGGTTACTACTGTCAGCTGCACACAGATCTTCAGACTATTTTAATTTATGTCATAGGCAGGCAGGCCCCAAGCTGTGCTCAGATGATCAGAAGCAGCAGTAATAACTTGGAAACAATATTTTTTCTCAAGTCTATGTGCTAAGTACAACTCAGCTGGAACAGAGGGAATCAAATGCAACTTTTGTAAATTGATTTGGTGAAATGAGCAATCTGTGTGAAGAGAGATAAGGGAGACGATAGTGTCTTGGACAGTAAATCAGTGACCACAGATTTCTTTGTCTACTTTTTTCCTTCCTAAATAAGTACTTCATTTAAAAGCAAAAATCTAGATAATAACTATTATGTGGAGTCAGAAGAAATAAGGAAAAAGTCTGGACAGGAGAAAAAAGTTCAATAAAGAAAGGTAAGTAGAAAAGAGAGAAGGGAACAAGAGCCTTCTGCTTATTTCCATCTTTGTAAAATATCTTATTAAAAAAAACCCAAACAAAACAAAAATGTGAAAACAACACCAAAAGGGGAAAAAAAAACCCTCATAGGATCAAATCCATATGAAGAAAATATCTTTGGTAGACAGTAAATCAAAATTGCCCAAGCTGGTTCACTCAAAGCCTCGTTGTCTACAAAGTTGTCTGGAATCAGAGGAAATGCTAGTGAGACCCGTATTTTCAGAGTTCACGTTGGTTACATCTAGCTGAACCCCAGATAATTCCACTACTCTGTCTCTGACCCATTGCCATGGCAAGTGACACGCCCAGCTAGCAGTGCTGGGAAAGGCATCTAGTGCTTCATTCTGTAGTGATTATCTTCCTGTAATTTCATATTTGTGTTTCCCAGATATATGCAACAGAAAATAGACTAGTGTTTGTTGCAGAGCTGCTGGCAGAAAACATTGATTTATTGACAATATAAATAAAAAACCCTGCTGGTAAATTGGCTGAAAGCTGGCAATCTTGGGTAGACTTAAATGAAGGTTTTTGTTGGGTAATAAATTCAAGAGGTATGTATACTTAAATCATGATACTGAACCATGTCCATACTATAAGACAAACACACACATTTCTGTTACATTTTAAAACATAGAGTAGCCAAGGTTTGGATCTAGTTCAGAACTCTCCTAAAGTTGAGAAATATTCTGAAATTTTATATAGAAATTGACATAAAGCAAGTGGGGAAAAAACAATTAAAACTTCGTATTTGTAAGTAAACTTCATGAAAAAGTAAGCATGTTCTGGTCTGGGGTTCCTTATTTTTAAAAGAAGAAATTTTTGAAGTACTTACATAAGCTAGTGCCAGATAGTAAGTAGTCCACAGATTTATTCTTCTATCACACCCCTAAAACAATTAAAAATTCTTAAATACAAGAATATGGAATAGAGTATTGTTGAAGTTCTCAGTGCTTGTTAATGGACATATGATTATAAGACATATACAGAAACGGTGAAGGTTAAATCCTGACTTAGAAGAACACAAATAAAAACCTCCCCCCAAATCCTAACATATTTATTCTTGTTCTGTGTCATCTCTACTATCCTAACATGCTTACATTGTTTCCCGCAGGCCAAATGCAAAAGGTTTTGCTTTTCTCCTCTGCTTAGGATGATTTGCTCTCAAGCCCTGAAATTCATTGTGGTGTTATTTGTTGCAGATTTATAGCTCAATCAGCTTTGTAGTAGCCTCTTCTTTTATGGGTGGGCTTTCTTTGAACATTATGAAATATATGCTGCCTCTTTCCTTTTTGATTGGAACTTTTTTTCAAATCCCGCTAACTTTTCCTTAAGATCTACAGAACATGGATTGCATTTCACCGCTTAACTTAGATTATGCACAAACCACTTGCCATGCCTGGCTGATACTCCATTGAAACAGTTTTTCAAGGTATGACCACATATGTATTGCTCAGCAGTGAAAAGTAAAGTGATTGCAAACATCACTATGGACAGACTTGGTTGGCCCTGTTAAGTAAGAGATGGAAGCAGCTCTAACTTGAGTCGGTCAAGCTTTGTCTAAGGGAGCAAGCCATATACGAAACTAATAACATGTTTTTATTATGAAATATCCGAATCTAGTATTTAACCAGACAGATGGTCTTGTATGTGAAAGAAAAACAGATTATATGTTGCCAGAAACTGTTTCATTAGGAACAGTTAAGACTGACAAATAGAAGCGAAGGAAAATTTCTTGTACCAAGGATGACACCTGAAACAGAGCCCCTATAAGACCTGTGGTGAGTACGAAGTGGTGTTATTCCAGTATGAGTCTCGGGTTTCACTGTAACATATGTAAACATTAGTATTTCTGCTCTTTGACATATTCTGGAACATGGGAGAAACCACTGCATTCACTCCAGGAATGTGCTGGTGGTGACACACCGATGCTCCAGGCCCAGCTAAGCCTTTTCATGAAAGGCAAAAAACTGTGGCACTCGGGCTGCGTTTTGAATTCTTGCTGTATCGGAGTGATGGATGACCTGTGTGCAAGAAATGGTGTAAACACCTCTTAAAAAA
This sequence comes from Burhinus oedicnemus, assembly GCA_008921705.1. Classification (NCBI taxonomy): domain Eukaryota; kingdom Metazoa; phylum Chordata; class Aves; order Charadriiformes; family Burhinidae; genus Burhinus; species Burhinus oedicnemus. The sequence goes on along the minus strand of VFFE01008014.1, from coordinate 4,480,285 downwards.
CCACAGCTGCACTTACATCAGAGTCCTAAAAGGCAAACCAAGGGGGCAGAAATCATGGAAAAAAAAGAAAAATTTGTCCATTTATATTTAGAGATGAAACACTTACTTTTAAAGCACATACAGAATGGTAAGGTAAAGCACAAGTTAGAGTCCTCTCTATTTTTGCAATATTTCTGAAGGCTCTCAATGTCTCTTTCTTATTATGACCTTACTCCTGTTGTGAATGTATTTTTTATATGGATTTCCATGGAATGGTGAGGTTGGGATCAGGATTTTTTTCTTCTTGGCCCCATGTGGAAGAGGAGACTTCTTCTTCTAAAGATTTTACACTCAAAGTACTCAGTCTTGCAACTGGTAATGCATGAGTAGAGATGTAACTGTTGAAGATAGTATCACAGTCTCAAATATCATGTTTGTTTAACTGACACCCATAAAATTTCATTGCTTCAAGAACATTCGAAATTACAGCCATCACTAATTCACACATTTGATTTCATTAGCTAGAAATAAAAATGTGTTTAACAGAAGACAAACAGCAACTGGAGCAATTTGCTTAGGGATGTGATAGATTCTGAATGCACTCCTAAAAGCTGCTGTAACTCAGATAGAACTTACAGGTTTAGAACAAGTTAGTAGATGAGTTTCTATTGCCTGTATCTTTGCAATCATGTTAATCAGCACAGGTGATATCTGACTTTAGGACACACATATTTGTTTACTAAAAGAAGAAATGAAAGGAGCAGTGGTATTTCCCAAGTTTAATTCATTGATAATTTTCTATGTATTTCTAGATATTTAGAAGCATAAAGCCATCTGTTTCTGTACCAAGAATTTAGGTACAACCACCCACACCCGAACATAAAGCCATCAGATAGAATTAAAGAACCGTTTGATATTTGTAGATTTTCTCTAATGATCCTTGTAATTGAGTTGGTGCCAGGGATGAAAATACATTTTTTTTAATACATATTTCTAATTGCCCAAGACAGTTGGCCAGTGAAACAAAAAAATAATAACCCAGAAATCCTCTCACAACTTGCCTCACTGTGTCCTTAGTGTTTTGGCCCTTGGTAAAGATTGGAAGATAGTAAGATGCTGTAGAAAAGCTCATGCCCTTCTGCTTCTGGGTGGAACTGGGTTTGTGACAGCAAGACTGACTTGTGTTGGCTTCCTCTGGGTTGCCGGTGCCTGTTTTAGACTAGTGAAATCTGTAATGCTCCTCTGTTATTTATCTATTAAACAGTCCAACAACTGTATTCCATTCCCACTGGTTATCATCATAATCCCATGCACAGCTCCAAAACATTAGGAAAGACATATGATACCTCAGAGGAGAATGTTTGAAGGATGGATGCAACATCAGTTTCATTTTCTTCTCGGTATGTTCATATTTATAAACTCTGATTGTTTCTTGTGCATAGTTGGTCCATCTGTGCCTCTCAAATGCAGAGGACAGTAAAGATAATTTATAACTAAGGTCACGCTTTTCCTCCTTTTATCATGCTGACTTGGGTTATTTTTCTATATGTTGATATCTATATAGGTGCACCTAAAAAAATGGGTGGCCTCAATACCGATACAGTCAATGCCCTAAATATGTCATATTTGTGATGTTTATTTTTAGTAAAAAAATTACCTGAAATTGTTCTATTTTACAGAATAAGTATAGTTATTCAATGAGTTCCTTCTGTGGAATGTTTTGTTTGCTTAGTTTAAATTCGTTGCCTTTTAACCCACTTGTTTCTGTACCAAGAATTTAGGTACACCCACCCACACCCAAACATACATATACTACACAAAGACAGAAGCTTTCATTTTATGTGCAGAAACATCCATCTTGCTAGTCGTGGAAGGGAAGTCTCCCAGGAGCTCATTCCAAATGCAATGTCAAGTTTACAATAAACAGAATAATTGCACTGTTTACAGGATTTATTTTATTACTATCCTTGTGATTGCTGCAATTGTAAATAAATGTGCTCCTTGCCACATATTTATTTTGTTTTCCAGAAAGAAGGACAGATTTGCTTCCTTTCCCTGCAATTATAATAATGGACAATATACGTTTGTATTTAGGTTTCTTTAGCCAATGTAAGCCAGACAGCCAGGCAGCTGTTGATCTTAAAGGATTATCACAAAACAAGTTCACTTAGCTTTAGATTGTAATTTATCATTCGAGACAAAATCCTGATTGTGTTTTTAAAACAGTTGCATTTAAAAAATGGCAACTCCAAAGTATATACAATATATGAAAAATGATGTACTCTTCCACGAGAAACAGCACTAGTCCATGGTGATCATGTCTGAACACTTAGTTAGGCTATCACGATAAACTCATGCTCGTATCAGCCATACAGCAATTGAACACAAAAGACCAAAATGTGCTGACAGGAAAGCAAATTTTCTCCTGGAACTTCTGGTTGCTGTGACTCAGCCAAATTGATTTTGCACCACTTCTTCCCCTAGAAATTGGAGCCAAGATTAAGCCACATAATGCTTGAAGGACCTCCTCCAGGCCCTTGGTGGCTTTTGGATATCAGGAATGTAATGTTATTTTCCTAAGAGTCTGATTCAAATCTGAATTAACCTATATATAAATGTACCATTGATGTAAATAGAGGTACAGTCTATTCAAGGAACAGTTATACTGCATTCATTTTGTGGTCGGTTCTTTAGGTAGTAGTTTCTCAGGTGGGATTTGTTGCGTCATCCTACAGCATGCAGATCCTACCGTGCTACTGGAAAATTGTCCCTGCAGGACAGTCCCTTAGCGCAGAAAGAAGGAGAGAGAAAGACAGCTGCACCCTGCTCACCTCTGTCCTTCTGGTTTAATAGAGTGACAGCAAAGAAATGTTCCCATCTTGTGTCAGGCCTGGCTACAGTTTTGACTTCCCGATACCTTTAGTAATTAATGTAATCTGAAGCAATATGAGGATTTTCAAGTACAGAACAGGAGCAAAAGCCTCAGGTCAGTTCACTGGAAACACACAAAGGAGTCATGTCATGGCAGTGGTTTGTCTAAGCCCGAGAAACGAAAAAAAATTGGATATGGAAGATTCTATTATAGTTTCAAGATGCAGACAGAAGCATCTTATTTCAATTTATGTAAAGACCGGATCTTAATAGTGTCTTGCCCTAGGGAAAATTTTTTACTTAAAACTTAGAAATATTTTCAGGTAATTAGTTTCCTATTAAAAAATTCAAGAACAGGGTTGGCAGAATTGAAAAACTTCATTTGATTTCAGCAAATATTTTAATGGAAAAAACCCAAATACATCTCAAGTAAATTTAAGAAGACTCTAAATTTTAGTATTGTGATTACAAGTACATTTTAATAGACAAAACATACCTATTTTAATTAAAGTGTTAGAAAGTTCAAAACTCCTCAAAAGATTTGTTTGTCATTACTATTTCTTAGGTTGAGCTGAAAATATTTTTTGTTATATTTTCACTCTATCAGTCAATAAGAAATTAAATTCTTGCTGGAATCTATTCTGACATGATTTAAAATGTTTTTAAAAGGTACCTTTCTTGTCATAAAGTACAATCGGGTGAACAAAAGGGAGAAACAACTCAAAAAGAGTAGATAGATTTTTTAGTTTTTAAATTGAAATTGTTAAATATACAGTATACCAAGCATTTTGTTTTTAACAATTGATCTCTCTTCCGTACAGAAAACATGAGCAATGTTCTTATTCTGCCACTTCTACATATCCATCAATCTCTGTGTCTCAAGCATTTATAAGTATCTGTCATCACTTTACTCTGAAAAACCTTTACAAATAAACCATTTGGTTTTTTGTTATTTGATCATGAGTAAATCCTTTGGTATTATACTAGTATACAACAGAGGACATCATTAGCAGAGGAAAGGAGTCAGCAATAAAATCAACTGGAGATTAAGCTCATTCACAAAACTTCAGTCCCTGTCGAGCGTAGTGTTAAACATGCTTGACTGCTTCATTCAATAGCACAGCTATTGATGGGGTCCCAAAACCCTAGTTAAGTTTTTATAAGGCTTTTCACTAGAGAACATAATTGTTATTTCCACATACCTACATTCAATTTTCAGGGATTACTTTAAGTGTGAATTCTCAGGTATTTCTTCCAGCTGTCTCCTGTCAACCCATAATCCCATATACTGAGCTCTGTCCCTGCAGGGTAGGCACTTGATCCTAAGGTCAAAGGTCCTTTAGCTCTTGACTAATGCACCTCATTAGAAGAGGAAAGCAGAATGTCTCCAGCAATTCAAATGTCATGAGAAGTAACAGAACTATATATTTTTAATCGTGTTAAACAAGTTTGTTTTATTTTAGACACAACGAGAGAAAAAAAAGCTGAAGGCTCTCCATTTGTAACCATTAGAAGCACCAAGTGTCTAGTTTTGTTGTGTATCCAAGCACGATGCAGGAGTGTGCAACTAAATTGGGAGGAAATAAAACAATTAATAGTTTAATTGTGTGCAGTGTCTTTCTTTTTTATTACGGGAGGAAGCTGATCATAAATTAATAACTATCATTAGGTATTTGGACTAAAACAAACATATTAGTTAAGTCAAATGCTGTTTTTCTTAGTACTTTCTGTTAATGTCAGGTAATGGTTTTATCCTGTGCTGAAAAAATAATCACCTCATAAAAGAAGTTTTTGATTAAGCAATGAAACTGGAACTTAAGTACATCTGAATCCCTAAGCAAATGTAAGCTGCTACATTTTGTATAAAATTTTGTTCACTGTAGTCACAAACAAATTCCCTTTGCTTTAGAAATTGAACATAGTTATTTGCATTCAGACAAGACTGTATTTTGAATGCATTTTTTTACTTTAAACTGACATCAGCAATTCTAGCTATTTGTCATTATTGCATTTTAAAGGAACTTTACAGGGTAATTACATGAGCTAACTTGTTTGTTGAATTTCAACTGTAATTATTCAATTATTGAGCCTCATTTATTGCAGTAAGGCAGCCTACATGCTGGCATCCAAATAGTTTAAATGAAAGAAATGTCAGCTATAGTTTTACAAAAATTGTTTTTTAAACAAAACGCTTTTTGTATTCATTGGATGGAGATATAGAAGATGAAATCTTGATGTCACCAAAACCAAAACCACTCTTTCACGGATTTCAAAGTGGTCTCAAATGTCCTTAAAATTTGTTCAATCACGCTTCTGCCTGACAAGCATTCTGGGACTGTATGTAGGAATTTTTGGCTTTTCCAGACATTTTCTAGAATACAGGTGAGCTTTAAACATGTGATTTTAATCATTAGAGGAAACAATAATACAGGGATAGATGTGATGTCATGATCCTAGTTTTTATATCATGACTAAAAGTGCTTTTCTGATAATATTTTGATGTCAGAAAAATCTTGTTACTTTTTCTATGTGTAGTTACTTTTAATGTTTTTATGAAACATAGATGTGAGATAAGGCATTTTCTTCTATTGGATTAACTGATAAATTTGGAAAATGTTGGACAATTCAGACACCCAATACCTTCTTTCTTTTGAGACTGTCACATTTCTTCTAGGTCTTATTTAGTGTGTCTCATTCTGAATAAAATGTGATTTCACACTGGTTTAGAGTTGTATTAGTATGTATTTTTAATATCACTTTATAGTAAGTAAGTCTGGAACATTTGTTCTCAACATGTTAGGTTTGCTACCATTATAGATAATACATATTATATTATTTTAACTTCAAGTCAAAAGACTCCACAAATGGATGTTTTCTTCTATCCAGAGACAGGGGAATTACACAGTGCATTATCTTTGGTTTTGTTTTTTTTCCTGTTTATTAACAAGAAAAATAAAACGTCAGCTTTCTTAAAATGGGTGCTGTCTAATCGGATGTTTCCCCTACCCACATCTCTTTCAGCCAGCTCTCCTACTGCAAAAAGATGACTTTTCAAGCCAAATGCCAGTTGTTTAAGCTGTGCAACATTTTTCTCTCAGTCTTTGTTTCAGAGTGTGTAGCTATGATTTTCTACCTGAGTTCACAACCCAGCTCATAAACAGTGCGTACGCTGGCTATTTTCTGCTAAACACTTGGCTCGCACCGTTTACTTCTCTTGAACAGCCTTCCACTTGTGTCTTTCTCCCAGGGACTTCTTTAAATAAAAAACAGTGAAACTTAACAGCTCAGGGAGACTAAATCATGCTGTGACAATAACACAGTTTAATTTGGGCTGTAGTAGTGAGAGCAGAGCTACTGGACAATCTCATGTTTGTCTCACCAGTACATATGATTTCAAAGTGTCATTTACTACAGCTGTAAACTCTAGCCTTCTGGTTTGTAAAAGTTGTATTAAACCCATCCTGCTCACTGAAGAAAAACAGTTACATCTGAGGTAGCTCTCACTACCAAATTGTTTTGTACACTTATTTTCCTGCTGGCTGTTGTTAGCTGCTATGATTCTCCGGATAAATGAGAAAAACAGCCTTGCTCGCCCTCAACCTTCTCTTTACTGTCTTACTTATCCCAGCCTTGCCTTTAGTTTTGCAAACCAATCCACACATAAAAAGCTCAAAATTGCCAGAAAAGGAACTTCTCTCAAACTGTTTTGATGGTGGTTACTGGTTACAGCTAGAGATGTACAGTACTGTGATAATTATGTGTATTTGGAGAGAATCACTTATGTATACTTAACAGGCCCATTTGCCAATAATCCACACAAGTACTTGCTTCCTCAGGTTTTAGTAACGTTATACCTCTTATGGTGCCTGAAGATAACAGTCATTTTTCCCCTTCATTTCATTGGGCTTGCCACCAAATTCCTGCTGCTGATGGTCTGGTTCCACAAGTGGCATACTGTTGAAAAGTTGACAGCTAACCACATAGCAAGAAGGGGAAGGACATCTTGAGGACTGACAGTGCTCTTCTGTGTCTCCTGTAGGGCTGGGAGGTTAACTCTGTTTATGATGAGCAAGTGTTTCCCTTGTCTGTTTATCAAGAAGCACCAAACATTTTGCATAGCAATGATATTCTGCCCTACTCAAGTTGCTCACACGGGAAGAAGAAAGTATCTTCCTATGAAGGCTACAGACGCAAAAGCAGAGCAGACTTACCCTGACAGAAAAGTAGATTGGAAACATACTTGGATTAAGAGAATGCTTTCTCTCCTTCAAAGATGTTGAAAGGCACACCTTCCTACTTCATTTCCATCACTGTAGTAAGAAAAGGCTTACAGAGACAACGGTTAAGAAGCTATAATCTCAATATTAGTGCAAAAGCTATATATTTCATATTGCTACCGTTCTGCATCTGCAGGCTTCCTCTTATGTGTCCTGTCTTATGAAAAATATGTATGCTTTTGATTTAGGAACCAGTAACATCTTAAACTCTAATGTTAAAAGAAGAAAAAAAAAAAAAGAAAAAAAGCAAGAAGTGGGGAAATGATTGAATTACATAGAACATATTTTTCTTTTAAAATGCAGTAAAAGATTCAACAGTTCAAATTGCTCAGGGGTGATCACATTTCTTTCAGAAGGTGCTCTGTATCTTGGGGGCAGTGTACGTATCAAATACTGCTGATAGTTCAGCAGATGCTTTTTTTTATTGGAAGTCACAGAAAAGAGTTGCAATAAAACCTGCATTAACAGCCAGAGCTCAAACTGAGGCTGCCTCTTGATTTATGCACTCTCCTTTGGTTTTGATCTTTTAATGAATGTGACTTGCCACATTATATACTCTTCTGGGATTTTCTCCCTCTCCACTCTCATTATTATACTCTCACTGTCGATCTGATCACGCAGTTTCATACGATTCAGGAAAAAGAAAATCAGCTACTAGCAGTCGAATATGTATGATTTTGTGTTTTTTTGTGGCTAGGGCTCTGATTCAAAATGCAGTCAGACAAGTGAGAGGACCCCGGTTGTTTTTAATGGGTTTTGGATCAGGCTATGAGTAACATGCTTTTTTGGGGCATATAATTTTAGGTTATTCCTTGTGCATCTAATTGCTCTTTTCAAGTGCCCTTCATCTCTACATAAAGCTAGTCACAGCAAATAAAACAAAATAAAACCACAGTTTCTCTGTTGTTCAGAATGGACAAGTGTGATTTTTTTTCTTAGTTTTAAAGAATAAAATTCTTTAGGAACTACATTAGTCCAGAGACTGCAACATATGGAGAGTTCTTCGAGTACCATCCATAGCTCTTATTTACATTTGAGACTCTGTAGAAGTTTTTACATTATACTTGCCTCATGAAAATAACTTGGGGTAAGAACCATTTTTCAAATGTTATTAATAGATAAAAAGTAATCCAAGGATAAATGCTTCCAGACTGCAGCTACTGTGTGTATCTAGGCTAGACATACATATCTCAGGGTTTTGTTTTTTTAGTCTGACTAATTGTCTTTGTCTTTAATGACTCTCCTTTAAATGTCTGCTTTATGTTTCACAAATACTTAATCATTGCTTTTCTTCATCTATTTATTGATAGAGTTTAAACACGCACATATGAACCAAAGTGACATTACCTGAGGAAATGTTGGGCAGAAATCTGATTTTTTCCCATCATTCAAATCAAATCTTTTCTCTTCGCTGAACCTAACAAGAGCAATCATGCCTTTTCTCCCTTGCTGTAAATACAGGGAGAAAAGGCTGTGGAAATGGGAATTGTTACAGTACGCATAAAATACACTTAAAAGGGGACCACAGGAGAAAACATCCCTGCTCAGGACCCCATCATAGCCTTCATACCAAGAAGACTAGTAAGTCTACTCATGCAAGTAAACATTGCACACGTGTTAAAGACTACGAGAATTGTGTCTCATAGATGGAAGCTCTTACGCTCTAATGAAACACCTTTGTGTATGATGTTATGTCAGTGGAACAGCATGTGGCTTTGGTACATATAAAAGCAATTATGGAAGTAATATTAGAGCCTGACTTGCCTTTTTCCGTTGGTTTCAGGGTTTCAGGCTCCCTAATAGCTCTAACCTGAGTCAGAATGATAGCACTTTCCTTCTTGTCATCATCTTACAATAAAATGTTCCGTTCTTTTAATGGCCCAGAAGCCCTTCAGATGTGTCATTGGTATTTATATTAGAAACACTGCCATTAGCTAAGATTTTAAAATTTACCTCTTTTCTGTTTTTTGTTTTTTGGGTTTTTTTTTCTTTTTTTTTTAGAAACTGTAGAAAGTCTGGGATATTTTAAAAATAATGATTTGGTTTCTGGTTATTTATTGACCTTTCCCACGTGATGTGTCTTGAAACTATGGTATAGCACATGTCCAGATTTCAGAGAAACCCAAAAATGTAGTGTCAGATGATGTAGCTACAAAGAGTATGTTATAGTGTTAGCTTGACCGTATTGGCCACTGATAACCTGCTCCATCTGTCTTGCCTCTGACACGTTAGCCGGACAGGGGAGAGATGGTGCAGCCTCTAAATACAGGAGTCATTATGAGAAGAAACAGCAGCCTCGCAGCAATCAGGTATTTTGTTGAAAAGTTCAAGAGATCATCTTTTTTTTTTTTCTTCTTTTACCTGCTTTAATGTCCATTATCACAGCAAACATGGTATTTCCTTAGCAAGTTATAGAGGGTGACTCAGTTTTTCTACCCTTCATCAGTGCAGTGCTGTTGGTTAAGATTCTTGCAACCCATTTGGTCAGTCAAATATCTGGGCTTGTCTCTTCCTTCTCCCATTTTTGTAGCTCAGGACTTGAGCCCTGATCAGCTCTGGCACAGTTACACTGCTTCAACACTTCACACCTATCCTCCTGATAAATCTTTAGGATGAGTTCTCCTACAAGTAATAAAAGCTTTCTACCTTCCTCTTCCTTGTAAATAGCTTTGAAAACACCAAGCCCATTAGTATAAAAATAGTCTGATTTGTGTACTATAAATTATGTTATTCATTATATTATACTGTATGTGGGCTATATGCTCACATATGCACAAATGTATATAATCGATTAAGAAGGATTGATATAATTTGTTTATGCATACATAGGAAGTATTAATTTTTGAAATACTTTGTGACCTAGATGATATATAAAACTTTGCACAGGACAGACTTCATTGCCTAGGAAAACGAAAACTTCTCTGGCACAAATACTTAGGAAATACATTTAACATCTAGTCCTCTAATAGAGTTGGAAACACAGTCCAAACCCATTGTTTTATTGGAAATTTTCATATTGGCAGTTCACGTCATGCTTTCTGGCTACTAACTAGATGAAGTGGGAATTTGAAACAGCAGAGTAACTCAGTACTTCAGAGCTTAACACAAAAACCCAGGGTAGGGGGAAGGCGAAAACACTGAAAGAAAAATTAAATATGGTATACATGCCAACTACTGACCACTCATTCATAACATGCTGTGTTTTTAAGTGGGTCTCCATGTGTAAAACAAGTATAGCCTTCAATTTCATGGAGAAAAGTCCTCTATGCATAACAAATTCTACCTCTTCCCAGGCTTAATTTCAAATTCTTCCTTCCTTCTTCAAATGATATTGAACTTACACACAATTATTGGTAGCCTGTGATAGTCATACTGAGCTGAACATAATTCCAGCTCTGCTATTTTGCTTTCATAGCTTCCTTAGCTCATCCTGTGAACAGAGTATGAAGCTTTGGCATGGTGGCTTCTATTTATTCAGATGTGTTTGGTTTAGTTGCTTATCATTCTGGTTTGAGAGCTAGCACTGGCACAGTAGATGGAAGCTTTCTGGAAAATGACTGTAAACGCCTAAAAGCCATAATTACAGCCTTACAATATCCCTAGCTGTGGCAAATACCAGACACAGCTACTGTGACATAGTGATTATGATGCCACTTCCTTTATCAGAAGCATGACAATTCATAAGCTAATATGTAGCCCTGATCACAGCCAAGGTCCCTGGTCTAGCCCCTCCCAAAGGTCTGGGGATGCCCAGGTAGTCCCCAAAAGCTAAATATAAGAGATTCATGAATGCAGACCAAATGGTGCTTCTTGTGCCCATATAGAAATTTGTAGCAATTTCCCTGCCCTAGTCAATCATCTCTGCCACTTTTATCTGTGGTCTCACAAAGATCTCAATAAGCTCTTAATACTGGTGCAAGTATTGTATAGCAGCTTTTACTGGCCCCCTGTGCTGCATTTCTTTCTTAGTATGTGCTCTGTTTTCTTAAGGACTGCCTACCCATGAACATTAACCATTTGTGATCACATAACACCCTCCCCCAAAATGTGTGTCTAAAATTAAACTACAGATGGTATTCACAAAGGTTAACCTTAGCCTGGGGTGCCAAATCCCCTTAGAATCCCTCCACAGTCAATGGAAAAAGGAAATGTCTCCTTTAATGCAGTATTCCTCAATCTGTGCTCTGGGAACCAGTAGTGATCTGGAAGACATCTGATGGTAGTTCATGAAAATGTTGGAAACATTTAACCTTCCCTTGCAGAAAACACCTCCAAACTATATACAGAAATTCCTACGTATGCACACAAGCAAACAATCAATTTGGGAGATTTTAAAAGTAATAAACAAACCTTGAAAGGGCATTTGGCTGTAAATGAAAACCATTATGACAACACTTCATAGCAGAGTATTTTGATTTTTTTTTTTTTTTTAAAGTTTGGTAGACTTTCAGTTAGAGAAAGAAAAGAACTTAAGCTTAATTTTGAGTCCTTCTCTCCCAGGTGACTACACTAAGGTGTTAAGGAGACACACTTGCCTTGGGTAAGAGTTGGTTCTTATAAAAGACCTTACATCTTGAAATAACAAAGTACGAAAACTGACGTCCATGGGGTGGTACTTCCAGCATGGTTCACTCTGTGGTCATTTCTTGAGAGCTCATCTGTTGGGTAGTTAGCATTATATCATATATTTCCAAAGGATGGTTTGAAGAAGGTGTTTAAAAAAAATAATTCAACAAATTCACCTTAAACTGAGTGACTGGAGTCACTGAGTTTTTTGAAATAAACCTGGTGACATTAGTTTTCAATGCAAAGAGTTAAAATCAGAAACATTATGAAAGTCAAATAGACTTCTGCCATGTCACATAAAAATATTCTAAATTACAGCTAGTAAAAGTATAATCTAATAAGTGAACTTTTTCATTTGTTATTTTATCTGACCGAAGATTTTGCTAATTACAACAGCTTTACGGTTATTTGTATCAAGTAAAATTCATTCCCATGTGGAAGGCACCATGAGGATTTCTGCCTAACAGATGGGCTTCTCATGCTTTTAATTCCTTTTGGAAATCTTAGCTTTGTTGTGTATGAAACAAAGAAGAAGCAACTGTTATGAAGGTCTTTTTGTGCAATCCTTTTCTGTCGTGAGCTGCACCAGGGAACAAATCTAATGCTGTATGCAGCAAAGAGGCTAGGTTAAAAAAAACAAAAAAACACTTTTAGTCCATCCCTTTGGGTGTTCAACATCGTATTTTCTAATTTTAGAGTTACATGTATTTACTGTTTTTTGCTCAAGTTTGCACTCTAGATCCACTGATGGTAAATTATAATAATCTGTACTGTGATCATAAATCACATCCTAGTTAAGAGTTTGTTTCCAAACAATCTGTGGCTAGCTTCTGATCCCATCCCAAAAGTTGCTCCTCAGGACATTTGTTTCTCTTCATTTGAACTGTGCCAATTCATCTCGTGAAGTGTATTTTTTACATGTCTCAAGAGATCTCCTGCCATAAACATTCTGAATATTCATTGTTCCAGGAAAAAATAGTAGACAAGATGGTCTATATACGAACGAAATGATATCTAATAGAAGGCTTGATTTCTCAAAAATCACAGATTTTCTTAAAGATGGGTAAAGTTGTCTGACCAGAACTTTAGGCTACAAATAAATTTAAACAGTGTGGCATACAAATCACATCCCAGGAATCCTCATTTTCCAGACCAGTCACATTTTGGAGTACCCTGTGACTGTTTACTAGACAGCAAGTCCAGAAAGGGCATTTCAGGGGAACTAGGGAGTAAGCGAGGATAGCAGCTTCACAACTGACCTTTGCCTCAGTATGGAGTGTTGTTGTTAGCTGGGGATTGCACCAGGACCAAGGAATTGTAAATGTTTTTCCACTGCCTACACTTAACTGCAGAAAACCAGATACAAAATATAGATTTGTGAAGTCCCATTGTATTCTGGAGGTGTTTAAATGTTTTTTTCTGCCTAGGTTTCTTAGTCCCTTACATTCTCCTATATGTTCAAAACTAGATAATCTTGGAGGTGGCGAAAAGATAGCCCTTTCAGAGAAGACTATGCAAAGCAAAAAGTTGAAACCAGAGAATTGTTTTTCAAAGGATTGAACAAAACTCAGTAATTTCTTAATGTGATTTCTTTAATGTGATTACCTCCATTTATGACCTGAATATGAAAACACAGTAATTTTAATGAACTTGTGTTTAAGGCATGAGAGAAAAATCAAATATAGCCTCATCTAGTTTCTTTGTATAATTTACAACAAATTTACATTTTTGAAAAAACCATAATCAAATGGTTATGAGTAGATATATATAACAGAAATGCATATGGAACAAAGTTCCGTCATTTTTTGTGAATGTGAATATTTGATTATTTTTTTTGGACCTACCAAAAGCTGGCAGGAGAATAAAAATGCCATCTGGCAAATGACGTTTTGAGATTGTTCTGCCTAAGAACAAACTCTCTGCACTTCTATATACTCCACAAACAAAATGTCTAGGAGCGGGTAAGTTTTATTTTCATTTAGTCAAAATGTTTTATTTGAATTTGTCTTGTATGTTCCATCACAGCATGGAAAGTTTCAACATGAAGATCACTCAAGAAGAAAAAAAATATTTCTGAAATGCGTTCTGAAACAGTGTAGAATATTTTGACAAATTTTTTTTTACATTTCTTTCTTGATTTTGATAGACATTTTCTACAATATTAACACAATTCTGTGAAGCATTTTCATTCCGAAGATACATTTATTTTTTTTTAATGTAAAAAGATCTAGATTTTTAAAAATCCATTCTTAACTTAGGTCTTCTCAGTTGGAAACAGTACTTTTCTCAAAGATCTTACCATTTACAAGTACAGAGTAATCTTTATCCTGACCAAAAATTGCCTTCTAAATAAGAATTTGCTTCTAAACACACTGAACACAACCGCTGGGAAATGAGCCAGTATGGAAAAAAGGATTATTATGAGAGAAATGAGATGAAGAGACACAATAGATTCACCTACATGGCACGGTCCAGTGCTATGTAGAAATATGTGATTTAGTTCTCAGTGAGAAGTATGGAGATGAAAAAACGTTTCTTTGAAAAATTCCCAACTAGTTCTACAATGAAGTCAAACAGTTCACTTATCATAATGCTATTATAGTACCCCCTTCTAAATGAAGATTAATAGCAACATGTTGCATTTGTCCCTAAATATAAAGATTTCTGTTTAATAAGCTTACAGTGAATTATATCCTCGGTGCAACCATTTTCCCCATCTCTTGCAAAAATATCTATCTTTATTGGGTTTTAGTTGTAATCCAGGGCAATGTCTCTCTTGCAGACTGCATGCATTTTTCACAAACATGTCAACATACACTCCTTGAGGAGGACATTGTTTACTTTGGATAAACCTGCCTTATGAAGGATAAAACCATTCTTTGTGAACACTTACGAAGGACAAGAGTGAGTGTGCTACTTATGAAATGTTTCGTTATACAGTATGTGGTCTCCATTATATAAATAATTCTTTCCGCCTCATCTACTTCTCTGTGGGAATATTGAATAAATAATTAAAGGAAGAAAAAAAAGAGTAGGAAGAAATAAGTATAAACAACTTGAAAGATGATTCATAAGTTGAGTTATGTTAATTGTATTTCCTACTGAAACATCAAAGTACATTTGGCAACATGAAATATATGCACCTTTCCAAGATTTTATATTTTGGCTCTCTTTAGGGTGCTGATAATTATACACAATAATTTCATGGAAAATATCCCCAGAAGTTTTGTTTAGTGTTTATTTTCACAGAGCAAGACACCACTTATAATCTCTTTTTTTAAAGGGTTAGTTCTTTGCTCTTTATTATGAAAGTCTGGTGAGAGACACTGCTGAGTCTATAGTCAGAATATATAAGTGCTTATCGCAGTTGCATAACTTTTCTATTTGCTGCCTTTATGAAGCTTGTCAGCCACAAGAGAGAGAGAAAAAAACCCAAACCACCAAAAAAAAAAGAGTGGCAGAGAACTAATAAAAACGACTGCATTTTGGCTACTCTCTTTGAGAATTATTATACGTCAAAATAATAGGGTTTTATTTATCTTGCAGTAATGTCTGGAGGCCCTGATCAGAGATTCAGGGTAATATTTTCTAAAGTGAGTAAGTAATGCAACAGCTATAGTCATAAAAGAATGAAGGCAACAATTTCTTATTTTAGGTCCATAAGTCAAAATTTCAGGTACTTGAAGTCTGGCTCAGATGTTTTGTTGTCCTGGTAGACCTTGGTTGCCTGTATTTCTGCTGCTGGATGTTTGCAGAACTTCCGCAGCCTTGTCAACACAGAGGTGATAATGCACACGTAGGTACACCAGGAGTCATGATACGGACTTTCTACCGCCTGTACGGTTATTATCAAGTAAGAGGAGCACTTCTATCAAATCTGGACTGACTAGAACCAAGACTGAGAAAACAACACCCTTCTTCACTCTCCTTTGAGAGCTTCAAAATAACCCTGCAGCTTCCTGAAACAGTGAAAAAATGCAAAAGATACCCCTCTTCCTTGGGCTGCTTCCACACTCATAGAATGAACCTGGTTTGCATTTGCTGGGGCTGGCTGGAAAAGAGTGACTGAAATATTCTAAGATTTTAACCACTGTTTTTGTTCTACCTGAAGACATCTTAAAAAAGAGAATTTCCAAGACAAGGAAGGGGAGACAATGCCAGTAAAGACCCATCTGAGTTTTAGCACACTCATTAAAGTTCATGGTCTAACACTATGTGGTTCAGAGCAAGTTCTTGAATATGTCTGCTGTGTGGCATGGAGTTCTCCAGAAACCAGCTGCTGATGAATATTTAATGAGAGCAAAATAGTTTCAATGGGAGTACTTTAAGGACCGGGAAACTCACTTGAGAAGCCAAGGTGAAGTAATATACTAGGGAAGAGGGAAAGGCTTCTCATCAAAGTCATCACTCAGCCTGTGTTTTTGTCTAGAATATTAAGTCTCAAAAAATGCACAAACCCGGCTTTTCAGGAAAATTTCTCTAATCTTTAGGAGCATACTGGCTATTCTGAGGTCTCGTTTATGCTTTCTGGCTTCTGTCTAAATTTACAAATGACATTGCTGAGATGCATTTTAAGCCATGGTTTCTCTAAGAAAAACTCTTAGTTGGCTGTGTCGTGCAATTCCTAGTTACTCAGAACTTCTGTTGGCAAAAGTATTGCTTTAAAGATGGAGGAATTTGTTTTAATAGAAATCAGCCAAGGTCATTATTTTCTCAGTGAATAACATAAGATGTGTATCATCAACACTGATTTTAGGTACACATATATATAATATTCTATCTTCTACTAGCTGAAATCACAGGTTTCAAAATAATTGTGCATGCTGTACTGTATTTTAATTTTCACCATATTTCAGGATATATTTGATTGTTTCCCCCACTGATAATGTCTAAAAGGTGATTTGTTTGTTAAATGGAAGCAATGTGAATATGGCAGTTTGAAATCAGTCCACAAGTAACAGGTTGTTTTGTTTAAACTTAGTATACATTTTACTTGCTCAATCTTCTCCTCTTTTATGAATTCTATATCATCAGCAGGATACATGAGAGATGCCAGATACTATACGCATTCAAACTGGCTGCTGTGGAGGGTCTACCAGCCCATCTCTGGCATAAAACCTCTTTTAGTTTATTTGCTGACTGCAGCACTATAGCCACAAACCACTGGCAATGACAAGGAAATTAGGAGCTGGTTAGCAACGCAAAATTGTTAAATCCTGCTATGGGGCCTTGGTAAATTTTCTTGTAGTTCAATTGAAACCTTAGATATTTTTCAAGAAATTTGCTCCTTTTTTTCCCAGATTTTCACCTAATTATGGTTTATTGCAATTGAACTGAATTCTGTTATTAAAACGAGATATATTATAAAAACATTAAGATTTTTCTGGAACTATTTACCTTACTTGGTACTACTTTCCTTATGTACTTGGCTTGCGTAAAATCCTTTTTTACTAGGTGTATAATTGTAGCTATATGGTGATTCCTGTGCCTGCCACAAGAGGTCTCTTCCTGTGTGACAAACCTGAAGACTAAGGGCCAAACATCCTCACTGCTCCCGAGTGTTCTTTCAGGCTCCTGTTTACGTTCCAATGCCAGTGATACTTCAGACATATTTGAGAGTAAATCTGTGTTTGCAGATTGCAACAGTGATCATAATCTGATCCGTAGTTTCAGAGTTGAGAGATATCTGAACACAGAAAATAAAGATGATATTCCAGTGCTGAACTTTAGTTATATTCCAATTGCCTCTCCAACTCCTCCTTTTCCTTTTTGTGTGTTACATCAGTTTCCTTGTTTCTTCACAAACTGATGAGTGTGATGAGCATGTGCTGTGCTCCCAGACCCAGCGCTCCCATGTTAAGGTTTCATACTTCCGATGGAAAACCATGTTAAAGAGCTAATAATTTGATTTACTGCATTTTGAGACACCACAAATGAACTTCATGTCCCTTTTGAGACACTTTTTATTTGCTCCTTCCTTTAATCTAAAATTTTCGGTGTTTGTTTTTAGCATATGAAAAATGTGAGACTTATGCACAACAGTCTTCTGGCATGCTTTAAAATAGTGACCAAGTTTTTAATGAGTAAGATGCATCTGTTCCTCTCTCTAGTCTTTGGACCTTTTGTCATAGTTTTATCCACCAACTGCAAGGACAAAAGGGAAGAAATAGATAAGACAAGAAGAAATGGAAATGTGTGGAAGATCAGCAGATAGCTGACAAGACTTAAGTAGAAGATTCTACCATAACTCTAGATTTGTTGTGTTGAGTGATAAATGAGTTCTTCAGTTGTTAGTATGGACAGTGAACTTCCTAGATAGATAATGAAGTTGCTTAGGCCTTATGAAAGTTTTGCTGCATCCATATTGGTAGAAGACATTTTTATTAAGTTTGAGTAAACTACTTGTAATGTGAATACTATAGCATGGAACAGCAGCTCCCACTTAGCATCCAGTAGCATGTAGATAATCAGATTTTATTTAAAAGAAAAATCATAATCTCTTTCTATTAATTTTTCTTACACGTTATTGATAGTAAATGAAATGGTACTTGCTATCAGTAATGCAACAGAAAGGAAAAATTACCCTATGTCAAGCATATCCATGTTTCCTTTCTTTTTTTTCCCATGCTAGGCATAGGCAATGTCTAATGGCTGCCAAAATCATCACAGAAAATTAATGTGCCAAGTACAGTGGATCAGCAAAAGTTTAGGATGGAGGGAAGCCAAAATATGTTTTTAAGAAAAATAGTGGGGCTGCAGGTTTGGGGTGAAATCATAAAGAACCATCTTCTGGCAGGCTAGGAGTCAATCTTATTTAAATTCTTCCTGCTTTTAATGCCAATACTTGGCAAAATTCCCCAAGTCAGATAAAGGCACCATGATTTCAAAACACTGTAAACTATTTATGTTACCTGATAACATGCCTCATTTGACTCCCCTTTCCACACCCACTCCAGAGGGAATTGCACATAACTTTATAGAGAGAGAAGTTGGACTAGTTTGGCAGTCCTTCAAAACGGAAATAAAGTTTGAACAAAAAATACATGTAAGGAAATGATTTGGTTATGCCCTCTGATTCCAGAATTACTATATTTTGTTTTATTTTATTTAGTTTCTATTGCCTCTGGGAAAGTATTTTCCATCCATGAAAAACTAATTTCTGGTGTTGTTCATGCACATAATCCTGGTGTTTTCCCACAGCATTTAAAGGATGCTGGTCACTTTACAGCTTACTGTACATCTTACCATGGGTTCTTCAGCTCCTCAGAGAACCAACGTGAGACTTCTGTAGCCAGTTGCATCCCTGACGATAAGTACATCCTGCACAAAGGGCAGACTCTGCAGTGTGTGCATCCTAAATAAGGAATGTAAGTGGCTTGGAACAAAAAAGATTGGGCCCAGAGTTAGATGATGCACTTTTTTCTGAATTGTGACCAAGACAATTTCATCAGTGCTTCCTACGCAACAGCAGAACATATTTCAGTGTTTCTTTATTCATTTTGAAACGAGTGATATTATTCGCCAAGTTAAAAACATTACTTGGCTGTACGTTTGTAGCAACTTTGCAAAAGTTTTCATTGCCATAACACAATTGCTAAATTATACAAAAGGCTGGAAGGCTGCTTACAGATTTGCCCAGTCTCTAAATTTACCAACAGGAGGATGAAAACAAAAGTACATTCACACAACAGTGCGATATACTGATGAATAGTATATACCTGGGACCCTGCCAGACTGTTCCTAAAGAAGTATGTACCACATATGCGGTCAAGAAATAAATTACGTTTATCACCCACCTTTGCTTCCCTCATTCATCCATCTCTGCCTGGACTACCTTAAGCATTTTAAGTACTAAGCTGCATCAAAGTCTCTGTCCAAAGCAAAAAGAACAGAAGGAATAGTAAGAAAACAATTCATTTTCCCCTCCCTCTCAGCTTGTACAACATTTATCTTTCCCTACAAAACACTGACACTTGTTGCTGGTCAGTTTTGAGATGGGCAGCAGCAAAGCATTATCTAAGTGTCTGGATAGACAACTCATAGAGCACTTGGCCTACCTAAAAATAGACGGGCCAGTTTCCTGAATTTTTGTTTTTTAAACTAATTTTTCTCTATTCCAGATGAAGAAATGAGACAGAGCAAACTAGACCTGGTAGGGGCTTGATAAGTCGTCTAATTCGTCCTCTCTTGCAATATTCTTTATATTGTTTTCAAGCTTTTTTAAACTTAATTTTTATAGTACAGTCAATCTTCATGGATTAAAGATTTTTAAAAATGTTACATGAACTAAGACCAAAAGCTACAGACCAACAATAGTCCTGGAAATCTGCAGGTCATTGATTCCTAGCTTCTTGTCCTTATTTCCTTTTTAACAGCAAGTTCAGTTTGATGTCAGATACTTTTTTATGTTGGAGATATCTCCCCTCCTTTGCCTTGCCTTCCTTTCCCTTGCATTTCCTAGTTCCTTTCCTTCCTATCTGAATAATGATGTAAAAGTGGCACAGGATTCATAAACACCTCCCCATTTCTATTGCCAGACTAAAATTTCAGTGATCCAGAACCTCTGGAGAGAAAGATTTCAGCTGAGGTCCTACCTGAAGAGCAAAAGATTTTGATCATTGTGTGGGTGATTTGCTTAGGTTAAAAGATGTATTGCATTAACAGAATCATCCCGTCTGAATTTTGAAGAGAGAGAAAGCAAAGAACATAACTAGAATGGGAAGAACGTAAAAATTCAGCAGGTCATTTCTCCATGCCAGCAGCACATCCTCCCATGTCTGTGAAACTGGGAGGAATACAAAAGACAGTAGTTTATGGTGGAAACTGAGGAACATGGGGAGTTTAATATGATTCCTAAGAACAGTAGCTAAAGTTTTCAATTCTTTGCTAACCTTGTAACGACTGACATTTTAGAAGAGTGCAGGCTTTGTGTAAAATCTTTTGGAGACAATAAATTAAATATTGAGCGTTCATAGCACAAAGAGCAACCTTTACAGAAGACATGCTCCTCTGCCAACTCCCTGCCTGTTCCACCTTCTCCTTCACTCTTTGTTTTGCTTCCAGTGTCCTGCTGACACGGTGACCCTTCGGCATGCTTTCTGCTTGTCCTTCCAGGGCAGGAGTGACCCAGGATGGGGGGTGCAAGTGCCTCGTGCCACCTTTGTGCTCCCAAGCAGTCTGATGCACACATGGAGTCCACCATGGATCCACCAGCACTGAGATCAATGCTCTGATACTTCAAGATAAAAAGTTTAAAGAAGAGTTCTGGACCTTGCTGAAGAAGGGGAAACGGTTTAATTCTAAAACTAGGATTGAATACCACACTAGCTGAATCATTAAATTTAAAGAACCATTAAATCACTAATCACTACAGCTAAAATCCCAGGCAACGGCAGACCTCAGCATTTTTTGATAAAGACAAACCTAGACTCAAACTCAAAACTAGAGCTCAGAAAAGACTTCACAGAATGTTTGTGCTCATAGAATTAAAATACACAAATCCCTTTGGAAATTGAGAGCAACTGAAGTTTCTAGAAAGTTAAATCAATAAAGTCTTGCATGTTAAAGGACTGTGAGGAACAGAGAGTCTTTCGATAATCTGAGTGGTATGTTATTCTCTGAGTGTTACATGCAGAATTGTTTGTTAAGGCATTTTGCACAGGAAAGCAGGGTAGGGACTCACCCAACAGGGAACAGAGATGTTCTTAGCATTGGGTATCCAATCACACAACTTCAAATAGTGCTTTTGTGTAATTCAAACCAAGAAATAAAGGGTGAATAGCTTAAAAACGCATCAGTAGTTCATAACCACCCCTTAAAACAATTTAGAATAATGCAGTGAGAGTGCTTTTATGGATAATCTGAAAATTTAAATAAGTTATTTGAGTAATTACTTTGCTCAGTTTTCAAAGGCAAATCACCTATTCAAGTGCATGGGAATTTTGCCTGTGTAAGTCCTCAGTAAAGCTTAAGAAGACAGAGCCCATGATGTTGCTGTTAGCGTAAAATATCCTTTGGATTTTTTACAAGCTGAAACCAGGATTTATAAAAAATGGACTCCATGTGCTGTTAGTTGTGGTACTGAAGGCACAGCACTGGCGTAAAGGAGATGTTTCTAATAAAACTCTGCCTCCAGCCTGCTAGCAGGCTGGAGGATGTTCAGGCTGCATCCCACTGGGAGCTTCCACGTGGACCTAGAACCCCTCTGGGAAGACTTCTACCTTTGCCTGTAGCTAATTAGAATGCATGTTTTCTTAGCGAATTAAGGGCAGTGATAGCCACTCACCCTGTAATTGCAGTTAAGCCTAATGGGCAGCCCAGAACGGATAGTTACCCAAAGTATCTACCCAGCAAATATTTTGACGTTTTCCTCCATTTCACGTTTACCACTGAGCACTCAGCAGGTGCTCCCATTTTAGAAAGGAAGTGCTAATGCCTCCAGTCCTTCTCTTATTCTGGTTAGTATGCATCTAATTGATGGCTCACCTCTAGGAAAACAAAGACAGCAAATTCAGGTTAATGCTCCTGGAGATTGGGAGGCATGGCTAAGCATATTAACCCAGCCAAGCCCAAAACAGTGACACCTACAATAATATGAGGAGAAATTACAAGATTCCTTAGGAATACCATCATAAATCAATAGCAGTCTCCAAATGGTATCAGAAAAAAGTAGAGAATAATGTTTGGAATTACTTTTCTCACGTTCAAAGGGTGTTTAATTGTAAAATAAAAATAAATGTATTTTGTGGGAGAAGTCTGAATGAAGAACCGCATGTTAAGGCCAGAGGATTGAGGTAAGGATACATGGTTCTTGTTGTTACTCTAGCTGCCTCCACTGAAGAGTAAAACTTCTCCTTCAACACTGAGCTGAGGGTGGTGCATTCTCAACATAGATTGAGAAATTCACCTTATCTAATTGTAGGTACCCACATTTCAGGCCCTGGGGTAGATCTGGACTAGTCGTGTTTGTCTCTTACCATCTGAAGAATGAAAAAGGACTTCACAGCATGATTTGTCAGATTGTTTAAAGTACCTCCCCTAAGATGAGATGTTCCACACCTTGGATGTGGTTGTTCCTCTCCATCGATTATAAAAGTCTGGACAACTCTTTCAGTTGTGGTCTCTCACTTGTTATTTATTTCTCATCTATTATCAGGTTTCCTAATGAAATGCGGCATGTAAATAATGGTATGACGGTACAGAGAGAGCTGATATTCAAAACACAGCTGTAGAGCTAAATATTCAGCTGTGGAAACATGCTTCACTGTAGTTACTGTGGCCATTTATATTTACACCAGCTAAAAAACAGTGTCAGGATGATGTACAGCACAACTCAGAGCCTCAAAGATTTGTGGTCCCCATGAGAAATGTACACCTTAATACTTCTGTAAAGTACAAGGCTATTATTCAGAAATCTTCTCTTTTGCATTTAGTAGCTTACTCCCTTACAAGGGATTTCAGAAGTTACTAATTCATTACACTCTAGAACCTAGAACCAGCTGGGAAGTAAAAAGCATGAAATCGTATTTATTAGCAATGCTGAATTGCCTCTTTATAAAATGTATTTACAGTTTTTCTAAAGACAGATGTTCAACATTGCGTTACTGAATGGTTCAGCTCCCAGAAATGATTTACTGATTTATGTGGTTCAAGGTTAAAGAAATCAGCAAGCAGTAATCAAGCAGCCATAGAAAAAAGGTAATGGATTAAGGCTGACCTCTGTGCCACATGTTAAAAAAACAACTCTGCCACATTTATATTCAGTAAACCTACAAAAAAGTTGTTTAGAATCATGCCTTTTTGTACGTGAAAAAGGAAAACACAGATAACCTCAAAAGAAGATAAACTCTGAAACTTCAGAAACATTTACTCTCTTGGCTTTCTCTCTCTTTTAGTAAAGTCGGGTATTATCCCTAATGAACGGACAGTTGGCTTTTTTGTGTTAATTCTAGGCAAGATTATGACATATTGAAATACAGTGGTAATAAACTGAATCTCAGTTACTTTTAGTGTTTGGGAAATGGACAATGCAAAAATGAAAATATTCGTTCAACTTAGGGTAGTAATCAGATTCTGCGATCTATCCTCTCTGTCCCTTCCACAATCTGTCATTAAAAAAGATAATGATATTGTGATTGAAAACCCTATTACTCCACACTCACAAAGTCACCTCCATATTTTCAATGCTTTGGCTAAGGAGGCATTACATCCTCCCAGGTGAAGGGTGGGTTTTTTTTGTTAATGTTTTTTTTTTGTTTTCCATCATGCAGATGCTGTTGTTCAAATATGAGGGATGAAAAAGAGTTCACACACATGACATAATGATACCCTTATTATTTGGACCTGCTGTAATGTAACTTTGTGAAGTTTTTCACAAGTAAGAATTAAGCCACCTCTGTAAAATTTTTTCCTCACTATTTACAAGTAGCATTTGACAACAGAGCAAAGCAAAAGATGTGGTGGCAGATCTCTTATCTTTACCCTCATAGAATTGATTTTGACATTCCTTAGCTGTGACTGAAAGAGAGGTTCAATGTACGCTTTAAACTGGCATAAATTTTCTGCTAGTGAAAGAAGCATTCCCATCTTCTATCCACACCCTCATTCCCTTCCCTTACTGTCTTGGTCTCCTGCAGCGTCACAAGCACTCCTGTAGTTGAGCAATAAATCAGACTGGGGAATGGACCTAGTTTGTAAGAAAAAGAAAGGTAGTGTCAACACAGACCAGTTTCTCATTTCAGCTGACCACAAATAAATGCTTTTGTTATTCAGTGGGGCAGGGAACAGGAGGATGGGAGTAGCTTGTGTGGGCCACTTCTTTTAGTGCTAAGGACTATTTAAAAAGAGAACTAAAGGGAGCTACACTCAGAGATGCCCCATAGCTTTATTAATATTCATCCAGTGCAAAAGATGAATTCAGAATGTAAATCTTTAATCTTAACGAGCAAAGGAGTATATCTCAGTGCTCCCCAGTAAAGAAAGCCAGTACTATTTCCTAGTCATGTGAAATAAATAAGTAAAGTTTTTGAAGCTCATATTTTTGTGGCTCCGATTTCTACTACAACTAGTTTATTTCATCTCACTGTCCTTCACTATTTCAAGTCTTTCACTTTTGAAGAATTCTTTTGGAGTCTTTATTTCATCGAATATATTTTGTTTGTGTCATTATTATTATGAAGAGATCAGAAATAGCTTTATTTTTATTAAACACAAATTACTTATCCCTGTACTACATTTTGCACTGAAAAGCTGCCCTTCATTACTTTCAGCATATGATTTTTCAGATTTTGTTCTGTAAGAAACAATATTTCAGCCCAAAATAAATGTAAAGTTCATGTACAGTGAAATGAAGAAAAGCTGCAATTTAAAGATAAACAAGAAAAAATATAATCCTGCCATGCCTACGTCTTCATTTATGTTTTTGATTATACTGAATGAATACTCATAGATTGAGTTGAATTCTGGAAAAATTATCCAATGAAGAGACCCAGGAAGCCTTTTTGTAATCTATGTCAAGTCTAAAACACTCAAAGACATCCCAATAGATTTCAGAAAGAGTAAAACACTGATTAAGGACAATCCATGAATAATCAAAACTGTTTCTTGCCATACGGTTGGATAGCAATATAGAAAGCTGGTTTATATTCATTTTTTCAATGAGAACATATATCAGTCTTTCGGCTTGTTTATGCAACACCTCACACACAAGTATACACACAAATGCAAAACACCATCATGTTTACATACACGCTGTGGTGTGTTCCTCAGCCCACAGGGATGTAATTGTGATGGCAAGTAAATAGTGACGAATGATTCTCAGTCTTGATATGGCAGCTCAAATGATTTTGTATGAACTGATATTTGACCTTAAAATGATGTTGAGCACTTTGGTACCAAGGTAAAAAAATCACAAAACCTACTCATGCATAATGGGTAAAAATAGGAGATGTGAAGAAATGGCCTCCCGAGTGCTGAATCAGCCAAAAAATGTAGTAGGAGGAAAATGTTACTTTGGCTAAAAGGGAAAGGGATTTTCCAGAGGTTTTTTTTTAACAAAATTAACAAAGAACAAAACAAAACAAAACCATCCCAAAACTTGAGACTTCTGCCTCCCCCCAAAAATGCCCAATAAATTTTCAAATGGAAAACGATCCTTTGAATTAAAACCAGTTTACAATATGTCTTAAGAACGTTGTGGAATTCCAGAAAAAAACATTTGAAACATAGTGACAGTTTACCACTTTCAAGTACTTCCCATCCCTGTTTTATCCACTCCAATTAGCCAGTTCCTCAATACATCCAGGAACATTCTCAGCTCCCCAGAAACTCAGCTTTCAGAGACAGGCTTATTTTTCATTGAAAAACCAAAGTCTGCTGTTGAATCTGGATCACATCTAAAGATCTCATCATTGTGAATTTGATGTTGTAACACTGCAATATGCTATTTATCTTCATTCATTCAGTAGGAAGGGAGAATCTGAGCCAAAAAAGCATATTTTATGTATATATTTTAGTTAAAAATAAACTGTTACATAGATAACATGGAGCAATGATCTGGTTTTATTTTGCATTTCATCCCGCTTGTTGTTAGGAATGATTTAACTAGCTTATTGATAGCAGATTATTAGCTGTTTCTTCTGAATATAACTTTGTATATCTTACAAACTTGGCAATGTATCTATGATGTTAAATGATTTACAGTACCTTGAGAGGATGTCATTATACAAATTGACTCAATAATAGATCATACAGTGCATTGACTACTTTAATGCATAAGGACAAGAACTGGATTTTCAGTAAGAACAGTCACAAGTAAAATTTTGATTTTTATCTTCCCATTATCATTCCCTAATAGTCACTGAATGCCATACTTTCAAAAAATTAATTTCTTAGAACAAACACAAACTATGTATAAAACCACTATCTAGATGTTTACAAATTCTGATGACAGCTGTAGAAGTTGTTTGCAATGTTTAGAAAAGTTGCTGTAAATGAGGAGAAGCATGTTCAGCCAAACCATACTCCATGTCTACACATGCCCAGACCAAAATATATCAAATTTCTTTTCCATTCAATCTCTGGAGGGAATAAGTAGAATATTCTCACTTAACCTTTGTACTACTGGCCTGTAAGTTTTATTCCAATGAATAAATGTTGTCCTTCAGATTGAAGGGAACAGGAGTTTTCCCATTCCCTGCTAATTCTTTATGACCTTACTAAATACCAACAAAGAAGTAATTTAGCAGGAAGGGCCATTTAACACTAAAATGAAAAACTTTAATTAAGAAAATGGTTACTGTAAATAAATAGTAGCATAAAATTGTAGATGGTAGGTACTTTCCTGCTATGGAGAATGAAGGAAAATAATTTTTTTTTTTCTCACAAATATGAATATACAGACTGTACAAAAGTCACACAAATGCATATGTATCAATATATATATCTATAACATTAATTTATGTGTACATTTCAGCCAAGTCATTAATTTACAGTCACAATCTTTTGCAATGCACTTCTATATAAAAGCTGTCTGTGTGGAAATGATTCCAACCTATAAATAATGACTGAGATATTTTTGTTATGAAAACGGAAAAAAGATATTCTTGAGCTGACTCAAGACAGTGCCATAGGTGGTCAGCAGATAGCTCGCAGGTTGGGGTGGGTTGTCTGTCTCCGCGTGACAAGATGTGGGTAGGATGCTGTAAGCTAAACGATCTGTCTCTGCTGCCCGCTTTCCTGCTGTAAAGGTGTTGAAGATGGATCAGGCTGCCTGTGAAGACCACTGGAGGACAGACGGAAAAGAGTGAGTGGGTGTGTGGAGCCCTGGTGTTTGTGGGAAGTGCAAGGTGCTGGGCTGAGGGTGTTGAGGTCTCAGCTTCTGGATGATGGAGCAGGAACATTTAATTTGTGGAAAACCCTCTGAGGTTTTTCCCTACATCTTTCTCAGAAACAAAACTGATTATTCCACCCCTTTGTTGACGACTCCTGACTCCCCTCCTCTCCCTACCACCCAATTACACTCCAGAAAATTACACTTCAGTTCTCTAGACTGTCTGCCTTGTTGAGAAATCTTTTACTGGATGTATCTACTGTAGTGCAAAGTGGTATCATTCTGAAAGTGAACTCTTGGTTGTTCTGAAATCAGTGGTAAGTCTCACATGGCCTTCACAGAGGCTGAATTTCACCCTGCAGACTACACTCAGTCTGGTTAGTCCTCCTTTTGTCTGGGACCACAGGAGCTGTAGCTGTAGGCAAGTTATAATCTTCTCTTTCTTGGTTATCAGGCAAATATAAGGGTAGCACACGTTATTTGTGCATTATACATTTCCTTTTTTATTACCAGTTTACATGCATATTGAGAACATAGTCCTAACTCATCATAGTATTTTAAGCATATGTTTAAACTTAAGCCAGAGTGAAGCCAATTCTCAAATGCTTTGCTGAACTGAGACCAACATCTTTAAACACAATATTGTGGTTATTTCTTCTTTTGGATCCAACTTGGCATGCGCTAGGTTGCAGTGGGCCAAATTTCAACTGTGCTATTACATTTCCCTCCTTTTACAGCAAAATCATTTTCCTGAGGTCTTAATGCACAAATGAACGAACTAAGACTGTATTTCCAGACAAAATGAATTCAAAATTGAAGGTAATCAGATTTGGCAGAATTTGGCTCAATATGAAAATCTGGACAGTTGGATAGGAGAATAATATTTAGAGGAATTTGTAGTTTGATTTTACTTCTGTCATTCATCTAAATCCAATAAAACACAAGGCTTGTCTGCAAGTGGAGGTATTTGGGAAGGAAGTAAGAACGTGAATATTGCAACAGCATGATTGTTATCTGTTTTATTTCTTGCATGGACACCCTTATTTATATTCCTAGGTGTAGTTTAACCGAATCCATCTCCAAAAGGAGAGTAAGAGAATCTACTTACAGACATCATCTGGTGTTGAACCACTATTACAGAATAGCCATTCTAATCTATTTTGCTTTGCATAAAAGACAGTTTCAGTTTTTATATATTGAAATAAAAATGGTTTTATTTCACATTTCCTTTACTGATTGAGCTTTCTGTGCAGAGTTGTGGGTTGTTATCTATGTGAATCTACAACACTGAAATGTTCAAGGCTTCAGGAAAGTTTGAGACTTGGAAATCTGTGTGTCTTTTATCCTCTGAATATGATTAATGATGCTTTGTGTTTTGCAAGACATTATTAAAAACAGAAGCCTATGACTTCATTGTCTCTGACAATGACTTTGAACATGGGGTCAGTTATTCCACTTTTACATTTCTTTGCAAGATTAAAAGAAAGTAAAAACAATTGCATTGGGAGGGGGGAAACTTTACACAGATGTAACAAAGCAGGATACACACACGTTTTCAATATGCTTCTTCCAATGAAAATTCACCTCATTCATATGATACTGCTGGTAAGCAAACACTAGTGACAGGCAAATCTAACCATCAGGAAAACATACTGGGTTCAGGATTATCTCAAGTACCACATGCTAGAATCGCTGAAAACGTTAAGGAAAGAGTTCAGAGTTTGATTGGAGAAATTACAAGTAACAGATGCAACTTCTTATTTGCATTCCTGGACATTCAGTGATCGACAAGAAAGTTATCATTATTCAGAACTGAAACAAAATGTGCATCAGCGAGAATTTATGAAAACATTAGTGAGCTGTTAAATATCAGTCCTTATTTATTTCACATAAAATACATTACTTTCACAAGTTGAATGTGCTATACATTTATACACTTTATATACATTATTGTTTAAAGTGCTGGAAATGCTAGATCTTCCTTTAATACCTAAACAGGAAATTATTTGCTCTTTTTGAGCTATTCTGTTCATCTGTGATACATTATTTTATTGAATTTCTGCAGTGTAAGTGTTATTTTTTTTACTGATATCTTCACCTCTTGTGAATGTCAACAACATACCCATTGTACTAAAAACCCAAAGGGGGAAGTGAAAGCCTCACAGAAATTAATGGGAAAATTCAAAATTATTTCAGCAACATTGCTAAGTAAGTTTGGGAATATGTTTGCAATAAAATCACCATTGCTTTGCCCATTGTCTGAGTATTATCTAACACTGGCAGTTTTCTGCCTTCAGAACACTCATTCAGAGAAGACACTAGAAAATCATGATACTTTGTCAGCCAGTTCTGTTTTTCACTGTCTTTAACTAACTCAGTTGTAAAAATTGGTCTGTCCAATGAACCTTGTCTGTAACTGTCTGGAATAAATATGAGAATTTATTACACAGTAATAAATTCATCTTGTGTATTATCAAGGTCCCTTCTTCTGGGTTCTTCCTCTCTGACCTTTTAGTGTTCCATTGGCCTTAAATGATACTGTAAATGGGCAACACTGTAAAATGAACTTTATTCAATATATAGTCAATGAAGGGGTGGAAGATTCAGTTAATATTGCATTTGAGGCTCTTCTATTTGGATCTTCTCCACCTTAACCAGAAGACTTTCCTGGATTGTCTGATTTGACACAAATCTAAAGTATCTCCTGCAGTCTGATCTACTTTTTCATTTTCTACCTATCTAATGATTTTAAAAAGGGATTCATATCTCCTTCCATTGGTAGCTGAAGAACCAGATAGGAATTGTTATTAAACAGTTTGTATTAACACTGAAACTGTTTGTACTAACACTGAAGTTTAAATGACACGATCTTCAGAGTTAAGTCTTAAAAATGAATAAAAACAGTGCAAAAAATCCCTTTTTGTTTCTTTGCAGTCAAATATCAAATAATTGATTACTATTTGCAAGGGTGGTTTTACCAGCTGGACGTTTGAAATACGGGATTACGGTTCAGTGAAAATACTCTCATTTATAGAATTTTCTGGCCTGTCTGATACAAGGATAAAAGCCAAACGGTTTAAGAAAAAAAGAAAAAAATTTCACTGTGTTTCACTTCACACTGGAATGTTCTGTTTTCACCATGAGATGCAGCTACCTATATGTCCTCTGCATTCTCTGCTAGCACCTGGTGACCTGTCAGATCTTGTTAGACTGGCATCGGCTCCCTGGCGTTAGCACAATGCATGTCAGACTCCTAGTTCCTCACCACTGACTAGCAGTCAGATATTTTTGTCAGACTTTTGTAGTTAAGAGTACGCTTAGACTTAGTATCAGTTTTCATATGCGTCAGTATCTGACAAGAATCACATAAATGTTCTGGCAAGGTCTGTCTTGCAGCCTTCGGGCGCAGGGTTGCAGAGCCGGGGTACATGGAAATCCAGAACCATTGTGGTCCTTTATAGCTCGGGTCAGAAACTAGAGAGTAACTGGGATCCCTGAAATGAAACTCTTGGTTCTCCTTGATTCCCAAGTCAGCTACATCTTCATGCCTTGAGAGTTAGGGAACTTAAGAAGCTACTATATTTAGCTATACATACAGTTACTATATATGCCTCTGAGGAAGCCTGCACAGCTGGAAGCTCAAGAGATCGGCTTCAGAGAAAGCAAGAAAGAAAGCAAAGAATCAGGACAGTTTTGAGGCTTCCTTGGGTTCCCTCATGAATTTATCAAAGCAGAAATATTATAAATTCCATTGTAAATAACTTTTGTCATTGTTTTTACAGACTTTACAAAAAAGTCAGTTTATGGAAAATTTAGGATTCGTTTCAGCAATGTAAATCTTAGTATGTTGAAGGGTCCCTACCAGCCTCTGGACATCCCCACAACTTAGGCTCAGCATTGCTTTATTGGAATGCTGTAATAAGACCAGATAAAAGGTAAATTTAGATAGAACCTGTTACATTTTTCAAACAACCTTTCTGTCAGTACAGAAATACCTGAAAAAAACTCCACAAATATATTTTGCCCTGACATATATATGTTTTCTTAAAAAGGAGAGATATAAAAGTTTGCATAAAGAACAAGCAGGGAGGTCTTGTATTTACCAAATAAAGGGTGAAAATCAATGGCAGCTCTTTAAGTGTTGCTCTACTGGTACTTTTTCTTTTGCCTGTGTAAATGAGTATCCTATGACAAACAATGATTTTATTAGCTAGTCAGAAATATGTGGCAACATGTGTCATATTGGCATGCTTCGATACCTGTAGATATGCCTTTTACACACACAAACATGTATATAAGTATGTAAATTACAAAAAATGCATATAGATGTACATAAAGGTCATTTTCTTGAAAGTCTAAAAGAACTGTGTCATTGTTATTCACTGGCAGATTCTGCACTTACTTAACAGTAGTATAAATCTGAAGGAGTCCATTACTCCATAGAATAATGGAGCTGATCTAGTTTTAGTTTAACCAAGAGCAGGCTCCTGTCCATTTTCCCTGGTTTCTCTTCACAATCAGTTTCAGAGAATTACTGTTCTAATGTTACATACACCTCACTGGTTACCAGGCCACAGCCTGACCTTAAATTTGTATGAAAAATTAAGTGGAAGGCAGACGATTGAGCTGTGGTTTCTTTCAATTTCATATCATTGCCCTTGCATCTGGCTGAGGAGAAGAAAAAAAAAAAAAAAAAAAAAAGAAGCAGCTGCCTGATACCATAATGTCACTTCCAAGTTTTACACTGAAAAAGCACTAAGCAGGGCTTACTCAGAGTCATTTTTCAGCCAATTCTTCTTCCTGGAAATGTGATGATGTGAAGACAGACAGAACTAAGGGAAGAAACAGTCCAAAAACCATCTCCCTCACTCTATTATTACGAATCACCCCTGTTATAGAAGGCAAACTACACATACCCAGCATGCTTCAAAGAAGGAAAATGACGTGACAAAGCCATGAAGTTAAATTAAACAGATCTGATCTACACAACCAATTTCATGTCTGCATATTTTTCCTTTTAATTAAAACGTAGCTTGAGACTGTTTTTACAGTACGTGATATCAAGTTAATATAGTAAATCAGACTGTAGTTAAGTAGCCCATCTGTCCAAAAGAACTTCATGGCTTGAGTTCGGTTGATCAAGTTAATCGAATTAGGGATTTTATTTTGTAAGGCTAAGGTAAAGCTAGCTTATAAATAACGTGCACTTTAAAGTTTGTACAGTGCTTCAAATACACATTTATCAACCATTACTTTGGGATTTTAAAACATTTATATTTCAGTAGGTACATTCTAAGGTGAGCTAGTTACTCAAACTAGCACACGTAGGTTCCAGAATCAGACAACATTTGACTTTAAGAACGAGACTTCTTGATTCTCAGTTAATATTTTTCCTTCTTTTTTGTAACAAGCAAATTTTACACATCAGAAATAAGTGCAGCAAAGTTATTAAATAACACATTTCCTCTATGCCCTCAGTAGGCAGATGATCTGTCAAATAAGTCATGTGGTAGTTATAAAAATGTGGGCAATTAACAAGGGACAAAATATTCACTGCTGCATTGCTGATGAATTAAAAAATCCTTTGCTATTCATGGAAGAGCATGGCAGGAGACCACCTATTTCAGCCCAAAGCCACTTTCAAAGAATGATAGAAATGTTCTCCTATGAGCATTTGAACAGAAATACCAGTAGAGCAAAACTACAGCAAAGTCGTAGGGATTTAGGATGTTGTCAATTGAGTTGGAAACATGATTTATTTAGAAATCCTATTCAGAAAAAAACAATAGCTTTTCAATTCCATTAACAGCTTTGAGGAAAGGTATTATCCTTGGTGAGTCTGTTACTCCTTCCTTGGGCACAGACTGCAGACTAAAGAAGAAAAGGAAGGCAGGATTATTTCCTTCATATACACAAAAACCACCAAAAAGTATTGTGGCCTCCCAAAAGAGAGTATGTTGGTGGCTGTGGACACTCAGTTGATGGTGAAGCGTATGTTCTGCCAAACTTTAGGCACTTTTATACCTGAGTTAGTAATATTAAGCTCTGTAATAATTAACAGACTAAAACCAGAACTTCTAAGACAGGGTTTGCTTATTTTATCCTTCATCCCTACTGTATGATGGAATGAGTTTGGCCTAGGTGTTCCTGCCTGTCTCCACTGATTTGCACGGTTAAAATAGATGTAGATCAGAAGAATCAGGCTCCCAGAGATACGGCTTAACATAGGTTTTGAGGAGCAGCAGATAATACGTCAGCAGCTCTTTTCATGTTGTTATTGACATCTCTGCCCAAATTAGAGTGTAACACTGGAAAATTTGAAGAAAAATGCTTTTGCAAGCCTTATTTTCCATGGTTTTCTAGCATCCCAATGAATTAACTTCAGTAGGGTCATCTTGATCTTCAGTGGGTGAAAAAGCAATTAGGTCCATTGTTTCTGCTGACTGCTATCCAACTTCTAATGACTTTCTGGACAAAAGATATCTTTGTTAAAATGTCACCACCCTTTGCCTTCAACTATGATACAAGAGTTCACAATACAATTTTCTGATCTTTCCTTCCTCATTCCCTCAAGGAAAATTAGGTTACATCTACACAACAGATGACAAGTTAGCTTTAAAAGAACTGGGTTGAGAAGATAAGCTGTGATGTAACAGAGCTGTAAGGATACAGAACAGTTTGCATCTTTTTAATACATTATATAGAATAAGCAAATATTGTATTCCAACTCTTTTAAATTACTAAGGACAAGCCAACATTACTATGATGAGCCAAACTACCGGCTAGGTCAGCTGTAGTTATTGCTGTAGCTATAACCTGACCCAAATTAACTGAAGGATTTACTATCTCTGGTTGTGCTATATCTCTCCAGGCCTTTCCTAGTAAAATTTTAACTATTTTTTTTTTTCATGGCTATTATCTAGTTCATTCACTTCCAAAACACTGCTGACCTTCAGACTTTCTCACCTATCAGCTTGTATAACATTTAACAGATCTGACTGAAAACAATGCAAATGCTGTGCTCTACAGATTCATGGGCCAGCGCTGGGCCACTGACAGTGACCTCAGAGATCACCCACAGTCCACGGATCACAGTGCAGAAGCAGTGTTTTATGTCTTTTTGTTCCTATGTTCACTCAAGGCAACCAAACATTGTTCTATGACCAACTTTAGCTGGTAATAAAAAATAATTAAGATAACTTAAAGTGAAAACACTAAAGCAACAAAACTTCTTGTTTCAATAAACTTCCACATTCCTTTCCAATGTATGTGTTACTAAAATTTGAAGAATAGAAAAATAGATAAAATGTGGCTTTGATTACAAACAGTATTTGTTGTTTTTTATAGTTTGGGTGTGAAAAGACCTACATAATCAATAAGTTCCAGAGCAGCAATAAGTTATTAAAGTCATTCAGATGCAGAAAAAAACCTGGGAATATTAATTGCCACTGGGCAAGAGATCTTATTTATTTGCTGAAAAAACAATTTTTAACATTATGCTTTTGGTTTATGTTAGTGTGCTTGTTAACGAGAGATTCAAATTAACTTCAGCTGATGCCAGGAAAAGAACATGTTCAACATTGTTGGGTAATACATATGTGTGGAATACCATTGCTGTTTTATTAGACTGTGAAATTACTACTCAGTCCTATGGAATAATAAAAAATATATTATGGAAAGGGTCTTTATGCAATTTCTAGGTATAAACGATATATTTTTTACTGTAGGCAGTAATATTCCTTCTAAATGTATACCATATAGCACTGAGTTTGAAATGAGGGAATAGTCTACCCAGACTCAAAACCATATGCTATGGTTAATGCCCTGTGGAATTTGCAAGCAGACTTTTAGTCTAATTATTCCTACTTAACAGAATTATGGAGGAGAATGCAGCAGTGGATGACAGGATTTACAGTACTATAATCTAATGAAATCCCTCTGGAAGGTTTCTCAAGTTTTATTTTAGATATTAAATTCTAATTTTTTATTATTGTTTGGTCTGATGAGAAAGTAAATACTGTTCACAGGAGAGATAGAGACTTTAATTACTTCTAATCACCTAAGTATTTATCTAGAAAGAGTCACAGCATTGTTTCATTTAAAAAAAGAAAAAGAAAAAAGAATTTAGCTTTACCTGGGGAAAGAAACCTGCAGGAACACAGTTTAAGGAAGGTTTTATTATCCTCAGTAAACTTAATATCTTATATTATGAAGACATCTGAGTAAGTTTTTAGGAAATATGAAGTGGCAAAATATGTATTTCCCTTCATGTAAAGAAATAAATGAAATAATGTATAAATATATTTTAACATTCAGGACATACAAATCACTAAAATTACAATATTATTTCTACAACTTTACTGGCAAGATATGGAAAAGCACAGAATAAATTCTTTATTATGTTTTAAGTTTCCATGAAAATAAAATTTAATTAAATATACATAGTTCAGGAATGACCATTTGTATTATATACTCCAACTCCACTCATTAGCTTTATTACACTCAGAGACAACAACGGAAGTTGCTCTAGCAGAACATCTTCATTTATGCAAAATGCTGGATCTTGAAAGCTCATAGCAAAACTGTTTTAATGTTCTTATACAAAATTTAATACAATTCTCTTTTAAACAAGATTTTATGGATTAAATAAACCTACTATGTTATATAAATTTCTTAATGGATTTTATTATTGTTTCATTATTATACATTGTCTTATATCCTTTCCTGTCTAAATGCCACAAATAGTGTCAATTTTCCAAACACAGTAATCTTTTCATTACTCAGTGAATCCTGAGCTGAAAGGTAGTAGTCACTCAGCTTCAAATACAGCCTAACAGCTCTGAGTAAGTGGAAGCTGTACTTGATAGACATAATTTTCTCTATCTTGTGGTAAAAAAAACCCCAGACTTTTCTATTGGATTAAAAATTATTTAATTCAGGAGGGGTCTGCCAGAAGCATGGACTTGGCCTATAGAAAATACTTATCAGTTGTGAAAGTGTTTTAAAACTCTCTTAAGGGTTTGTAGGTTTGGTTTTGTTTTTGTTTTGATCCTGTATCTATTTTAAAAAGATATAATTTTATATATAAGGAGTATATTTTATTGATACTTACAGGACAGAACAAAACTCACAGAAATATTCTTATCTTTCTGCTATATTTCTTAAAATTTTTACTTCAGGTCATTACTTTCCTTTATTTTGTTAGTCATAGTTAGAATCCCCCACTGCTGAAGTACCAAGGCATAGATGTTAAAAATGGTAAACGTGATAATGTCAAAGTCTTTACTGGTGTTTTGTGTCATGGAGACCTGGTCTGTGAAAGGTAAGATGACAGCATGTGCATATATATATATATATATATATATATATATGTATAAAACAAAAAAAAGCACAAAAAAATCCATCATAAGCCAGTCTGTGTTTGTCTTTCTAGGACTTGAATTATATCAGTGGTTATTCCTCAATGGAAAATTTTAGTGAACAGAAGGCTGTGTCAAGATATAAAAATAATAATAATAGTAAAAAGAAAGAACAATTTATGTTAATCTCCATGGAAAGTGTCTGATTTTTAATTTCGTGACTAAATATGACAAATGTATATCAAGTGTGCAGTTCTGAAGTTAGTCTAGACATTTTCTTCTCTAGCATTTACTTATTTATAGTGTCTTAAACATTTTGATTTCTGGATACCATTCAGTTAGTGTCAGGTTTTATTTTGTTTTTGAATTTAAAGTAAGCAATATTTCCTTACTAATAGTTCCAAGCTTTCCTTGAAAAAATGCAGTCC
Source organism: Burhinus oedicnemus (assembly GCA_008921705.1). Taxonomy (NCBI): domain Eukaryota; kingdom Metazoa; phylum Chordata; class Aves; order Charadriiformes; family Burhinidae; genus Burhinus; species Burhinus oedicnemus. The sequence continues at coordinate 4,442,976 of VFFE01008014.1, read as the reverse complement.
CCATGCAGCAATCCATTTAGAAGAGGGGTAGAACACCAAATAATTCATAAAATTCTTAAGATTAAACAGAAAGAAAAAAAGTTTTAGAGCATGAAGGAAAATAGATGTAAGAACAACCAATAAACCAAGGCAGCTTACAATACAGAACAAAAAGAGAAGCACGAAATTTCAGGATTCATTTTGAAAAGCATTTTACAATCTGAATTCTTTTCCTGATGCTATGGACATGCTGTCATCTTAAGTGTAGTACTTTTTTCCTACAATTCCATTTAGTTACAGGATTTGAGATCCACTCACATCACTAAGCAGATCACTTCCCGCCCCGCCCCCCAAGAAGCATAGGTAAAGAGATATCTCTCTCCTGGATTTTTTCTGCAGACCTCTTTTTCCTGGAAACCCACTTATTAAAGCTAAATCAAAACAAAAGTTGTGTACATGTCTGTGTGTTAACATTTGGTTAGAAAAAAATTCAGTGATCTATTCAGACTTAAATTTGAGGCCTAGCTTAATGGACTGAAATGTTTCTTTAAACACATTTATTTAAAAGATTAATTTAAAAAATGTTTCTTTCCCACAATACAGATTAAACCATATATCTGAATAGTCTGGGCATCCTGTGGAGCTATTTGTGAACTAGTTAGTGGTGACTGACAGGACTACCCGGTGTGCCAAAGTGTCTCTTGTTTTGGTTTATCAGATAACTGGTGAAATGTAACACTGATGGTGTCAGCTTCTTATTTACAGTATTGTTGGATAAACAAAAACTGCATAGGATTGTTTGGGATTTTTCACTCATTTGAATACTTAATTTGTCCTTTCTTGTAATGTCCCTGTTTCTAATTAACAGCATTTAAGAGGGGATTAACTCTCTCTTTGCCTTTACCAAATAGACCATGGCCAGTTTTACAGGCCGAGAGGAGCTTTCTACCGTAATTACAATTTATGCCAGAGAAACATAAAACCAAAAACATACAATGATATTTTTGCCTTTCTTCCAAGCTTAGGTTGGCCACCTGAACTGAAATAAATTGTATATGAAAACAATTTTATACTGTGTGGAATGAAGTTTTTACTAGCATAGAATAATTCAAAAGCCTCCTTGCAATAGCTCAAATAGCTATACTGATAGAAAATTCCAGCATGGGTTGGGAATTCTCAGTTTTGACTCTCCAAAATTAGGAGGGTTTCTGAATTAGTTCATTTTACTAATGAAATTAGTTCACCTTACTTTAGATAAAAGCAAGCCAAGTAGCCAAAGTACCCCAAACTTTAATTAGTCACCCTGGCTTTCCAACCTTAATAGATAGTAAGAAATATGGGCTCCTAGAGAACTTCCATCTCATCCTTAAACTGTCCCTCAATGTAGATAAGATTAATGAAATGTCTTTCTACAGTCTATTATTCATGCAATAACTTGTGCCATTTTCTTCATTATTTCCTATTTATGATGCCATTGTTAAAATATAATGTTTGGTATTGTGTAGGTCCAAGATAGAACTAAACTTTTGCTTCTGTCAGAATAAGCAATTATCCTCCAAACTTACTCATGCATGGAATTCTTATCCAGCAGATTCTTCATATGACTAAAGTCTACAGAGGGATAAGGTTCAAGACCACTGAAATTTACTGACTTTATCAGACTTCTTTCCTTTGTTGTTCTGTCAGTTTTTTTCAGTTTTCATCAGTTATCCTACACTAAAAATACTAAGAAAAACTAATTATTACAGAAATGTAACCTGAGAGATACAATATCTGCTACTGTGAATTACTGAAAATTTACTTTCATGCATTCTAAGTAGGATTAATAAATTATAAACAAGCTGATATTTCACATTATATTTACCCAGTAATAATAAAATATCTAGAAGTTATAAAAAGGTGAAATGCTTTCTTCTCAAATCAACAACTTGCTGACTTTAAAACAAAATTCTATAATTTCCATTCATTTGCATTATTTTCTCCTGAAATCACATGAATCTGAATATAATTAAAGTATGAACCTAGCACGTAATGCAGAGTGACATGATTTGAAAAGCAATCCCTTTGTATTGTAAATACTGCAATGAGTAACATGGTGATGGAATGAAATAAATAAAGAGTACTACTGCTGACCTATTGCAGGCAGACAAGGTGGGGTTAGGGTTAGTTTTCCAAAGACCTTACTGAACTCACAGTTACATTTTTCTTACAAGTTAGACCATTGGCTTGGATTTGTCTGGAACTTCATGTGTCCCAAAATTGTGGTGAGATGTTCCCTCTCCTTTCGCAATATAGGAGCAACAACAGGATGCCTTTATTAAAGCATGTAGAAGCCTCACATTGGACATCTTCGAGGACTCAGTTCAAAGTACTTGAATAACACCTGGTACATGACCTGGACCTTTCATGACCCACAGACTGTATAGTCACTGACTGGTTGTGTTTTTTCACCTTGCAAGTTTATTCACTTTTGAAAAATGATATTAACAATAAAGCAATAAATGACAAGATGGGAATCTTGTAATATCCTCAGAAGTATCAGCTTAAGCTAAATTCACCTGTACCATTCATTACCTATTTTATTTTTATCTTATTTGCATGACCATCTAATGTGAATAACTATTGTGGGTTAACACTGGTAGGCAGCCAAGCCCCAGGCAGCTGCTCACTCACTCATCCTGCAGTGGAATGGAGGAGAGAATTGGAAGGGCAGGCAGGAGAAAACTCATGGGTTGAGATAAAGACAGTTTAATAGGGGAAATAAAAGCTGTGTGCACGAGCAAAGCAAAATAAGGAATTTTTCACTGCTTACCATCGGCAGGCAGGTGTTCATAGAATCATAGATTCATTTAGGTTGGAAAAGACCTTTAAGATCATCTAGTCCAGCCATTGACCCTACTCTACCAGGTCTGCCACTAAACCATGTCTCCAAGCACCACATCTACACGACTTTTAAACACATCTAGGGATGGTGACTCAACCACTTCCCTGGGCAGCCTCTGCCAATGTTTGATAACTCTTCCAGTGAAAAATTTTTTTCCTAATGTCCAGCCTAAACCTCCCCTGGTGCAACTTGAACCCATTTCCTCTTGTCCTATTGCTAGTTACTTGGGAGAAGAGACCAGCTCCCATCTCACTACAACCTCCTTTCAGGTAGTTGTAGAGAGCAATAAGGTCTCCCCTCAGCCTTCTCTTCTCCAGCCTTAACAATCCTAATTCCTTCAGCCATTCCTCATAAGACATGTTCTCCAGATGTTCACCCATTTCCAGGAAAGGAGGGCTCCATCACGCGTAACGGTAACTTGGGAAGACAAATACCATAACACCTCCAACCCCTCCGTCTTTCACCCAGCTTTTATGAGCACTATATCATGTGATATGGAATATCACTTTGGTCAGTTGGGGATCAACTGTCCTAGCTGTGTCCTCTCCCAGCTTCTTGTTTACCTCTAGCCTACTCCCTGGTGGGGTGGTGTGAGAAACGGAAAAAACCTTGACTCTGTGTGAGCACGGCTCAACAATAGCCAAAACAGTGGTGTGCTATCAACTGTCTTGGTTGCAAATCCAAAACACACCACTATGCAAGCTCCTATGAAGAAAATTAACTCTATCCCAGACAAAACCAGTACAATAACAAAATGGCATCTCAGTAGATACTCCTCTGGGCAGAAGAACTATGAACTCCTGCAAAGTTAGGATAAAAAAGAGAAAGACTTCCAAAGATCTGTAAACAGTTCTCCAAAACACTTCAAAACTAAACTTTAGTCCACATCAGGTGGAACCAGACACAGGGTACCAAGTAGTGATGGTAACATAATTTCATATGCTCCTCATGTAATATAAATTAATGAACATAATCCAAAGATTAAAGTATTCCTTGCTGTACTCTATTAAATTATAGGATCTTGCAAAGAAAAAGCTGATAAAGGATGACTTCAAAAGAGAAGTTGATGTACAAAAAGAGGAAGAAACACCTTTCTAAATATGCAGGAAGGAAATTTTGGGCACATTAATTCTGTCATACCGTTTACTCACCTACTAACCTATCCCTTCACATAGTACAGCTTTGATCTACTTTAGTTTCTCTTTCTTTATATGAATTATCTAAATAAACTGCAAACTGATTAGCTGAGGGATAAGAGGTACTCAAAAGTGTTGATATCTTTCTGAACTACCTGACTAAGGCAGAGCAGGGCAGAGATCTTAAAAAGTGAGAATTATGTCCACATTGTTAATATTGTCAATGTTTATGTGGATTAACTAAACAGGAAGAAAGAAAAAGTATAAAAAGTTCCCTTACAAATCAGAGAACACTCTAAAACTTCCCTGAGATAATATAGGTCAAATGAAGTCACTCTTTATGGAAATCTGCTCTGGCTGGAGTGAGCAATGGTGGTGATGTAAGAATGTGGTAACAGATTTTTACTTTCTTTTTTCTGAAAACTCAAAACGTGTTGCCCTGATTTGGACATTTAGTTTCAAAATTTCATTTTACCTGTCTAAGCTCTAACTCTTTGAGATTCCCTGTAATACCTAAAATAAAATTATAAAAAGAACAGCATAAAAAGGCTGTAAGAACCGTACTAAGTAGAAGTATTTCTCTATAAGTTTGAAGTCACATCTGTAATATTGTTATTTTCCATACAGTTCTTTTGGTGAGAGAAGTATTACACAAGTCTAAGAATTTGAACAACTATAAAGACTGAAAACAAGATCAATTACTGGTGGGAGACTCTCCATTGCACGTAGCTGTAAAACTAAACCACTTTGCAGTGAAACGCATTATTTCATGTTTTTCATAAAACATAAGGGTTATAAAAAAACTATTTTGTTTTTATATTCGAGGAAAGTTCTGTGTACAATGGGAAATTGTACTCAAGGGAAAAATTCAGTACCCTGTGAAAGTAGCAGTTAGTAGTAACTCTTTTCAGCCTATTTCCTTCTCAAGCTGCCAATCATCTTCAGTGTATGTCTTTCCATGCCACACGAGCTGTCTTTTCAATCCTTTCTGCCCATCAAGTAACAATAGTTCAACTCTGACTCAACGCAAGGCCAATGTTACAATACTTTTTAAAAAATATTTAGTCCTCCCGATTTTATTTAGCTTCTGACAGGCAACCAAGTTTCATATTAAATAGCAAGCTTAGAAAACAGAGGTAAGGAGTGCTTTAGACATTTAGGAATCAGAATATGCTTAATATTGCATCATTTTGCATTGTGACACATTCATGGAACAAATCTAATTTAAGGACCAGACAGTCCTTACTGCTAGTGTAAATTTTAATTGATCTGAGGATCTGGGCCTTCTCTTGGAAGCAGATATTGTGTATAGTTGGTTCATACCATCTTGGATCCAGGAGTCCAAGACCTGAAACAACAACAGTTACTTCAGATTCACAGAGCTGCTGGATTTAAGACTGATGGGATCCTGTCCTTTCAGTGAGATTGCACAGGTTTGCCCATTGACTTCAGTAAGAACGAGAGCAAGATTAAGCCCCAGATTTACTTGCACTTTTAACTGTTAATTTGCCATATCAAACAAACATATTACATATACGGTCATGAGGTTTAATATCACTGAAGCTTTTGAAGCACACAAGGTGATTGTTAATGGGTTAAAGGGTCCCCACTTCTGTCTTCTAGCCACGAAAATCTGCAATTACAAAAGAGGTCTTGATCTCTGGAAACCATGTCTTGTTAAATTTCCTTAGCAGACAAGATGGTACTGTGTAGCATTCCATGTGGTTACTGTTAGTCACATCCTTGCTGTAAGTTACCATAGTGTGGCTAAAGTAATAAGATGTGACAAATGGCAGCATGGCAAGTCAGTCTGGGTAGTTTCCTTTGGAATATAAAAACTATATAAGAGGAGACTTATGCTGCTTTTCACTAGCCATTTGTTCATGGATGTAATAAACAACCATTAACTTAGCTTTGAGCCTCACTTACCTACAAAGAGAAAAGAGAAGATCCTAGGGAGCTGCAAGAAATCTGCTAGGGACAAATGGTGAAGCAAGGCAGAGTGGGACACTTGCAGAATGGATATAGAACTTGGATCATTTATTTGGCCACAATTACTTCACAAATACACTTAAAGCATTCTATTTTTTTAAAAAATCAAACCCTAGTTTTGCCATTTAGGCCCATGAAACTCTAGGATAATGTGGCAATTGCCCATGAGGTGAGATTTTGCTGTTGGGCATGTGCAAAGCCAAGAACAAAAAAATGACTATATTGCTCTGCAGTCTTGACCTCCAAAACTAAGATTGTCAAAGGAGGAAATTGTACAGTTCCTCCATTTTCCCAGCACAGATACAGTGTGGGCTTCCTCGTTTTGATTTACTGATGCTGGTAGATTTTATTAATTGCTTTATAAATTGCTGTTATTCCTAAGGGCTTTTGAATAAAAGGAGGAGGCTGGAGGGAATGATAACTTTCTTCCATAAGAAAGAGGAAAATACACAGTACTTCTTAATGATAGAAAGTCAGAAACATTTCAAAGGGCCTTTCGCAGCTGTCTGGCTTCCCATAGATTACAGAACTACCAGAAATAGCTGCAGGCAACAAATGACTTCAGTGATTATTGGGAGTGTGGACAAAATGTTAAAAAACCCCACAATTCAGTTATATTCTGGTGTTTAGAGACAGCATGATAGTAGCCATATAAAACAAGCTAGAGGAAAATGGAAATTATTTTGGGAAAGATTTGTTTGGGTTTTTTTAACCTTGTTTCGAAAAGAAAAAAATGAAAACATTTTGTTAGATTTATTTTCTGACTTCTGTTATAAAACCAAAGTAGGTTTGGGTTTTACAAAGTGATGTGATGGCAGAGACAAAACTTAATAGAAAGGTAAAAATTTTTTGTTGATGACCACAGTATTGAACCAGAAATTTTTAACAAAAAACATTTCCATTCCAATTTAATAAAAACTTTAACAGATATATATAGACATGCAAGATAACAAGATAACAGCACAGATATCCTATATGCTTCAGTTTATTTTTTGGAAAGACAAATGGTGACAATTCAAACATAAATACTACAGAATTGTTCCTATCATTAATGTTGAAGCCACAGAGAATTAATAATTTCTTACCGAAAACCCAATTCTGTTATCTGGAAAAAACAACCGCCACAGATTTGAAAAATGAAACACAAGGATACAAATGGACCTTCAAGAGGCATAATATGTTGGAAAAGTGTGTTTTAGGTGCTTTGTCAGTCCTTCTCTTCATTAATTTCAGATTTATTTCCTGTTAAAGTTATTGCTGAGTGCCATCATTCGTTTAACACTTGCCTATGTAAAACACCAAACACCCTTATGAAGGGATGATGTCTTGGCTCTTGTCTCCACAGAAGTCAATTACAACACTGCTTTTATTCTGGAGATGAGATTTCACTGAAGTTGTATTATGAAAAACAGGCAACAACATCATATTATTATGTATTAAATGTATTAAATGTAATAAAATACGTAACAAGAGCACTGTAGTCATGTAACATGTATAAAACTTGCAGAACATTATTTTAAAAATGTCAATTGCTTTTAAATGGTTGTATCAGTGTGAAATGCAAATATGTTAAAAAAGAGTTAAGAAAATGTGAATTTTGCAATTCTGTTTCCTTTTCCCCATTTTTAACTAAAGGTAAAATCAGTTTCAGTCTATATGATGCCTTTATCTTCTGCTTATTTCTTACCGTCATCCAGCCATTTTTGAAAAGAAAAATGAAAGGTCCTTGTAACTTCTAATGCTGGAGGAAATTGGAAAAGTTATAGTGACAAATTTGCACTTTCCATTTGGTTCTCTGAGAGCTCCTCAAAGTTGGAAAACGCTTTAAAAGTTACCAACTAAGGAAAATAAAATTAAAAACTCAGACTCAGGCATTCCAAACAAATATAAAATATGGCACTTTAGTACTAAACCAGTTAAAAGAGATGCCACTGACCATAGATTAACTCAGATGGTGGGTCTTTGTTATTCATTTTTTCACAACTTTTGCAGTGTTCAGGAACAACTTGTCCTTTCCAGCAGCATACCTGTACTTCCAATAGTGTATGCGCCAGGGTGTAACCTAGACCATGCACTGAGGCTGAGGTCAGACCAACAGCTCCAGCCAGAGGAGGTGACTGTCCCACCCTGTCCGACCACCGGCATTAGGAGGTTAGCGCCCCTGGCCAACTGTTCCTTCTTTTACTCCTCCCATTTCCTACCAAGGTTGTCTCCATCTCATCCAGTTCTGTTAAGTTCTGGGCAGAAAAAGGCAGCTGCTAAAAATACTAACCATGTTGACTGTGGAATTGGGACCAGACTAGGGGCACAAACCATTTTACATGGATCAGTGAGAACCAGAATAGCATGTCTGACTTTATCCTTATTGCAGAATTGGTGCATTATGTTCCCCTTCACAAGCCTCAGACATTCACCTTCTAAATACTGATGTATTATACTAATCCTCCTATGGGGTTAGAAAGATTTCCAGCCTATGGCTACTCTTACATTTTCTCTTTCCTATGGACATTTTTGCCTTTTCAGATATCTAAAAGCCATTGATTTTCTCAGTTGCTAACAGAGCTCTGAACAGGAAAAGCCTCATGGAATGTTTTATTTCTTGCTGCTTTCAAGACTTGCTCTGTGATTATGAGCAAGTTCCATTGGCTGGAGCATGAGCGAGTCTTCAAAATGTGAACAAAATATTACTGTAAGGAGCATGGTGGAAAGGTTGAGATGTGCATCCTCTGCATTCGTGGATTCTATCTGCTATAGTTAGTGCATGATACACACGAAAAGGATTTGGAACCACACTACTGGGGATAGCTGAGAAATATGAAGCCATTCATAGTCACAAGAGGATCTAGGTGGAGGAATGAGCACTTTTGCACACCTCTTGTGAGGCAACAGATGGGAATTCAACAAATCTATTTTTCTCTTTCCTGTTCTAAGAAGGAAGAATAACACTCCTGTGGTGACATTGAATTTATTAAACATTCTACTGTCCTAAATATCTGAGCAGAATTTGTGAAAAAAGTGTTTTTTCTGTGTTGAATTAACTTAATTTTAGTGGAATAGATAGTTAATTTGGAATAAGGATGAAGAGTCCCAGGTATCCTGGTTCTGCCTTACTCTTAAATATTTATATTCTGGTATTCTGAAAATTCCTTTCTGATAATAATTTAATAAACATTTTTTTACAGATCCATTTGCTGATAATCAAAAATGTACTGTCAAATATTTCACCAAGAAATTAATCACAGCTAGTGCCATGTGGTATTTTGTTTTATTTTGGTTTATATTTCTAAAATTTGGATTAAAATCACAGCTAATTTCATCTTGTGCTTCATGAGAAATAGTTTAAAATATCTCCTGTAATGCCATTTACCAATCTGTGCTTGCACCCAGTCAGTCTCCGTAAGATATGGATATATTAAAAGTCACTATGTGCTAAAAGTCAAACAAATGTAGGGAGGAAAAATTGTATTTTAGTCAATAGCTATAGTTGCTGTCATTTCATAAAACATATATATAAAGCATTTTAGTTATTACATTGAAATGTGTTTTCTAGAGAATTATTTCCAGTCTGAGTAACCATATGGAAGCAGAAAACCATTAAAAAAATGAAAATAAGATGGTTTATATCACCTGCATAACTTGTTTTGTTCTCTGCCTTCAGGCTTCAAAATCCGCTTCCCATATTTTTTCCTTTCTTTAAAAATAATGTACATCAGTTTAATTTATCCCAGGTCCCAACAGAAGGATCAGATTTTAAGCATTTAATGCTGTGGTTTCAAATCCAATTTTACAGTGTTCATCGTTTCAGAAGTGGCAGAATCCAAAGTGTGCTTTAAAAAAAAAAGAAGAAAGAAAAAGAAACAAAAAAGCTCAAGCTGCTTAGTGTGCATGCTCATTTTTTTTAAGGTACACCTTTAGTATGAGTCTGTAACTTGATGAATGCTCCTGAAGGTGTTAGTTATGAATAATTCTTATTTTAAGAATTGTTTCTTATTCAAAAGAAGCAAAATTTTGAAGGATAGCCTTGTGTGTATATGCAAATTTTTGTGTTCTTGTTCTTATGAACCCTACTGAAATTAGTGCACAGGAAGTCAGTATTTCAGATTACCAGAAAAAAATAAATCACTTTAATGCAGAGTGTAGAATAACGCCTTTGCTGCTGAATGTACGTGTGCAGAAGCTGGTATAATATGATCTGTTTTTCCTGCTCATGGGGTTGCTTGAGCAGTTTTGGCTATCTTTCAGACTTGACATCCATTTGCATGATACAGTAGCATCTCTTTTATTTTGAAAGTACCATTAACAGGACCAAAAAAATTTGTTTCAGAAAATCTCTACTGCTTCTATGACATGTGCCCCGGAACAGCCTCTGCCATCTTGGCCAATCTGTACAGATGAATTCACTTTCCTGCTGTCTTCATTTTTCTGGTCAAGTCTGCTATCCGTAGGGGATTACCATCTGGATCTCCATGATCTGTAGGGTGCAAGCACTACAGCAGAGATCCTAAGCAGAGAAAAGAATACTATCAAAGGTTCATTGGCAATACTGTTTTCAGGAGGTAAAATTTGCTTTGTAAGTCTCTCCGTGCTCCTCAGTGAATAGCAAGTGCTATTCACAGGTTCAATTTCATTGACTTCAAAAGTGGGTCTGTTACTCAAAATCAGTGTTGGGTCTACAGGACAAACAGAGAACTGGAGTGAGCAATGACTTGTTTTTTGGGGTCCACACAGAAGTTCTTATTGATGGAGACCAGAAGGGAACTTTAATAAGCCCTGGTAGAGGGCTTTCACAAGTGTCGTAAATGACTCCTAAATACAAGATTGTGATTGCCACATATCTGTTTGACAGTAACAGAAAATATACATGTTAGTGTTGACTATCTGTCTACCCTCCCCAGGAAATCCTGCTCCCCTTGGGATATTTACCCTCAGGGAAATTTTTAGCTGCTTATAAACCAAATATAAATTTAATAAATGAAATTGGAATTGTGGACTAAAAACTGGCCATATGGATTTTTTTACTGCACGAAGTTGTCTGTTGGAGGTAATTTGGGCGCAGTATCTTAGTTGAGTGTAAATCAGCAGTGATGGTACCACTCAGGTTGCAGGCATAACAATGACGCAGCACCTTCTTTGTGGTCACTGTAAAATTAATTGAATAGAGTGTCAGCTTCTCAGAGGCTGTGACAGAAGACTGCATGGGTAACCTGTTTTTGATGTTAGAAAGAAGCCAAAGATTTAATATATATGGAAGGTTGTCCTGGTTTGAGCTAAAACAAGACCAATTTTGTTCAGTAACTACTTTTTAGCTAGGCCTCTTCTAACTGCTGAAATTAACAGCATGTTGTGCAGAAAACTGTTTGCTCTCAGAGTGGTAAGACCCATGTTTATAGTTGATGCCAAGGAATGGAATGCAGAGAGGCTCTTGCTTATACTTATTGCTATAACAACCAAGGCCAGACAACTTTGTTACTTGCCCTGTTGGAGGGTCAGAAGCGGAAAAGCATAGAGGGGTCACACCTGTGGGGAGGAGCAGACAAGACAGGTGACCCAAAACTGACCAACAGGGTATTCCATCCCATCTGCCTCATGCTCAGTATAAAAACTGAGGGATCAAAGGGTCAGCTCTCTTTTCTTCAACGGCCGGCATCCTGGGAGGACTCTGTCTCTGCGTCTGCCTTTGATCCCAATCCTGAATCCAGATCCGGAATCCAGTTCCCATCCATTACTGAGTCCAGTCTGGGACTTCCCCAGCACCTGCTGGTGACGTGATTGTCATCCTGGGAGCTTGATACGGTTTTGTATATATTTCATTATTTTTCTTTTTATTATTTTATTATCAATATTTCATTAAAGTAGTTTAGTTCCTTCTAAACTCTTAAGTCTCTCTTTTTCTCTCTCTTTCTTGCCTCCCGAGGGGAGCAAGAGAGAGAGAGAGCATCTGTCGTTCCACCGGATTGGGCCAATCTGGCCCAAACCACGACAAAGGTGAATTACCTTCTTCACCATGAATGAGCTCCTACAGGTCAGGGTTCAAACACATTAGTGAGATAACGTGACAAAACTTATGCTGATTCTACTCCTAGTGACACTTCGAGGAATTTTGTCAGTTGGGTGTCACAGACAATCCTAGACTGACTTTATTTTAAAGTCGTCGGAGAAACCGTACATCATCCATTTTGACACAGCAATCCCCTCTAAAATATTTTAAAATAAGAGAAAAAAATTTTGTTTTTTTTAACCCAGTTGTAGCTTATTGTTTGTGTGCAGCTTTCTTGTACTGCCTCTTCTTTGTAAGGTATGTGGAATGCTAAAATTCATCCCCTTTTAAAAGTGTAGCCAAAAATAGCCTAGACACATGATACTGAAGCTGCTCTTGTGCTACCCATTTAAGTTATGTATCAAGTCTAAGTTTAATCAAGGCCACATTTTATTTATACATTTCATGCATTAAACTCATTTAAACTTTTAGTCAGATTTCATTAGGGGAAATACTACCGCGCACATCATGCAGTAGTAAAGCTAATGTGCTTCAGGAATTTGAAAGGATTTAGAGATCAGAGGGTCTGATTTCAAAATTTCTTTTTCTTTTTTTGCTTAGTGCTTGGAGCAGGTCTGTATGCTGCACATAGTTTGTTTCCTAGGACACTAATACAGTCAGCATGGTCTGTACAAATGTGTAAACACAGACATTCTCTGTAATCAGTGCGTTTGGTGTCTTAAGGCAAGACTATGTTTTTTTAGGAAATGCAATTTATGTTCAAGATTAAATTTCTCCTCCAGACTGATAACGTCTTGAGGTTGAATGAGATCATAAATATTGTGTCCTGACTTCTTGTTCTCCATTTTAGATCTTCATTCCCTTTTTCAATGTTTTAGAAAAGGGGAACTGAAAGAAATGTATCTATAATGATTTACCTACACAAAAATACAGTCTGCAAGGTCTGATAATGTGTAAATAAAAAAATAGATATCTAAAGTTATGGACAACTGCAATAACACTCATAATCAACATTGCTGTTTCATTCTGATTTCTGATTAAAAAAATAAATCCCAACAAACAAAAAAACCCCACACATCAGAAAACAGTAAACATAGCCCTAAATAAATTTAACCATTCTCACTTGAAAGGTCTCTTTGGGTCAGATTCTCCCTGATGGTTAGTCATCCCACTGTCTATGAAGTTGAGGAAAGTTCATGTTATGTCTTTTATTTTAACTCAAATAGGGAATAATATATGTACATCCTAGATTCACAAGATCCTTTCCCCCCAACTTTTTCAGGCAGAGCAGTTGGACTTTATTGTAGTGTGGGGCTTTTTCCCTTCTGGTGCAATTTCACCATAGTCCTCAAGAATGGAATTTTGCCATTCTAGTATGCATTGTATCTTACGGTGCTGAAAAGGCAGTACATGACAAAGCTTTAGTGACCCAGGGCATATTTGAACTTGTGATCTAGAGATGAAAGGCTTCATGTTCAATTCCCAGTCCCATGACTCATCCAGTTCCCCAGCATAATTTTGGTTTGGGAAAGAAGTTTTTGAATTACCAGTGTGTAAAAAGCTTTCCAACAGAATTGCAATTTAAAAACAGAATGGCCTGATTTACAGACATGTTGAACCCCCAGGATCCCACTGAATTAAGAATATGCAACAGTTGGAAAAGCAGACCTTACTTAGCACCTGTCTTCAAACCACTGCACAAAAGGTAAACATATTGCTGTAGAATCGAGGGATCATGATTCCAGATGCGGATATGAGGCCAAGCTTGGAACTGAATGGCTTCTATAGCATCATTCTTTCTCTCCTCAGCCTGCGAGGAAACCACTACAAAGGAGCTTTTGAAAACTCTGGACATGTGGTGTGTCCTGAAGGGCTAACGAGACTAGGAGCTCTGCTTTCTGACAGCAGAGAGCATAATTACATCCCTGATCTCTGATCATATCCCTTTTTGCCTGCATGTCTTCGAGGAAAAAATATTTCTCTCCCTCATAACAGAAACTCTTATGGTGGAAATCTATTTTCCCCCAAGCTCAAGTACTTTGTTTCTCTGACAGAAAGTTCCTTTGCAACATGGAGTCAGGCGATCAGATGATATGTGAGGAAACCTAGGGCTGGACAAAAGAAATGAAGTCTCCCCTGTTATGTATGTTATATTTGTCCAGGTCTGAAGCCAAACACCTCAGTGGCACCCATGTCACACAAGTCAGCTCACCCTCAGGCACTCATATTCATGCTCAGATCTGCCTCATATTATTTAAAATACCCAAATCCTGCCAACCTTAGCAGTATGAACACAACTTGTGAGAGCTATGTGCTGTGGTTAACTCAAAGCCCATGCTCATACATAGCCAACAAATGTAATTTGCGATGTAATTGTTCTTGTAGGTCTTAGATAACCTCTTAGCAGTTGAACTCCCCTATGACTACATAGTCATACCAACCATTATTCCTCACAGAAGAATTTTTGGAATGTGGAAGCTAAGTTAGAAACAATTTTAACAACAGCATTCAGGAGAGATGTTGCCAAGACAAAGAAATGAGGAGATCAGTAAAGTGGCAAAATTACTTGAGAGATCTCTGTTAACTAGAATCCTTATGAACTCCTCTCCTTTTTGCATCTTACACACCTTAAGCACAGATTATAGTGCTTTTGTGTACCAAAAGAGGTTTTCCTGTTAAAATGAAAAATAAATTACTTTTGGCTTGAGCTGGATAAAATGTGCCTTATCATAACATGGATTAATGAGTAGAGACATTATAACTACTATACGAAGCTGCAGTGAAAACTCTGCTGGTGTTACTGGGCCTGTTTGGTGGAAATGGACGTGTAATTACACTTTAACGTAGCCTACAAAAAAGGTAAAATGCAATCAATGAAGAACACAAACAGAAAACAGAGCTACAGTAGTTACTAGCATTTTATGCAGTCACGCCTCTCCCTCAGTGCCTTTGAATGGCACAAGATAATCATATTGATTTCACACATATCATCTATCTTCTTGCTAAATGAAAGAAAGCATACTATCTTGTAAGGAACTGGAAAATTCTCATCATATGAATATGAAAGTAGATAAAGTTTTTCAATGGAAAACTTACAAAAGGAGCTTGAAAATAGAAGGCTTTGAAAATAGGAAGAAGGATTTGACAAGTTTTGTAGCTAGCCTTAGTTGCAGAGGAATTACATCTTTGGGCCAAATTACTTGTGAAGGTAGAAAGCCCTACTTTTTGACGTGTTTTGGGTGCAGGAGATTAAGATTTCTGCAGAGGTTTTGATCAGCCAGATTTTGCGAATCATGGGTCAGCTTACATGACACCAGGCCTGCTGGCCTGACAGGTACACCTGTCTCAAAGACAGACAACATTCTCGGTACAGGAGCTGGCAGGGCTCATTGAAAGGGCTTTAAACTAGTTTTGAAGGGGAAGGGGATGAAACCAGGCTCTTCAGAGGTAAGCCTGGGGGTGGCATCCAATGTCTGTGGGACAGGATGCTAGTGAGGTGCCTTGGTCTGCTGACTCAGTGAAGGTAGGTGATGGAGATTCATGCAGCAGCAGAGATGTGAGGGTAACTGATGGGTTAGAAACTACGGCCATGTCTGGGAATGCTCAGGTAGGAATTAGGGCTCCTCCCAGTAAAAAGGTGGCAGGACCAATAGCCCAGCTGAAGTGCTTCTACACTAACACAGGCAGCATGGATAACAAACAGAAGGAGCTGGAAGACATTGTGCAGCATGAAAACTATGATGTCGTCATCACAGAAACATGGTGGAATGACTCACGTGACTGAAGTGCTGCAATGAATGGCTACAAACTCTTCAGAAGGGATAGAATCATAGAATCATAGAATTATAGAATTGTTTAGGTTGGAAAAGACCTTTAAGATCATCTAGTCCAGCCATTGACCCTACTCTACCAGGTCTGCCACTAAACCATGTCTCCAAGCACCACATCTACATGACTTTTAAACACATCCAGGGATGGTGACTCAACCACCTCCCTGGGCAGCCTGTTCCAATATTTGATAACTCTTTCATTGAAAAATTTTTTTCCTAATGTCTAGCCTAAACCTCCCCTGGCGCAACTTGAACCCATTTCCTCTTGTCCTATTGCTAGTTACTTGGGAGAAGAGACCAGCTCCCATCTCACTACAACCTCCTTTCAGGTAGTTGTAGAGAGCAATAAGGTCTCCCCTGAGCCTTCTCTTCTCCAGCCTTAACAATCCTAATTTCTTCAGCCGCTCCTCATAAGACATGTTCTCCAGACCCCTCACCAGCTTTGTTGTCCTTCTCTGGACACGCTCCAGCACCTCAATGTCCCTCCTATACTGTGGCACCCAAAACTGAACACAGTACTCAAGCTGCGGCCTCACCAGCGCTGAGTATAGGGGCACGATCACTTCCCTACTCCTGCTGGCCACATTATTCTTGATACAGGCCAAGATGCCGTTGGCCTTCTTGGCTACATGGGCACACTGCTGGTTCGTGTTCAGCCAGCTGTCCACCAGGACCCCCAGATCCTTCTCTGCCAGGCAGCTTTCCAGCCACTCCTCCCTAAGCCTGTAGCGTTGCCTGGGGTTCTTGTGACCGAAGTGTAGGACCCAGCACTTGGCCTTGTTAAACCTCATGCAGTTGGCTTCAGCGCATAATCCAGTCTGTCCAGATCTCTCTGAAGAGCCTTCCTACCCTCAAGCAGATCCACACTCCCGCTTAATTTGGTGTCATCTGAAAACTTACTGAGGGTGCACTCAATCCCCTCATCCAGATCATCAATAAAGATATTAAACAAGGCTGGCCCCAAAACTGAGCCCTGAGGAACACCGCTTGAGACGTGTTGCCAGCTGGATTTAACGCCATTCACCACAATTCTCTGGGCTCAGCCATCCAGCCCGTTTTTAATCCAGTGAAGAGTACACCTGTCTAAGCCATGGGCTGCCAGCTTCTCTAGCAGAATGCTGTGGGAGACTGTGTCAAAGGCCTTACTAAAGTCCAAGTAGACAACACCCACAGCCTTTCCTTCATCCACCAGGTGGGTCACCTGGTCGTAAAAGGAGATCAGGTTGGTCAAACAAGACCTGCCTTTCATGAAGCTATGCTGACTGGGCCTGATCCCCTGGTTGTCCTTTACATGCCTCATGACTGCACTCAGGATGTGCCGTTCCATGATCTTTCCTGGCACTGAGGTCAGGCTGACAGGCCTATAGTTGCCTGGATCCTCCTTCTGGCCCTTCTTGTGGATGAATGTCACATTGGCAAACCCCCAGTCATCTGGGACCTCCCCTGTTGACCAAGACCGTTGATAAATGATGGAGAGTGGCTTGGCAAGCTCCTCCGTCAGCTCCCTCAGCACTCTCAGGTGGATCCCAGGCAAGGAAGGAGAGGCAGTGGGGTGGCCCTGTATGTTAAGGAGTGTTATGAATGTCTAGAGCTTAATGATGCTGACAATAGGGTTGAGTGTTTGTAGGTAAGAATCAGGGGGAGGGCCAACAAGGCAGATATGATGGTGGGAGTCTGTTACAGACCTCCCAACCAGGATGAAGAGGCAGACGAAATATTCTATGAACAGCTGGGAGAAGTCTCAAGATCGCTAGCCCTTGTACTTGTGGGGGACTTCAACCTACCAGATGTCTGCTGGGAATACAAAACAGCAGAGAGGAACAGTCTAGGAGGTTCCTGGAGTGTGTTGAGGATAACTTCCTGACACAGCTGGTGAGGGAGCCAACTAGGGAAGGTGCCCTGCTGGACCTGTTGTTTGTAAACAGAGAAGGGCTTGTTGGGCATATGATGGTTGGAGGCCATCTTGGGCATAGTGATCATGAAATGATAGAGTTTTTGATTCTTGGAGAAGCAAGGAGGGGGGTCAGCAGGAGTGCCACCTTGGACTTCCGGAGGGCAGACTTTGGTCTTTTCAGGAGCTTGGTTGACAGAGTCCCTTGGGAGGCAGTCCTGAAGGGCAAGGGAGTACAGGAAGGCTGGATGTTTTTCAAGAAGGAAGTCTTAAAGGCATAGAAGCAGGCCATCTCCATGTGCCAAAAAACAAGCTGTCGGGGAAAAAGACCAGCCTGGCTGAACAGAGAGCTATGGTTGAAGGGAAAAAAGGAAAATTTATAGCCTTTGGAAGAGGGGACTGGCCACTCATGAGGACTACAAAGATGCTGTGAGGCTATGTAGGGAGAAAATTAGAAGGGCTTCAGGTGTTAAGGACAATAAAAAAAGTTTCTATAAATACATGAGCAATAAAAGGAGGACCAAGGAGAATCTCCATCCTTCAGTAGACAGAGGTGGAAACATAGTGACAAAGGATGAGGAAAAGGCTGAGGTACTTAATGTCACCTTTGCCTCAGTCTTTAACAGTAAGAGCAGTTGTTCCCCGAGTACCCAGCCCCCTGAGCTAGTAGATATGGGTGGGGAGCAGAATGAAACCCCCATAATCCAAGGGGAAATGGTGAGGGACATGCTACAGCACTTAGACATACACAAGTCTATGGGGCCAGATGGGATCCACCTGAGGGTACTGACAGAGCTAGTGGAAGTGCTCACCAAGCCACTTTTCCATCATTTATCAGTAGTCCTGCCTAATCAGGGAGGTCCCAGTTGACTGGAGGGTAGCAAATGTGATGCCCATCTACAAGAAGGGCCAGAAGGAGGATCTGGGGAACTACAGGACTGTCAGTCTGACTTCAGTGCCAGGAAAGTTTATGGAGCAGGTCATCCTGAGTGCCATTATGCAGCACATGCAGGCCCAGTCAGCACAGGTTCATGAAAGGCAGGTCCTGCTTGACAAACCTGATCTCCTTCTATGTCAAGGTGACCCACGTAGTGGATGAGGGAAAGGCTGTGGATTTTGTTTATTTGTACTTTAGTAAAGCCTTTGACACTGTTTCCCACAGCATTCTCGTGGAGAAAGTGGCTGCTCATGGCTTGGATGGGTGTACTCTTTGCTGGGTGGAAGGCTGGGCCCAAAGAGTGGTGGTGGAGTTAAATCCAGTTGGCGGCTGCTCGCAAGTGGTGTTCCCCAGGGCTTGGTATTGGGGCTGGTTCTCTTTAATATCTTTGTCAGTCACCTGGACAAGGCGCTTGAGTGCACCCTCAGTAAGTTTGCAGACGACAACAAGTTAGGTGGGAGTGTCGACCTGCTTGAGGGTAGGAAGGCTCTACATAGGGATCTGGACGGGCTGGATCCATGGGCCGAGGCCAATGATATGAAGTTCAACAAGGCCAAGAGCTGGGTCCTGCACTTGGATCACAAAAAACCCGTGCAGGGCTACAGGCTTGGGGAAGAGTGGCTGGAAAGCTGTCTGGCAGAAAAGGACCTGGGGGCGTTGATTGACAGCTGGCTGAACATGAGCCAGCAGTGTGCCCAGGTGGCCAAGAAGACCAATAGCATCCTGGCTTGTATCAGGAATAGGGTGGCCAGCAGGAATAGGGAAGTGATTGCCCCCCTGTACTCGGCACTGGCGAGGCCCCACCTCAAATACTGTGTTCAGTTTTGGACCCCTCACTACAAGAAAGACATTGAGGTGCTGGAGTGTGTCCAGAGAAGGGCAATGAAGCTGGTGAAGGACCTAGAGATCAGGTCTTATGAGGAGTGGCTGAGGGAACTGGGGTTGTTTGATCTGGAGAAAAGGAGGCTGAGGGGAGACCTTATTGCTCTCTACAGTTACCTGAAAGGAGGTTGTAGAGAGGTGGGGGTCGGTCTCTTTTCCCAAGTAACAAGTGATAAGACAAGAGGAAATGGCCTCAAGTTATGCCAGGGGAGATTTAGATTGGATATTAGGAAAAAATTCTTCACCGAAAGGGTTATCAAACATTGGAACAGGCTGCCCCGGGAAGTGGTGGAATTGCTATCCCTGGAGGTATTTAAGAGACAGGTAGATGTGGTACTTAGGGACATGGCATAGTGGTGGTTTTAGCAGTGTTAGGTTGATGGTTGGACTCGATGATCTTAAAGGTCCCTTACTACCTAGACAATTCTATGATTCTATAATTATATGAATTGTTTGCTTTTTTTCAGGTAGAAACCAAATATAACTGCTAGGTTTACCACAGTTTTAGACAAAATGGTTATTCCTTCCCATGGTCCTTGGAGAAGGAAGCCGTTCATTTTCAGTTTGATCTGTGTTAAAACACTACTACTAATAAAAGTGTGACCCATAAAATACTTTAGGATGAAACCAGCCTATGCTTTTGCTTTCAGCCGAAGTCTCAGCTGGTATGAGTTTCTTGAGGATCTGTACTTTATATCAAGCAGTTTACACAACTTTAATGCACTTTGCATTTCAAAAAACAAGATATAAGCATAATAAATAATTTTTAAAGCTGGAGTGTTCCTTTCCTCCACTGGGTGTCACCATAAGGCAACGACACTGGGTTTGGAAATCTCAGATAAAAAACTTTGTTAGATCAGAGATTTTGTATTCACTCCAGAAGGCTGCAGTGGGATAATGGTACTTGCTAACCACTGAAGAAAGCCCCGTCTAGCTCTGATGTCAATAGAAAGATGCCTACGCCCCAGAGGTATCAGAGCAGGCCTGAAGGTCCTCATCAAAAAAAACCACCCAAACCAAACAAAAAGCCCAACAGACTGATTCTGTGAAAGACTGTAAGTGGATTTTAAGATCCCTTACTGGTGTTTATGAAAGACTGAAGGTTTCATTGAAATGTTTCATTTGGGTGCAGAGAGTGGGGTTCAACAATTGCTAGAACAGTTGCTGTAGGGAAGAGTACTTTACCTGACTTCAGAGAAAATTTGTCATAGTTTCACCATATATATAATTTCATCCTTCCCCTTTCCATTAAAACGCTTACCTCCAAGCTGTCAGTCATCTGTCATAGAGCAAGAACTTAGGGGATTCCCAGGTGACTCATAGGCAGAATCACGGCATTACTCCCTTCACCTGCAACAGTTACAGCTGGAATCGATTGCCACCTAGACAGCCTGAGGTTACATCACAGAGAAAAAAATTATTTGAAAGGAAGGCAGCTAGTAACTATGTATCTTCTTTTTTAAAAAATGATTTCCCATAAACTGTATTCTTTAAGGGATCATTCCAAGTATCTCCCCCCCCCGTCCCCCTTATTTACTTGTTTTTTATTCTTCTTCATTTCTTCTTTTTTCACACAACAATGATTAATGTCACAATCAATAGTCTAGACACTAATTGGTTCTATTGGTTAAAATTTTTGCTGTTCTGGATGCTTGCCAACAATTCCTTCATTGTATGTTATAAAAAAAATATTGAGAATTTTTGTGAGACTTTCTCTACATTTGAATTTTGGCCAGACTGCAATTAGAAAACACAATGCCCACTTCTGTGGTTTGCATCTTTGCTGCACAATTTTGGTCAAATTAGGAAATTCAGAAGCAGGAAAAAATAATGAAAAATAATGAAAACGTAAATTTGAAGGCTGGCCCATCCATCCCACATTATCACTGCACTTGTCTTTTTTATGCTATTTATATTGAAGGTGAATAAACTGTAAAAGAGTAAGGCTACAAAACTAAAATGGATTTGTACCCTCCAGATGTGTTCACGTAGACTGACAGTGGACAATATTTCTTTGCTAGTTAGCAACCTTTGAATGGAAATTAACACTTTCTGTGAAACCTCAGATTTTCTTCAATCCACCAATCCATTTTTCTATGGGGACCCAGTAGTGGGTTTTATTTCTGGGAACAGGAGAAAATATTTTGTGAAAACTGTAGAATTTTCATCCCAATGTGATTAAAACAAACTTCAAAAAAATAAAGAAAAAAATGAAAAAAAAAAAAGAAAAGGGTTATACTGGAAGTTGCAGTAACACCCACTAGTCCAGGACTCCTACCTGAAATGTCTGAGACTGAATAACTGTTCTGAAATTGGTCCCCTTCCCCTCCAATCTCCCAAGAGAAGCCCACTACCTGCTCTGTTGGGATTTTGTATGTACTCTGGGCCTACATTCTGCAGGTTTGAGAAGCTGTTGTGTGTATATATCTTAGGGGATGGCCAAGCAGGACTGCTGGTCTCGAGTATCAATAATGTGGTGCAGAGAAGATTCCACCTTCCCGATGAATTCTTTAGCTTTAGGCTGAGACTTGGTCTGTTAATCATTTGCAGGAATAAATATAATTTGTATTCCTGTAATTAAAATTATAAGCTAGCTTTTTGTCCCCTTGTACTGACGAAGAATAAGTTTGGCCAGCTTAAAAGATGAGATGATGACCCTTGTAATTTCTTTGAAAGGATCCTAACCCTCTGCATAAACCAAAATAGTAGAAGAGTATCAGATTACTCTGCTAACAGACTTTTTATAGTCAGGGTTGAGCAAGATCAAGGGAACTTTACAGTCAACACAAACCTTACTTGAACAATTCCTCTGGAAACATCAACTCAACTTGATTTTGGTTGGATTTGAAATTCAAATACTTTAGAATAAATGCATCAACAAGATCATCAACAAGACAGATCATTGCTGGAAATTTGTAAGAACTGGGACTTACACAGCTACGGGTCTGGTGTTTCAGTTATTTAAAAATCTAGTGACCTCAAAAATACCATGCAATCCATGCTAATGACAAGGAAATGGGAGCGCAAAGCTCCAAGTAACCCTGGACTAAAAAGGGGTTATGGGAATTTTCTTTAGGTTAGCATGAAGTCTGAGCATAAATTTTATGTAAATTGTGCTAAGAGGCAGAAAAAGTAGAGAAAAATTAGTCCTCAACAAAGGAATATGTTGCTGGTACCAGGCTACTCATTCAAATAGTAAAATAACCATTCCAATTTTTAAGATCTTCTGGTGCTTTTCCATTCTATGAAAATGTTTTGAGTAGTGTCACCTGAAAAGAACGGGAAGGCAAGAACAGGGTGCAAGTTAGGTCTGAGTTTGTGTTAAACTTCAGTGAAAACTTGCTTTCCAGATTAAGGGGATAGAAGTCTCCATCAGCCCTCAGCTTCAGATAGACACCAATGCTGTCATGTGCCCTGTGCCAGTTGCTTAGCATCAGCCTGGAGAACACTGGCTCGTTTTCATTTGATCTCTGTGCAGACCTATGGTCTGCACCTCAAAGTCACTTTCTGAACATGGTATTTGAGGTGACTGGGTACATTACAGTTCTTGCAATTCTTTTCAGTGCCAGACAATGAGTTTTGCTTTCAAAATAAGGCTTCTGGAATCTCGTAGTTTTAGTATCTCTGAGCAGGAGCTTAAAAGTGTTTTTTGTAAGACTATTCAGTGTTCTGCCTTGAAAGCTTCTGCCAGTTCATAAGAACGAATGAGACTATTAAGCGTTTTAGGTATAACACAAAACCCTAGCTTCAGTAGCCAGTTGTTAGAGAATTTAACTCACTTAAAATGTAGATATATATGAATGCATCTGAAAAAAAAGAAAGGAAGCTTTGCTACTAAAGGTGAAACCCCTTCACTTTTATAGTAGATAGTAAAGCTTGAGGGTAATTATTCCTTATTTCCTGCAATTCCCATGATGCCACCAGCAGAAGGCAGCATTACACGTCAGAGTAATGTGTTCTTTTGGTAGAAACCAGGGGCGCATATCAGTAATTTTGTCTGATTCTAGGAGCTCGACAGAATTTGCAGAATGATCAGACATTTTCTATAGGTGAAGTTAATGGGAAGTTTTCCTCAGATTTCTGTGAAGCCATTTTATGAGTAATATCTGGCCTTTGTCCTAGTGGAGAACTGTTCCACAGGGTTCTTACCTTTGTTCTTCATGACACCAAATGCAACAATCCTCACCTGAAAGATGATTATGCAAAACCAGATTAACTCAATCTGATAGATCATACCTGAATACTCCCTTGCTCTTCAGAGAGCAATGATGGTAGTCCAGATAATGTGATTAGAACAAATAGACAACAATATAGCAAAATACAGTATAAGAGACCACATATTCTGATTTTTCCAATTAACAGGATATTTACTGAGTAAATTCTGTAAGCCTGAGTTGGTTAAACAAAAAACATTATGTTTAAAAAACATATTATTTGAAGATGAAATACTGAGTGCAGAAATTCCTTTCTTTGAAGGAAGAAGCGTTCATCTTGCTAGCATGCCACAATAGTCTATGGAGATACCTCCTGTTGCTATTGCTTCTGGGGAAAAAATCCTTTCGTCAGAGCTGGACCCTACTGGAAATTGGTTTTGCTGACAGAAGTCAGCACCCGGCAGTCAATGTAAGCTGGGTTGGAGTACTGTTATGATCTCTGCTCATGGCCCAAAACCAGGGTGGCTACGAAGACAATGGCTACTTTACACACCATATTAGGATTCTGAATGTCTGTATGGCACTAATTTCCAGCTTGACTTTGAGATGGCAAATACACCAAGAACTTTTTTGAAATAAAGAATTGTATCGCTTTCAAAAGGTCCAGATAAGCTACTCAAAATTTATACCAACTGGGTATTCATCAACAATGTAAAATCAACAAAACTCCTAAAGAAAAGGCCGGGATGGATATAGGACTTTGCCAGGTTGCTTTCTAGGATTCTTCAGGGTAGCGTGCCTCACCTGACACAGTAGGCTCTTATTGTTCCTGAAAAATACCCAGTCTGAGACTATCCTTTATTTTCCTATGAGGTATTTCCACACCTAGGCTACAGATATTCTACTCAGAGTATCAGGTGTCACTCATCTGCTTCTTTCACATCACTATTCATGAGATAGGAGATATGATGGTAGTGATGATATCACTACCTTTATTCATCCACACTGGTCCTACCACAGCAATACATTATAAGAAATCATTGTAAGAGTATATTGGTGTGAGAGTAGACAATGGGTCTTGGTAGGCACAAGGGGGTACGTATGGGATTACTCCACCCTGGGAAGCAGCAACATAATGATTTTCATTGCGATAGTTGCTATTTTACACTAGGATCCACCCACCAATCCTTTTAGAATTGATCAAGAAAGGCAACATTCTTCATGTAAGTCCCACTATCCCTAGTACATCTGTCTGTCTAGTCATTCTCTCTCTTTGGGACATTCTTCAAAGACAGGCTGAAGTAGTTCCAGGCCCATTTGCAATGTTAGGATGTTCATATCAAGTCCCTTTGGCTCTCTACTTTCATTCTGAAGAGGCTCTATGGAGAAAACACGGGATTAAGTAAGATAGATGGAGTGTTGTGCTTGGGACAAAGGGAACAGCTGTGCTCCTTCTCTCAAGGATGCATTTCTGAACAGGAGAGAGATGCAACTCTATCTTCCTCATCTAGTTCATGAGAAATTATAAACTTCAGGCGAGGACTTATGGCCCACTGCCCTAGGTAAGAGAAGACTGGCTACAGCTGACTTCTAGTTTCTCATCCTATGGTCATCTGATGCTAAGACATCTGGCTGCCAAATAAACAATGAAAGGGGCCAAGGGAGTCCCCTCTGAAGATGGAAGTTCAGTGTTCCTAAACTGTTGTAACCCTAGCTTTCTGACTTTGCCTAGTGACCTTTGCTTGACCATAGCTGTGTGGTATGACCCCGTCACGGGAAGTTTTCTGCTTACTGGTCATGTAACAGTGAAAAGAGGATGACCAGCCACAGGTGAGCATGTGCCAGCTGCTTCACTGCTGCCCTTCACTTCCATTTCTCTTCCTTGTAAGAAATGGTTGCTTGTGGTCACCCACAGTTACGTGTTATACAGTAACTTCTTTGCTGAGGACTGTTGCAGCATTTTTGTTTTTACCCTCAAAAGTTTCCTCCTCTGTCTCATTCAAGCAGTTGTTTCTGCCTTGTCCTAAGATATAAGTCCTTTATCTTTTTGGCCATAAACTTTCACTGGTCTTCAAGTCTAATCTTATGGCACAGATAGTGCATATTCTGATCAATAATCTCTGAAGAAAGATGGCTGCTATGCTTTGGAGCCAAGCAACCCCAAGGCTTTGTCTTCAGCGTTACAGCTGACAAAATTTAGATGGTGTGGATAGCTAGGGAAATTAGTATCAGGTGTTTGGGGCCTTTTAACAGAATAGCGTAGATGTGGCCTTCATAACCCTGCCAAGCCACATATCTTGCCTGCAAGTTTGCTTCATGTGAACCATGTCAAAAATACTTTCAGATAAAATGTAATGAAAAGAGTTGACCATGATATAAAAGGCTCTAAGAGAGGCCATATCCCAAATATTTGTACCATGCTGTTAGGCTAAAAGCAGACTGGTCAAATAGTTTTCAGTCAGAAAATGAAAACTTTGTTTAGCTATAAATTTCTTAGTAGCTGTTTGCCACATGACTGGAAAGAGATAAAAGCACACTCAATGAGGGGTAACAGAACACCTTGTTCTGATGTTCACTCACTCCTCTTTCGCTCTAATGTTTTTGATTTAGCAAAACATTTAGGTCCATGGGTCAGTGCTTTGCTGAGCTGAAGCCTATATTTCTGATAATGACAACGCACTCCACAAATAAATTCCCTGCTAAACAAAGCAATTGCATATACTACCTGGACCCTGGCTCTGAGGGTAGCTCCACAGTTTCTCAGCAAGGTTATTACTTGTCAATACATTCACAATCACTTTCATCATAAGACCGAGAGGAAAATAATAACTTTGTATGCACATGGCATACAGTAAGCTCAAAGGGATAAAACTTCAGACAGCTTCTACAGCTAAGTGAAAACTCAGACCTGCACTGACAAAACAGAAAAGCTCCTCATGCTTGAAAAACTGGCCTGATTTCTTAACCCTGAGTTACTGTCTGTAAAATGCAAACTCCAAATTCAGGCCACTGTTTTTAACAAAGGCACTTAAATGCAGACTCCTAGATTATTTGATCCCCTGATAAGTGCAGAGCATGCTGACCACCTCCAGCTAGCAGCCCATGTCTGCATGGGTGACAGGGGTTTTGTCACATGGATGCTGAGCTGTGCTCCTCCTGCATGTTGGAACACAGCACCATCTAGCGAGCCACAAAAACCAGACTCACACAGACTATGGCCTAAAAAACCAATATAAATCATAAAAATTTAAAACAAATCTAAGTAAAATCTCCTTTCTGCAGAAAAGGAAAGCTTGTTTATTAAAGATTAGCCTCTGTTTTTTCTCCCAGTACAAAGCTCCCAATATCTTAGACTTATTAAATGCAATGATCAATCAGCACTTACTCAATTCAATTGCAACAAAAACTTGGCACACTGTGATTATTCGTTTAGTCATGCACTATCAAAATCAAATGCACTTTTTCAAAGAGTAATAATAATATCCTTCTGAAGAGTTTAGCATATTTTTACCTTTTGAAGAGAACAAGAAGAGTGGATTTGGCTGTCAGAAAAGCAACCACTGCTGTACCTAACCTGGTCCAATGATTTGTTTACATGAATGTAACACGACAGATTAAAATCATGTCCTGTACGTTTAATATGCTATATCACCGTGTTCCCTCACTATGGCAACATAAGCTCAAATTTTCCTGTGCAATGTGCTTTGCTATACTGGAAGCTATCCGTAAAATGGTATCTAATTCCATCTCTCTACTTTTCCTCTCCTGTTATCTGTGATGCTCTTATGACATTTCCCTTTGTAAGTCCTCTGTATCTTTCTCTTACTCCTGTACGTATGCCTTCTTCCATGTCACCTTTGCCATTCTTTGAAAATCTATACAGGCTATGCACTTTCCCTTGGCTTCAATAGCTTCTTAAAACAATATCCCCTTGGGAACATTCTCAAGAAGGAATCAATTATTTGAAACAAAACAATGCCAATCAGTTTTGAGACTGCCCAACCACAATTAGTGGTATACTCAGTATCATCTCTTGAAAAGCATATAATACTTTCAAAAGTAGGCAATCTTCTAAACAGAAAAACAAAACAGGGGAAAACGTAGCCCCAGGTTCAGACACTTGGGTTTTTTTTTGTTTTAGTTTGGTGTTGGTTTTTTTTGTTTTGTTTTGTTTCATTGTTTGCATGAGAAATTGTTTAGGACAATCCCAAATCTTTTTAAAACACACATCTGTTATGAGCCTCCTTGTTGGCAGTACTGCATTTGAAGCATTACAAATGAGGGGGGTTTAGAGACAACATTTCATGATGTGAATCTGGGAGTACCTGACAAACAAACTTATAGCTAGATTGTCATAGATACAGTATGCACAGTTCTCTAATTTACATGACAGGATGTGGATCTAAGTCTCCAGGTTAATTTGCAAGTTGCTCTATTAGTGTAAAAGATAAAACACAGTAGATTTTCTTAGAGGAGGTTTTGATTTAAAACAAATGGGCTTGAGGAATCATCATGTCTGTACTGAAATGTCAGACCCAGAATTACCTGTTTTTTGGAGGTACTCTTTCTACCAAAAATAGAATTTGCCCCTCTCAGGGATCTACATGTAACTTGACAGACTCTCACTTGTTCTGGGTGTACAGTCACAGAAGGGAATGCAGGATTCTGACAGCAGCCCAGTTCTTGACATTTACGTTCTTATTGTCGGCAAACTCCAGAACACTTCTATAGCTTTATAGAAAATAAATGAACCTTGTGCAGGCGAGATGCAACAAACAATACAGCCTTTTGCTAGGAACAGACATCATAGCTTTTTTCAAAGCCTATAATGTTGATATGGAGACATTTCTAGCTTCTATCTAGACATATCTACCTCCAAACAACAAACTCATGTATGATCTTCATCATGGAATATGATCTGTATTTGGGTTATAAAGGGTTATCATATGTCTGAATTTTCTGTAAATATATTCTTTTTCACCTGTAAAGAAGTTTGGCTATTTGTCTGTTATTTCCGAACATCTGGAGACATTTTTAGACTCCTGGTTGTATCAGGTTTGCACCAGCTGTGCTGTTTGATGGATGGGCCTGTATTTTTTTCAGGCGTGTTTTAGTCAGTAAAATGGAAGCCCCAAACCAAAAATCTTTTGTAAAACAGAAAAATTACCTATCTTTTATGACTTACTAACCAAATAAAGAAAAAAGTAAAAATAATGTTTATACATAATTTGGAGCAACATATTTTTGTTAGCATTTCTTTTGTGTCCTTGAAAGTGGGCCAGTAAGTGTAATGTTATCAAAGTTCTGTAACAGTAATGGCTTTATAATACCAGGCCATATAGTCATAAGTAAAGGGAGTCAGAGAGCTGCTCTGTGAGACCAAGCGAACTTCTGGGCAAACAAAGTATGGTTTGGCTGTACTTTGATCCAATTTAGCAGCTCTGACCCTCACAGAATCACGCAGAGTGAGCTAAGAAAAAGTGCTGTTGCCCTTCTAATGTGCTTTCTCCAGATCTAGACTCATTTCCTAACACATTCTTTTAATGTGGCTGGGCATCGATTCAATGATTCATTGATACCTGTTGTTCTCTTACTACAATGCTTGCTTATGACTGTCCTCTTTTCTTTTTTTTTTCTCTTTTTGAATCCCTGTTGAAGTTTACAGAACTTCTAGGTATTAGTGTAACAACACAACAATGGCATAATACCCTCCTATTAAATCCAGATACAAATGTAAGAGTGATGAGAAAAGGCAGGTTAGTGAACATATTTAAAACTGTTTTCCTAGGTTTTAGAGTCTGAGATCAGATTCTCAATACTGATAACTGAAATCAGTTTACATACAAAACTGCAGACTGCAATGAACAGTCATTGCAGTGTCCTAGACAATCTGTGTGTGGCTTGATTCGCTTTTCCCTCAGTATGTCCTGTACAGTCTGATGGTGTCAATAAAATGACATGATATTGTAATTTACCTCTTGATGAGATGCATGGATTTTACCATAGCAAAGTCAACATTTACCCTCTCATATGACATTATATTGAAGTTGTGTATACATTAGCAAGCAATGCAGCACAACAGGAACAGATCTGTAGTGTATTTTGGGGATATTTATTTCAGATCAGCCCTAATCTAGCCCTAGACTAGTAGACTATAAGCTTATTAATAATTGTAACACATTCGATGTGATGCTGAAGGGTATCTTCTTTAATTTAATATGGAAGGAATCCACTGATCACATTGGGAATGCTTCAGGATGTGAGCCCAAGGCACAGCAGCCAGCAACACCCAGGAGATTCACTTTAGAAACACACGGATCTGAACTAGAATGCTAATATCCTCAGAAATATCCTGAGACATTACAGTTAATTCCTATTCTAAGCATGTGAGGAAGGTACATTGATTTCATAACTACTTGCAATGGCAAATACTGATAAACATTCTGTTATGCACTTTGCCTAACTTCTTTGTATAACATTCTTGATTTCCATGCTAGATTATGCAGAGTCCAAAACAGGTTTTGTTGAGTGGGACCTGAGCAGCAGAACTGTAATCCAAATTAGGGAAGAAATAAAATTCTGTAGCAAAGAGGGAATTCTGCAAGTGCTACTGAAATGGTAATTTTTTTTTAGGTATATTGTCATTGTGTACTCTCAAAAAATTTAGGACTTAGTTTCTAACGAAAATATATCCATTGCAACTCTTAACAAAATCTTGTATCTCAACCAGGTGCAGTAAACAGGAACTAAGAATCATATTTCCAAGAATACATTTTGAATCTACTCAGTTGTCAACTCAGTAATGTTAAAATTGTTGAACTTATTTAAATTTGTGCAGAATATTAAATAGGCAGAAAAACTAGACCTCAGTAAGATTTACACCTTCATTTTTTAAGTGTTCAGTTCCCAAATTTCATTTTTTTGAGGGGTGTGAATACCAATAGATATGAATGGTACTTTTCTTTTTCCCTTTTCAAAGTATTTTTGGTAACTTTTCCTTCAAATCCACACACATCAGCTCTACATTTCACACGACAGCACATAAAACACAGCACTTTAGTGTATCCGTATCAGACCAGCCTTTTTATCAGAGGATTAACTTCTTTACAGGAAATATAGAAACGATCTTTGCATTTCACATCTATTATGGAATCAGCAAAATGTATGAGAATGTTACACCTGCTGCCTTGAAAACAGGCTGCTTTCCCTGTGGTACACCCCAGCAATGAGTTGAGGAAATAGTATGTTAACAGAGCTTGAGTAAAGAAGAAAATGAGCATTGTTCTTCAACAGCTCTCAAATTCAGTTTTGGCAACAGGGTAAGCAGCTACAATCTAATAGCGTCTTGTGTAAATGAATTTACAGATGTCATATTTAGGGATCATTTTCCTGTTATAAAGCACATATGGTAAGTAAGCATTTTAGGAAGAAAGATTATGATTATTTTTATGCATAGCTCTTATGGTTTCTTTGACAAAATAATTTTCATTAGCTTTAACTTTTCTCCTTTGGAAACATATTCAAAGCTCATAACTCTCATAAGCGGCCTTTGTGAAAGGGATGGAATGGGAATACCTCTCCCACCTCCCCCCCCAAGTTCTAAGAAAATAGCCACTTCCAAAACCTGTCAAATGGACAAATAACTTGTCTTCTTGTCTTTTTTTTTTTTTCTTTGTCCTTAGACAAACAACATTCATCATTAGTGTTGAAAATTATAAACCAGCTTGATACTATAAACTGCATTAGTTCCTAATCATAGAGCACAAACTAGTCCTTATCTGTGGTCCTCTTCTTTCTCATGGCAATTTGGACAGAAGTTGAATGAAGTGCTGTGTGTGTACTTACTATGAGTTATTGCTTTGTTAGTTTTTCAGTAGCAAAATGATGAAAATTAATCTAAAAGCTATTTTCAGTCATGAGGATTTTTATTTAGAATACTTTTAAAATATGGAAATTTGTACTAGCAACATTGATATGTAGCTTTTCAGGGTGTGAGAGGATGTGGTAACAGGGTAGTTCATGGATCCATTTCGTTACCTTTTCTTTGTCTACATCTGGGAATAGAAGTTACATTGATTAGCAAAAAAATTCTGGGAGCTTTCGCCTTGTTTTTGTTGCTAAGGAAACCATTTCCGTGGCATCAATGCATGCAGCAGGTCTGTCTTACTTCCCTGTGAGCTATAACAGAGGCAACATTGTGGAATGGCATTGGGGGGCAAAAAACCCACAGAGGTAAACAAGGAGGAAAAGATCAAAAAAAGTAGCTGAAAGTTAATACAGGGATATCACCTAGCTGAATTGAATTAACTCTTGTTGCTGTGTGGGTCAGCTAGGCAGCTCTGTGTATAGGTAAGGATTTAAGGCTCCAACAAGACTACAGCTAAAAGCCAAAGAGGAACAGAAGCCTCCACATCAGAAAGCTCCAGCCACAACCCCCACTTCCCCCCCCCCAGAAAAAAACCCCAAAAACAAAGATGGAAAGGTGGAACCACGTGGTCTGGATACAAAATCTGAAGGCAGAGATGTTGGGTTTGCACTCTTCTATCACTCTTAAAATAGTAACCTTATTTTAAAGAGGTCTTTCTTCTACTGCTCCCATCACATAACTAAGCTGATGTTATGTCGATGGGGGTATTCCATGAGAATGTAGTAATTATGTACATTTAATATCATAAATGAACTTTTTGTTGATGTTTCTGTAGCTGTAATTTAATTTTTACTTCACTTCTGCATGGTATATCACAAAACCAAGTATGGAGAATGAGGAGACAGATAAGTGACTCTGCTGTCCACTCTTCCTGGCTGACTGTACAATGCCTCAGCTGTTTCCTTTTCCAGCACTGCTCCTTGCAAATAACTTCAACTCTGCTAAAAATGAAGTGAGCGACAAGCAGGATACACCAAACACCACATTTGGCAGAAAGCTGGGTGACACATGAAAACCTGTCAAAGAAGTTATATTAGTAAAACCGAAGGAAACCCCAAGTGGCAAAATGGTTGGCTCCAGGACACAGTAGTGGTATACAATCTCTTTTTCTTAAAAAAAAAAAAAAAGGAAGGAAAAATCTCTAAGACAGTGGTATGAATCCAGGCAAGAGCAATAGTAAAAATATCATTGTCACCTTACAAATTTACAACAGCCTACCATGTCTGAAGGCCATTAACAGTCTCTGTACCATTTCTTGTTCAAAAGTCAAACACAAAACCCTGCCATCACAGCTAGGACTATTTGCATTCTTAAACTGAAAGTTTCAAACCTATTGTTGGTATGGCAGTGTGAAGACATTGAAGCTGGTGCCTTCAGTAAGTGAAACAAGGAGACATATTTTCAATTCATTTACTCAGTCCTTTCCTTATTTCTGCAAATAAAACCGGTATATTTTTCTGTATATTTCAAGGTTATTTTTGTGATTATGAACATGTACTAGTAGATATCATCAAGATATGGACACATTTACCTGGGGACTGTCAGGAGCTGCAAGAGTGAGGCTACTCCACAGGGAAGGTGAGCTGGGAGTCAAGGGTGTCCCCAGCACAGGTGGGCAGTAATCCCCCTGACCAGGGTGCAGGGTAGC
The DNA here is from genome assembly GCA_008921705.1 of Burhinus oedicnemus. Classification (NCBI taxonomy): domain Eukaryota; kingdom Metazoa; phylum Chordata; class Aves; order Charadriiformes; family Burhinidae; genus Burhinus; species Burhinus oedicnemus. The sequence goes on along the minus strand of VFFE01008014.1, from coordinate 4,409,718 downwards.
AGAGCAAGGCAGTGGAGGCAACAGGTCCCATCGACGGGCCGATGACATCAGACAAATGCAGGGTAACCTCAGAGAAAGGTCCAAGGTCAGTTCAGGAAATCCAAATGGAAATTTGGTGTCAGCAGACAACAGGACTGGAACCAGTTACACCTGAGATGCAGCTCAGGCAAACCCAGCCCTGAGCACAGATAGGACTCCTGGACCAAAGAGTACATAGGGTACTGAGGTCAGTCCAGGGAGCTGAGCCTATGGGTGCTCTCAGGGCCCTAACAGGGACTTAGTGTAGAATGATTTGGAAAGTTTCTATTTATTCTGTTAGCACCGGTGGATAACAAAACAGTGTCTTGCATATTATTGGACAATACAGCAGAGCTAACCATGACATATGACTTCATTACAAGAGTTTAATTACACATTTATCCTAGTGTAGGCTCACAAAAAAACTTTGTGGTTTGTCCTCACTGATGGAGGATAAAAATGGACTCTGGGGATTTCTGTTCCATATGTGAACTTAAGAGTAATAGTGAAGACAACACCGTGACTTGAGGAGAGCAGAAGCCATAGCGACATTAAACGTCCTCTCACAAACCTCCATGCTCAGGAGTGCTACACCATACAAGGATGAGGTCCACCCCACTGCAAAGCATGTATGGATAAGTAAGGCTGGGGAAAATATTAACAGCCCTTCAAAAGTCATAATTATCAGAACATTTTTTTGTTACTTCAAAGTTTTTCCTCTTTTAGTTTTTGACCTTTCTCTGTACTTTCTCTTCCATAACTGGAAATGTAAAAATGGGCAAATTCATCTTACAGCAATCCCTGCCATAAGATAAATTGAAAGAACTTGAAACTATCAGAAAGCAAAATATTGTTATGATGTTCTGATACAACAGAGGACAGCTGGCCTTTCAAAAGTAGTTTCCAGTTACTTTAGGATCACATCTTTTTTTAGGGTATACATACTATAGATGGATAACTATGGAATGTAAGATGAGTTTAAATAGACAGTTGATATCTAAACACATCACACCACCGCAAACACTGAAATGTGTCCACTGCAAGTTTGCAGTCCCTACGGAAGATAATTAATCTTAGTGTCCTAGACTTAGACCATTTCCGAATTCAGTAAGATACACCTTCTGTAACAAATAAATATTTAATTTTAATTTTTTTTTAATTCTTGAGATGTCTTTCTTTTACTCTTCCTCGCTGCTAGTATGCAACACTGTTTGGTCTAATACGCACAAAATACAGGATTTCCATGGGATACATTGAGAATACAGATTAAATTAATCTAACTGAGCACTTTTGCTGTCAAAGAAAGAGTAAATTGAGAGAAATAACCTCCAAGATTGCATCAAATTGGCTTGATGATTTCAAAGCCCTAATTTTGTCCAGATAGTAAGTCTACAAAGTACATACAGTACAGAAAAAGAACTCCCAGCTTTTTGATGGAAGTAACATCCTGTGAGTGACTAATGTTTATTGTATAATTAGGTTACGTGAAACCCTTACTGACCAGCAGAGAAATGATCGCTTTTACCTCCTTTTTTTGAGAAGAATTTGCACTTACATAAAATACCACATGAATTACCATATATAAGGAAGTCTTTTGTCCTGTTTGCTTGTAGCCTGAATACAGGCTTGTGTTTTATTCTTTAATGTTAATCCTTGGACTCAATTCTACAAGAAAAAGAATCTCAGTTTTTCTTCAAAGTCTGATATGAATTTTCTAAAAACAGAATTATACATCTTGAAATTTTATTACTGTTTTAACTAGAACTTGGAGCACACAATAATTCAATATCTGAGTAAATGTACGAGATGTTTCTAAAATAAATAAACATTATTTTCATATAATGTAGTTCCATGATATACTATGAAAGCTGATAACATGAAAATTTTCTCAATCACAAGATCCAAAGCTAAATTCACTTGTACATATGGCTTAGTTCCCATTGAGGAATGATGTTTGGGTATGTAGCTGAGGGGAGTTACTTTTTACATTTCGTATAAACAATACTTTATTTCTCTGTTTTTATTTTTTTTTAAACTATTAAATTGACCAAAATCAGACACCTATTTAAATTGGTACCACCCTTGGTACTAATGACTGAATTAAATAGGTCTTTGTTGATGATAGTGAGATCTTCAACAAGCTAGATATCTACACTGGAATGCCTAAACCAAAATTCCCAGTTCTCAAGTCAAGTAAAGTTACAAGTAACTGGTTTATCTCAGTCTTCACATTAGGAGTTATTTCTCCATATATTTTAGCCCTTGTTTGGATAATTGTTTTTCAGAAACAGATCACAAAATAGACACAAAACATGTTTTTAAACTTACAACTTTGGCCAGATTGGGACTAAGGTTCAGTTCTGGCTCTTTACCTGCAGCAATTGCCCATCTACAGCAACTACCTGAGGAATATGCATTTGAGACATCAGAACCTATTTCTGTTCTCTTTTAATTGTGGGCTTTATCCAAAGCAAACTTTCACCATGTCTTTTTGTTCTGGATTTGTGTAAAGAGATAATATGAATTTTTTCACACCTTGCATAAATTCAAATACAGAGCAAAATGCTGGAGCTGTAGGATTGTGGTAGGATTACTGCTTTACTGCAGTTAGAGAAATGAGCTTTTCTAAGTAAACAAAAGGCCTTAACCTAATCTAACCTCTACTGCTCTTTTGTTAGGGATTATGAAAAACTCAGAAAACGTATCTAAAAATAAGAGGCACCATTTAGAAAGAAAATCTGCTTTATTTCACATTTCTGCAATGCTGTAACAGTTCAGGTAAGTGTATTTCATTAAGTCTTCTGTTTATCAGCAATCAGCTTACATTTCTGGTGTCTGGTGTAGGCATTAGTACCAGTGTGTTGTGCTTTTTTATATCATAGATAGACAATGTAGCACTTATCTTCAGAACAGAAGTTTTTATAAGAAAATTAAAAATGTGTAAGGCAATCATTTCTTTACCTGTCACATGAGAATGGGAATAGGCTTAGTGAGAAACAAAAGGCTTGCTGTTGAAGATATTATATACTGTTGCTTCCAACCAAAAAAATCCTGGTATCTCTTTCATGCCACCAACTCTCAGTAATCAAAGAACGTTTCAAGAGGCAGAGAACAGAGATCTTTTTTCATATGGGTGGATTTACTTAGAAGATTTTTGCTCTATATTCCAAAGCACTCCAATAATCTTTGAAAGTCTGCAAGGTTTAGCTGAGGGACTCAGTTAAAGAGAATGGACTTTAATTTAAAGAACTGAATTTAAAAAAATCAAATAACTAAGCATTTGATCTTTAATTCATAGTTTTGTTCAGCTTCTTAAAATTTCACTGGACTCCTCATGAATCGAACTGTGAAATTCTGGAATGAAAATGTGAAAATGTCATCATCACTGACACATCCATTCCCACATAGCTTTTAGTTCAAAATGTAAGAAGATTTGTCTTGGCAAATATGGTACCTACAGAAAATAAAAGACTTTCTGTTGCATACCTTCCCTACGTATATTCAACATGGTAATCTGCATATGTTAGAGTGAGTAGTTTGGGATATTTTTTAATTTTGCAGAGAAAATCAAAAAAAGACTGAACCAAACAATACAAAAACATTTTATGACCCTTGAACGATTTTCCAGCTTATGTGTACTCTTATTTCTTCATTTCCAACATTCCTTTTCTAAAGTAGATGAATAGGGAAGATAGACAAAGAAAGTACAAATAATCCCAAGTAATGTTCATAAGAAGTTTACAAAGGTGTGAATAATAATTTAATTAGTAAAATACAGAGTCTATTACAGATAATTTGTATATTGGAAAAACAATTTAAAAAAAATGGCCTCATGAAAAATCTTGACTCTTTGAAAACAAGTGGAATAGTTTTGCAATTGGCAGCAGGGAATCGGAGAATTTTTTGTAGCTGAAGTATGGGAGGCATGAAGCTTTTTGAAGTTGATGTATATTTCTGGAAATATGTAAACCAGCCTTCAGTATACCTACAAGGGAGCTTCAGGTCATGACATATTCCAAAACAAATATTAAAAAAACCAAAATATATATAATCTCTAGATTAGTATCTTCCCATTTCTTCCTACTATTCATGCTGCCCTGAAGTGAGCCAGAGTGACGAACTAGTCGTGATGGCCATTAACTGAAGGAAAAGAAATCTATTTCTTTCCATTTGAGTTACTTCCCGGATTCTGCTTGATGGAAAGCAGAGACATCAGCCTCAGAGTAGTGGAGAGATACAGCCATAATTCATAGGACTACCCAGGGTATTTCCTAAAGCTGCTTTTCCTAAAACTGGACATTACATTGGAGAACTTCAGTAATAGCTACAAAATGGCAGTTTAAGGAGGAAGAATCTTATACTCTTCCTAAAGTGTTGCTGATGCAGATGATGCTGAGCTAGATGGGCCATAGGCTTGAAGTAGCCTTGATAATTGTGACCCTCATCTACAAACTCTTTTCTGGCTCATCAGAAGATGGAGTGTGAAAACTGTCTCACAAATATTAAAAGCTAAATGTGAAGCTACAGTTTTGTATTAAATAATGTTTTTTCTAAAATCTTGCATTTTCATGTAGGCATCGACTTTGTACATCTCTTACCCATGTAAAGTGAAAACCAGAGAGCAATCATGCCACATGACTGCCTGAAAAAGAATAATGTGTCTTAAGTTGGCTGCTTGTTGAGTTCTTATTTGTCTGTGTTTCTGTACATTGTATTGAAGTGGCACTTTTCAAGGAGTAATTACAGAGGCAGGAAGTTATTGCTCTCTTCTGTCACCAATATATGTTGGTAAATTTTCCTTCAGGGAGTGTTCAGTGGCGACAGCTTTTCCATAACTACAGGGAGATCAAAATTGAAGAAAGAGGGTGGAAAAAAAGAGAAGAAACCAGCTACTTTAAAAAATGTTGTGTGGTAATCACATGACTGAGTTATAAAACAGACGATATGATGGGAGAGCAGGTTTGAACATAAAGAAGTCTTACAGTGAATTGCCCTTTCACAACAGGGTGGTCCCAGTGGGATGGAAAGTTAGTAATCTAAACTATACCTTACTATAAAAATGGCTCAAGCTTTAAATAAGCTGTTGTCTTAGTCATCAATTAAATCATAAAACCACTAAGTAAACTAATTGATGTCTTTGTCAAATAGAAATTTAATTATAAAGCTTTAATCTTGGCAACGCCACTTGAAAAGAAACTTTAAACTGTGACCAGAAGTGTGTATGTTCTTATCCTTCCCACTTACTAATAACACTTCCCTTACTTAAGGAGTTTCCTTTTCTTAAGTAATTTGCACATTTGACCTTTTATCCATTTTTGTATGCACTTGAGAGAAATATGCACTTATTTGAGGTTGTTCCAGAACTTGTGGAAGTCAAAAGCAGTTTTTTCCATTAGTGTATTAGTGGTTTAGTATGGAGTCAAGTAAATTCTAGAGGATTACTGGGTTTCTAACAGAATAGAAAATAAAGAACAATAATAAATCTTCTTTTTGGCTCATCTAGGTACAGAGATACTATTTTTTGTCAAATTTCTCTCAACCCTAAAAAGTCTTCAGAAAAAGATCATCCTTTTGTGACATGTATGGGGTAATAAAAATATCATAGCCTTGACAGTATCCATTATCTTTCTTCTCTACCACATTTTTCTGTCATTTGCTGTTTCTTTAAAGTTTTTATATAATATATTTGACTATAAGATACATTTATTCAATAAAATATCAGGCAACGTAGTTATATGCTACAATATATTAATAATATATTGATCGTTAATAATTAACAATTAATGTACTATATGTTTATATTCTATTACATAATTTCAATCTTTTTAAGGTTATTTGTATTATTTATTGGGTTTATTTCTAAATAAAACAATAAAGGTATTAGAAAGGCAAAAATCCCAACTGATGGTGCTGTTTCTTGAAAGATATTCTCCTAAGGATAGTAAAGTTTGGCTGTGTCAAAATTCCAGTGTTCCTATGGTACTACAGTTCTGAATAAAGCTGTGTAAATCATTCATGTTTGTAGATCAATATCTAAATCAAAGAAAACATTTCTATCAGGGTAAGACATCGATGCAAGAGTCCACTCCAAATCAAGTACAGACTGCGTCCGTAGCAGAGATTCTCCCCTTTTGATCTTCTCAGTTTCTTGCAAGGAAGCAACATTTCTAACAGTTGAAAACAGAAGCAATCTTCTCACTTTTAGATAAAGGTGGTGCAGGGAGGTGTAATTGCCAGCGCCAAATGGGAGTTGCCCATAGTCTCCTCCGTTACAAGGAGTCAGCTGAGTTTGACCTGTGTCCAACGGACCCGTGCAGCACAACACGGGCCTGAAGGCCACGCTGTATGTGCAGCACGGCATGGCATGGCATGGCCTGTGCCCGCTCAGGTTAGCTGTGTTGTGAATCACTCACTCCTCCATGGTCAGGAACACTACAGCAGCTCCCACAGCACGGTATTTCTATTGGCTTCAGATCTGGCCCAGAAATCATGTAGGTTACTCAGCTCTGCAGAGCTTCAAAGTATGGACATGTACCATTATTCCCACAGAACAAATAAAATGAAAGTTTTCCACCAGTTATCATAGCCGGAAATCAATTTATTTAATTCCTCTCAAGCTCTCTAATACTCTCTAGACTTTCCTGGTTTAGGAGCTTGTGATGAAGAGTTAAGAAATATGCTCTCTTTGTTTGCTGTAGAAACTCCGAAACCACAAACCCCAAAATTGAGCAAGGAAGAGATAAAAAATAGCCTGAGGTAAACATTTTATGGGGATATGCACTTTATTAAAGATACTATTCCTGTCATTCAAAAACCTTTCTCTTAAAAAATCCTTTAATTTGACTAAGCTTCACTCAACAGCTTTGGCTCAAAAAACAGTACAAGAACACAACAGTTTTCTTTATTCTGAAAAATGTTAGTAGTTAAAATATTCACCCAGTATCCTAGAAACAAGATGCAGTTTATTGTTCATCTTATGGACTAAATATGCATCTTTCTTTCCTTGAGAAAACTCCCTAGCTATCACAGTAAAAAGTGTTCTGGCCTCTGCTGTAAACTATGTCCTATTTAGTTTGAATGCAGATTAAGGACTGGAATCTGTATGCTTCATTAAACTTGGTAAATGAACAGTTTCTTTTAAAACAACCAGACACAGGCATTCCTTCCATTTTTGTCCATAATTATTTATCTTGAATAAAGTGCAACCACCCTTGTCCCAAGTCAAGATTCTTCTATTTCTATAGTCAGTATCTAGGAAAAGGTCAGTGTCATTGTATGATAAAAGATACAGTTCAAAATTTCGTCAAACAGCAGAATTAATGAGTCTTCAACAGTTTTTTCTTCTTTCTTTTCTCTTCTGTCTTCCTCCCTTCTCACTTTTCCTCTTATATCCTGTTGCAGGATTAAATTAAATGTGTATGTTAAGCAGAAGAATTTGGGTCTACTGCTAAAAAGAAGAAATCAGTTAACTGAAAAATCAGCTTACATATCTCTAGGCCTGTTTTTCAAATGATGAAATCAAGATAAAAAATCCGTATTGGTAAACATTACACAAACACAGAAATAGTTAGTTATACCTTTTCCAAATAATGTTGTCTGAAAATTTTCAGCCACGAGTGAAAGAATATGTAAACAAAAGGAGATTTTCCCCACATATCACTTTACTTGCATAAAAGGGGGAATTAAAATATGGTTGCGGTTACTGTATACATAATACATACTGTACACCAGCATCTTTTTCCCACACTGACTGGCTTGTTTATGAAAATCAGAGGGGAAAAAGTAAAACCAGCACAGCTTCCCCAAGATCCTCATCCTCAAAGCACAGATTCTCTGAGACTCAAAAGAATGGAGATCTCAAAACATCTTTGATATTCCTGTGCCTTTGAAGTTTTGGGCAATGAATATGTGGCCATTCCATATCAACGAATAATGACCTTGACCTGACTTGGACTCCAGATAGACATCTTTCTTCTTTGGCACATTTCTCTGAAAACTTTCAATTTCAATGTTTAATGTATCATCTATAGTTTAAGATGTTGGAAGTCTGTCACGGAACATTTTTTATTTGAGATCTGAATACTTCCTCTACTATAAATCACTTACTGAATAAGACTTGTAAACCAAATTTCACATTTCCTCTTTCAGTTTTATACCATGTACATTTATCATCTATCCATCATATTCTATTTGTGCTCTGCACTGACAACTTGATTTTGCATCCTCATTTACTTAGGATGCACTAATGTTATGGGTGTTTCCCTCCAATTCAATATATCTGAAGTTATGCCCTTGGTTAAATATCACACAGAGTTGTAGCTTTAACTAATAAATTCTGAGAGCAAATCTCATCTTCTACTTTGATTCCTACTACAACGCAACCGAATCTATCAGGTCTGAAATTATCTTTTTAGGGTTTTGTTTTGGAGTCTTTTTTGGCCGTTCCTTTCTTCACTTCCTAGCACTTAGTCTTGTAAAGAGACTTTGCCAGTATGTGTAAGATTATCTTTTTCATAAAGTATAATTATTTTGGCAATTTTTTTTCTGAAATATTACTGGAAATAAAGTATTTTTCAAGCACATAACTGGAAGGAAGAAAAAGAAAGATAGGAAATATCTTTTGTAATTCCTTAAAAAGCACAAGCATATTAATTAGATATTTTTAATATCCTATCTGGTTTCAAAGACTTTGTAGATTTATTTTTAGAAGAAATAGAAGTTTTTCAAACATTTGTCAACTACTTTAGAAGTAGTTTGCTTTATCAGAATGGAATTTCTATATAGAAATCTTTCAAATTTGAATTAATTAGTTTTTAAAGTGAGAACGCTTACTGTAACAAACGCTATATGTAAAACATAGCATTTCATAATTCTATGAAATTACTTACAGTTTTTTCTTCTTATTACACCAAAGTAATTTTAAAAACATAGAACTTGTTTGTCTCACACTAAGTCAGAGTTGTTTACAAAATCCTTTTATAGTCCGTTAAAATCCATTTTCTTGTGGAAGTAACATACGTAAGTATTTTTCAGGTAGACAGGCAGAGAGCTATTCTTCTGAACATTCTACAAAAAGCTTTTTGACCAGCTCATGACCCAAACAAGGAACATTAAGTTTTGGTTTGGAGACTACATGACCATATTACAAGTTACTGTAAATTTTCCCAGAAGAGAAAGAAACAACAGGTGTTTTCAGAGCCATGCCTAAGGACTTTGAGCCAAAGGAAGGATTCCTTTCCCAAATACATTAGCACGCAGTTGCCTTCACATAACACGCATTGACTACACTGTTATTTCAATATTTTATTTATTTTCAATTCATTTTTGCCACCATAACTATGACCAAAAAGCCTCTTACATTTTTAACAGAACATCGAAAAATGAGAAAGGAGAACTAAGATTTATTAAAGTGATTTGATGGTAAAGTAAATCAAAACTATGACAAAACCAAAACAGAAAACCAAACCTTAGGGAGATAAGGGACTGATTAGATCAGTCAATATATTTAAATATATTTATTTTATCAAAGAGAAATTAGAGAGGTAATCTGATTGCATGGATAATGTGGTCATCAGAAGACAATATGAGAAGTATATTAACCTAGATGAGAAAAACATCACAATATCATTTTATGGGACCTAAAAGCAGAGAAATTAAATTCAGAAATGTTTATATGTATGTATGAACATGTATCATGAATAGGGTAACCACTGAATATACTAGGAAAGGAAGAGGTGGATTCTATATTTCTTGGCATCTTCCACTTAAAATCATGTGATTCTATGGAAGAAAGCTAAATACTACTCATTGACTTTGACTGGCTGAAATGGTACTGTTACAAAAATACCAGTCAACATACACGATTTGAACTTCCCAATTGGCTCGTGTATGTTTTCTGTACACTTTCCCAACTTTCTGTTTGGTCCTTCCTTTAAACGTCTTTAACTGCAGTTTTTTAAATAATTGTTTTCTTCCTCTAAGTGAACAAAATCCTGTCACAATTTTTTGTTCATGTAACTTGTCTATATGCCAGTAAACTGTCCAAGTATATAAATATTGTTGTTTACCTAATGAAAACCTAAGACATAGAATCATAGAATCATTTAGGTTTGAAAAGACCTTTAAGATCATCAAGTTCAACCGTTAACCTAACACTGCCAAGTCCACCATTAAACCACGTCTACACATCTTTTACATACCTCTGGGGATGGTGACTCAACCACTTCCCTGGGCAGCCTGTTCCAATGCTTGACAACCCTCTCAGTGAAGAAATTTTTCCTAATATCCAATCTAAACCTCCCATGGTGCAACCTGAGGTTGTTTCTTCTTGTCCTATCACCTACTACTTAGGAAAAGAGATTGACACCCACTTTGCTACAACTACCTTTCTGGTAGTCATAGAGAGTGATAAGGTGATGTGTATGTGTACATTTCTATACACAATATGTGCACGTATGACCTACTCATATATATGATGAATACATTTTGGTTTGGGTTTTTTTATGTTTAAACAATAAACTTTTCACAAAAAGCAGTTCCAGCTTGGCCCTACTCTTTACTATTTTTTTCAACTCTACTGGGTGGAATTCTTTAAAAGTTAGAAAAATATATGACATGTTATCTGACATGGATGTAATTTTATCATTTGTACATTAAAAAGACAATGGCAAATCTGGGAACAAAGGTAATATAATGAAGACGCTGTTATGGTCTGGCAGTACATATGTAGTATTTCAGTACATAAACCTGTTGGTTGATGGACAAGATTTGAAAATAACCTAAAGTCTGATTTTTGTTGATTCCAATGGACACATATGCCCAGGTATTTGTGAAAATCCACCAGGACTGTATATTCTATTCAGCTACCAGTAGCTTTATCCAATTAAGAAAATAAATATCGACCCTGGTAAGTTCTGTAGTGTTTTTCTGTTCTTGAAAGATTTGCTGGATATTTCTCCTTTCTAGCATAAAATATCACTAGTAAATTTTACATGAAAATATTTAGGCAAAGTTTCATGAGAACCTGTAATTTGGGCTATATAATGCCTTACCTACAAACATTTTAACAAACGTAACATAAACCATTACTGGAAGAAATGATTTACAAATAAAGTCTGAGTTCAAAGAAAATTAAAATTTCTGGTTTATAGCACTCTTCCAAAGCTGTGGAAAGAGGTTTCAATCTTGTTGACTGATATCTAAGAAATCAGTTGGAGACAACTGTGTTAGTTTTCAAGATGTTTTCACATGTTTTATTTAATGACCTTTGGAGATTATAGAAAATCTGATGTTGCCCTTACTGGGGAGGGTCAAAACTTAAATACTCTAAACTGAGTGTGACATCCAAGCTCATCATAGCTTTGTGGAAGGAAATAAGTCCATTTCTCATACATGACTTGGTACTTTGTGTATGGCTGAGACCTAACATAGGACTTGTTTGTTCTCGTTTGCAAACCTGTCTGTAACCAATCTGCTGTTAGTGCCATCACTAAGCCTGCCAGTAATATTTTTTGCCAGTTATGTTAAGACTATATTACCACATTTAAATAATTTACTCGACATTTTGGATCTCATTTGGTTACTCTTAGTCCCATTTTTTATGCTTTCATATTGCTGTTATTTCCTCGTTCTCTTTGCACTTGTTTCCTGTTCCCAGTTCTGCTCCACATTCTCTTTAGTTTAACATTGTTTGCAAACGTAATTAAAGCGCTGTTTATCTCTTCCCCCAGACAATTAATGAGTATGTTAAATAATACAGTTTTTGTTGCAGCTTCCTTACATCCTTCATTGCAGATCTCAGGTCTAATAGTTTAAAATGTGTAAGTATTGCAGCTTGTCTGTATGTTCCTCCTTGGGTGGTTTGCTTTTCATATAAGTGCTTTTATACCCGGGAAAATATGATTAATTATATTAGTAAAAGTTTTTGACACACTATCAAATGACCTAGCAAAATCTAGGGTGAGGTTATTCTACCCTTAGTTAATTTATGAGTAGGTGAGGGAAGCAAAATATTCTACCATTAGATAATTTATAAGGAAGCACTTTAAAACCAATGACTGCTTGAACACAATAATCTTTGGATTGCCATTGCTTAATTATATTAGAATTCCACCACCCAGGTTTCCTAAGTCTGTTTTCTTTTACAGACTGTGTTATCACTGAGCAGAGTCCTTGTTGGATACATTAGAGCAATTTCTTTGCACCACACAGATTCAGACACATAAAGCATTCCTAAACTAGACAGGATATGATGGCTTAGAGAATTGATGATGAATGTTTTGCTCCAGCAGATTATTCCATGCGACTGTTCATAGTGAGCATCTGGAGTAAGAGAATCCTATAATTAATTGCAGATAAAATATCCTATGATGTAAACTCAGCTCCTTCAAGAAGAATGCATATGCAAAAATATGATTTATACAATTGCTTTTGTATATTTCAGATATCACATTCATCTGTTTGTTCACATTTTTGTTCTTCCAGCAGGAGACAATACTTTAAGTCTTAATTATTTTACGTGTAAGAATTGCTTAGTTCTACTTTGTTCAAGAAGATATAAATTCAAAATGGTGTCTAACTGTGACACTAGATGGAGCTATGTCTTTGAAATGAGTCAACTATATTGGAAATTCAACTTTTGTTCCACGTGTATCATACTGCAAATTATCACATAAGAGAAAAAGAGAATAAAAAAGGAAAAAGAATAAAGAGAAAAAAAATCAAGATAAGAAATCAAACCAGTAATATAATTATTTAAATTACTATGAAAAGGAGTCCAGAATAATTTAAAATGAATATATATGGGATGATTTTTTTAGTACACAAAACTTTTTCAACAGTGGTAATTTTTATCAAAGTACTGTTGAGAACTTTAGGTCTGAAGAAGCCTTGGCAGCCTGTAAATAAATGAAATTAGTTAACATCTAGTTGCTTTGTTACAAATGATGCAGTAGTACTACATAGTGCTACATTTTTGTCATTCCTTTGCTTATCACAGGTATTTCATTAAGGAATATTGAACATGGGTAAAACAACCAGATTTTTCATTGTAGTTTATTTTCATTTTTCATATTTTGATCCCACCAGCAATGTGCTTCTATCCTGCAGCTACTGCTCCTTGGAAGCTAAAAACTCAATATCTAACTTCTTCTCCATGCACACAATTGTAGGCATCCAGTTTTCAAAGGATAAAATGATGTGGAAACACATCATCTAAAAGTAGCTCCAATTAGAATCAAAACCTGTGAGTATTTGTGGATGGAACTTTTCTTACAAGAGGTTACTAAAGTTTGTTAATTAAAAATAATTAAGCAGGATTCTTTGTATTACGGTTCAAAACAAGTTCTGTGGATTTATGGAGCCTTGGAAGGAATGACTTTTAGTGAGACTCATGTAAAATTTTCCATAGGATGCCTGAATTTTACAAGATCTTGTCAGAAGCATAAGAACAGAAATAGGAAAGCTGGCTAAGAAACAAAAAGTAAGTATGCACAGTTAGATTAGCTTTCCCATGGATTACACAAACCTTTTTTTTTTTCTTTTTTTGGGTTTCCAAAAAAGGCTTTCCACAAGCTATGCCAGATGTCTTTCTCCAGTGCCACATCACCACTCTTTGAAACCACTGAATAGCAAGACCACTCTTGGCTAGCACTTAGTGCTACAGTCTTTTTCAAAACAAACAGAAAATATAAGGAAATCTGTAGCTCATTTCTTTACATTCTATCCAAAAAGAGATTTCCAAAGTTACCAGTGTGTGGCTAGACTGTCAAACCCTGAGGTGTGACATGTAGTGAAATGCCCTGATTTTCATGAAGCATGTTTTTGCCTTTCTGAAACTTCCACATACATCTCCTGTACATCTTCCCCATACTTTGCTATTTTTAAATAGGCATAAATTCCACATTCCATTAATCCATTTTGCATTGGAAAACCTTTTGTTAATTGACTGTGTATTTCATTGTCCATCTTTGTGGTTACTTCAGGTAGCTAAAATGAGGTACTTGAGAAGGACTTGGGGTTACTGGTGGATTGAAAAGCTGGACTTGAGCCAGCAATGCATGCTTGCAGCCCGTAAAGGCAATTGTATCCTGGGCTGCATAAAAAGAAGTGTGGCCAGCAGGTCAAGGGAGGTGATTCCTCAGCTCTTCTCTGCTCTGGTGAGACCCCCACCTGGAGTACTGGATCCAGGTCTGAGGTCCCTCCTATGAAGAAAGGCTGAGAGAGTTGGCATTGTTTAGCCTGGTGAAAAGAAGGCTCTGGGGAGACCTTACTGTGGCCTTTCAGTACTTAAAGAGGGCTTATAAGAAAGATGGGGACAAACTTTTTAGCAGGGCCTGTTGTGATAGGACAAGGGGTAATGGATTTAAACTAAATGAGGGTAGATTCACACTAGATATAAGGAAGAAATTTTTCCTAGTGAGGGTGGTGAAACACTGGAACAGGTTGCTCAGAGAGGCGTTAGATGCCCCATCCCTGGAAACATTCAAGGTCAGGTTGGACAGAGCTCTCAGCAACCTGATCTACTTGAAGATGTCCCTGCTGATGGCAGGGAGGCCAGGGACGGACTAGATGATCTTTAAAGGTCCCTTCCAATGCAAACCATTCTGTGATTCTGTTATTATATGTACCTAAGTTTTTAATTTATTTACAATGGCAATCCATCAAGGGCATGTGATAGCTCTTGCTCCACACAATAGGATTATTAGATGACTAAACCAGGGCCTTGGAGAGAGTTCTGCTATGGGAAAGATGAGAGGTGAAGCTCAGTTAGTGGGCTTGGTGAACACACCTCAAAAGTCTATTTAATCCATTTTAGTATATTTCTACAGTACGTAGTCTGGAAACAGAACAAAACAAAAGAAAACTTATTTATCTGAAGAGCACAGATTTCAGCTGGAGATTGTTGACAAATATTAAAATAACAATAGATTAGGCTTTTTTCTATTTTCTATACTGGGAAAATACATAATTTGTCTTTAATATCACTTTTATGCTATTCTGACTTCTATGGAGAGAAGAAAGTGAACAATAATAGTAATAACAGTAATAATATCAACATCAGCAGACATTAGTGCCTTGCCTAGTCAATATATAACAACTATTTATATGCTCTAAGTTTTTGAAAAAGCACCGGAGCAGTGGATTATAAAATTTACAGTGATGCCATTCATAATGCAATGTTCTAGCAAATGATTAAGGATTTTAATTTCCTATGTTTCAGAGTAAAACAAAATACGCTAAAATATTTATGAAAGAAAAAACTCCACGGAGTTTGATGGAGTCTGTTCTGAACACTCCAAGCCTTCATTGCTATGGAAATCATGAAGTTATTTCTAGAATACACTATTGCATTCTCTGGCATATGCTAGTATGAGACACAGAGAAAGGCTCTCCATCTTGCTTGCAAATGAATTATGGCTAGCCAAGTTATTTGGAAAAATAAGGACAAATTCTAAGTAAATGCTGAAGTCCATGAATAACATGCAAGGAAAAGGAATTTTTAAAAGCTGAAAAACAAATTTAAATTTCACAAATAACTGTCACCCAAGTTGTGTGTCTCATATGGCCTGTCCTATTTGAATACTCATGAGCAGAAATTATTAAACAACTTTGTAAACTTAAAACAGCATTAAAAACTGTTCACATCCTTGACAGTTGTACTGAAAGCATAATGCATGCTACTGACACAGTTCTGCATATATAAACTGAGTACATTTATTTGCATTAGTCTGGGTTGCTAAAGATGGGTTGAAGTTACAATACAAATTGATTTTAGGGACTATTCTATGTGCTTCAGTTTCAGAGTGATCTTGATTTTGGTTAGTACCTGTTAGCAGATGCTTGGAAGGTAGCCTATTGAAAATTGAAAGGGAAAAAAGAAGAAAGGGAGGTAGGGAAAGCTTAGCTGTACTGGAAACACACAAATGAAAGCAGTCTTCTGTTTTGCAAATACACTGTATTTTCTGAGAGCAATGAATAGCTCTCTGAGGAATAAAACATTTGTGAGGGTGCAAAAAGGTTTCTTTTTTTTTTTATTGCTATGACATTAACATAACTTAACAAGCTTCAAACACTGGAAGCAGGTTAACAGGATTAATGTTTAGTTTTAGGTGATTAACAGACTACTTGCAGAGCAGTCTTATTTCTGGAATGTGAGAAAAAATGAAAGTATAATGAAGTCGTGCATGAAACTGAGTTTCTCCTTGAGGAATTGACTTTTCATTAACCATTTAAATAGTAAGTGATGATTAAAACACAGAGCAATTCACTCAAAATTCACATTTATTTAGTTCCATTAGATTTATACTCAGATATTAAATTGGTTGCAGAGATCAGCATAGTTATCCCAGTGACTGGCATCAGATAAAAATCTAAGAGTACTGGTGAGATGTTTTTGGTTCAAATTCAAAAATGACGTGAGTGGGTGTTTCTTGCCAAAACTTCTGTTATAAGTACCATAAATCAGTCTTGGAGCTAAAGTCTGTTCTGAGTATTTGTTGGGTTTTTCATGTAATCAATACAGATTTGCACATGTGTAATGTAAAGTATGTACAAGCAGAATACAAAATGGGAACACTAGATGAAGTAATGTTACTGGTATTAATTTTAATTGGGATAGAGAGGTACAACATATATTGAAAGGAGCAAAGGAGAAAACAGCATGAAAATAATTAGCACTATCTTAAAGTAGGTGATTTTTTTCCCCTTTGTACATTTCGATGAATTTCCTCTCCTGCAGTGATTATACAACTTCTTTTTTTATAGATCTCTTACAATGCATGCTGTAGCTGTATGAAAGAATTCCCAGTGGTACACTGAAACTTTTCTTTTACTTTTGTACTTTCCTTACAAATTTAAATGAAACAGAATTTTCATTTTTCACTCCTCACTCAGTTCCTAAAATGCACGTTTTAAAAATGTCACCATAATTGGTTCTAGATTATCCATACCTTCTTTGTTCTTTTTTTTTTAATCCTTTTTCCAGTGTCTCTTATATTTTAGTGTGAGATATCATCTGCTTTATAAAAAGAATTAATCTGCTAAGTAGGTCCCGAATAATTACCTCCCTTTCTTTTCCAAGAACTGCATAACTGCATTATAATTATCTTTCTGAATATCTGTGGTTTTCTGGATCTACAAATGAACCAAAGCCAGACATAACTTTCAGATATCCACTGTTCCAGCACTATGAAAAATTGGGTTAAAGAAATATTTTTTTTGCTTTGTTTCCCAGATTATTTTTTTTAGAGCTGTACCAGTACAAAGTGAACAGCAATGTGTGGTATTTTCATCCCAGATTAGAGGATATTGCTTAGTTTCCACACACAAAACTGACTTTACAAATAAGGAAATAGATGCTTGAAGCTGGTTGAAATGATTGAAAGAAATGATTTCTGATTGAAACTGGTCAATCTTTAATTCCATCCTTAAATTTGTCTTCATCAATGATAGAGCAGGGAAAAAGCCAATTAAGGACTTCAGTAACTAGTGTGTTTTCAAATACTGATCCGGATGAGTTCGTTTTAGGCTAGTTAGGGGAGTGGTTGAAACGAGTCTCAGAGCTGTCATTAGTTATTTCTAAGAACTTACAGAAAATGTACGGAAGCCTAGAAGACTGGAAAAAGGAAAGAAAGTATGGGATGACTGCCAAATTTTGGCAGCTCTCCTAGGTAGATGGATGTCACGGAAGAGATGTCTGTACTGAGTGTGACAACAGTTGATGTCACCTGTGTTTATCCTCTAACACAAAAAGGAAAATTTGTAGACAGTATGAAATGTTTAGGAAGCCTAACCTTATCTTTCTTGTAGCAGTATAATACATAACTTTTTGATTTGTCCTCCTGGTTATGGACAACAGGTCCTTCCTTTTTGCAATACCACATCTATGTATAAACACGGAACCCTGTATCTATCCATTCTACCCTTTTGTATGTGTAAAGACATACCCTCTCAGCTGCCTCACGAGTAACTACAAGAATCCAGTTCTTTCAAATTTTCCTCCTCATGTTGTCTTGACTTTAAATCATTCTCTGATTGTTGTTCCCTGGCCTTTTGCATGAACGTCACCTTGTTTATTAAGCCATAACTTTCCCCAAGTGCTGTGTCCAAAACTTCTGTACTGCTCCAAATGAGACCTTTCCACTGCTAACCAGAAGAAAAGGATTATGCTATGTGTCATACTGATACCAATCCAGTTTAAGCAACCCACTGTAACATTTGCCTTTTACACCACAGTATGATATATGCAAGTTCAGAACAGTTCTTGTGTAACTCCTTCTCTTCCCTTAAGTAAACATAGCCCTTAAGTTTAATAAAAGAACTTAGTATCAATATTTTGAACACTACTTAACTATAATTTGAACACTATTTTTCCAGTAATTTCCTGTTTTTGCAGACTTCTTATAATAAGTCCATATTTTCATGGTCACTTCTGAACACATCACATAGGGCAGCATCTAAATCTTTACAGGAGTCTGGATATACACAGACCTTAAAGCCTATTACCTTGTCAAAGAAGGAAATAAGATTGCTTTGATTTGATTTGCTCTTTAAAATTCATTTTGATAATTTCTTACCACATCATTACACTCTAGATATGTTTATTATTTGTTCTTATATTGTTCTAGAAACTGAGTTTAGATTTGTAATTCTATAGCTATTCACTCTCTACCTTTCAAAGCTAGAGATGATAGGATAGGTTGCAGTCTAAGTTGTACTTAAATTAAACACTGAGGTTTATTGCCTACCTAGGGAGGTATCCAGCTCTTTACTATTATTGGGTCTGAAAGTTTTCGGTGTCTAAATTTAGGCACATTTACATGCTCATAAATACCTTCCTTGAGTCACACACAACCTAAATTTCAGGTCAAAACCCATCTAAATGTTGTTGCAAATGTCTGCAACATTTGTTGCTGGAAAATGTTTCACTTCTTTTTGGGTATTCACTACGGTGATTGTCTATATCCTAGAGCCTCCACTTAGATCCTATGAGAGGATGACCTGGATCTCCATGGCTAGCTCTCTTCCCTTTCCTGGCCTTTTCTGTCTTATTTCTTCATTTCCCAGTGTTGCTTAGGCAAATCCTTTCCACTGTACATGCGCATTTCATCTTATTTGGCAGGTAGCTAAAACTGGTCAGGTAAAGAGTCCCTAAAAGTATCTGTCTCTTAGTACCTGTAAGAGTCTCCTGTAATGACTTGTTCATATGTAAACATCCACACTGCAGATGCCTTAAGTCAAATGTGATCAATATTCCTCTTACTTGCCGAGAGAAATACAGTGGTGTCTGTGAACAAGATCACTAAATCCAAACAGTGCAGTTCCCCAATTTTGGAATGGCACTCAGTTTATCCCCACAATCAGACTTCCAAGTTCTTTGATAAATAGAGAACACTAAGTCACTTTTTCTTTCAAATGACCTTTTCTGTTGGGTTTTTTGTTTGTTTGATTGTTTATTTTTTTACAATTTTATTACTGAAAATTTGTATGACAATGGCAACAGGAAATGAGAAAGAAAAAGAGCAAAGCAATTTTGGTGCTCTTAGAATCTAATCTCTTTTCTGGAACTAAATTCTACTCTCCCTTACACCCGTTACATAAACAGGTCAGTTCTGATTGAAGTAGAAGAAATAAAGAAAATTCAGTCATTTGCTAAAAGCCTCTGAGATATACAATAATGTAAAGTAGCACAGCAGATGAAAACGGACTTGGAAGTTCAACCAATTACTCCTTGCACTGCAGTTCATTATGTATGAAAACTACCATCCAAAGATGGAAAATAATGACATTATCCTTCTACTTAACCATATATATTATTTGGATAATTATTTTCTCCAAGACACTATATTATGGTTTTTGTTTCTGGATTGAACTGTAAATTCTAAATAGCCCATGTTTCTGCTTCCTCTATTTTTCATGATCATGTAACATATAAACCTACACTGGTTCAATAAGCTTACAGAAACACATACTTTTCCGTAAACTATTTTGTTTTGCATATACTCTGCAAGGGAAGGTAGTTGTTAAAATTGTACCTTTGTGTGTGTGAGTTACCAAATTACTCATTGAGGAATCAATGACCAAAAGAGGAAGCAATTACCATCCTTTCTGGGTAATTATCTGAGTATTTAAAACATTTGAAAGACAGAACAACAACAAATGTAAAATATCGTATGCATTAGAAGCTGCAGAGTAGGAACCACTATGCCTCCCAAAGGTTACTCAGAGTAGCGATGAATTACTCTGATCAATAGAAAAAGATAAAAGAAATGGTAATCTTATTCTAAATTTTAGTCCTTTCTTTAAGAATCTTGATACTAGAAATTATCTCTGTTTCAGGGAAGCATATTGTCTTTTTTATTGGTTATGAACACGTTACAAAATTCAAACAAACCTTTAAGTGGCCCGTGACATTCATGGAACTTTCAAGAGCTTTATAAAATCCTAAGCCACATGTAGCAGATAAATATCTGTCCCTGTTTCAGTGGGTTTGTGTGAGAGTCCATGTGTGGATTCACTGAGGTATTTTATTTATATGATATCTGGTTTCTAGAAGAGAGTGTGCACTAGGGCTTTCAAGAAGCTCATTCCAGTTCTCAGAAACAAGAACAACTGTGTCCTCTCTAGCTTTTCTTTACCATACTGGTGATTTTAAAAGTGTTATACTTTCTCTTTTATATGTTTTGATGAATGAAATAAGTTAATAGTTATGACACATGTAAAGTGTTTTGAGCGAGCAACTATTAACCCTCCCAGAATTCTACCTTTGGTGTTGGCTTTGTGAAAACCTGACCTTTTTGTTTTAGTTGCACTTACATGTTGAAAACTTTCCATTTAAAATAGGTAGAGTCCTCTTTCTTTTTCACCTTTTTGAAGTACAATGAGGAGATCTGACTTTAATTATTTCTTAGTTCAGGAACACCACTGAATGTACTATGAAATTCATGGTTTCTGTGCTCTCTTATATAGATACAACAGTTTTGAAACATTCCAGACCAGATACAGTTTTTAAAAATACCATACCAGACTGTTATTTGAAAATACGAGATCAGATACATGGAATTTGGGCTTTTTTATGCTTTTTATTTTAGCGTAGAAAGCCTGGAAGTTTTAGGGGTGCAGGGATTGCCCAGCTCATGAATCATCGTCTCTGTAAGCTTGTATACACAGCTAGCAGGAAAATAAACAGCTATTAATGGAAACAGAGGACATATGTTAAAACCAGTCCAATTCCATGAAAATTTCAGCGCTTTGGTTTCTGCATTTTCCAAAATACTCTTCAGAGCCAGCTAACAGCATGCGTGTATTACCTGTAAGGAGTAAGTTAAAAAGATACTTTGTGGAGGTGTTTCAAAGAAGGAAGGATAGGATATGCAAGTGCATATGATATTAGTTTCCTCTCCCTTGTAGGTATGCCAAATGGGTTTACACAGAGATTAAATTATCTTCAATAATTACAGCAGTTTAATTGAATTTGTACATACATGTAAAATTGTTCTGCCCTATCTGTTACAATTTGAAACTATTTTATAGAGACAGAAACTTCCCAAAAGCTATTAAGCCTACATACAATATTTTGTTATAAAAGTAAAAAATGTTCCTTTGTCTATTGGTTTTACTTGGGCTCCAGCTTAAATTGTCTGTGGAGAAATAATAATAAAAAATAAATGCCAAAAGTTCTGTTTCTGCAAAGCGCTGTGTAATGAATAGCTCAAATTTCTACAACACAAACATTTGTTGAAGTAAATCACTTTTCCTCACAGAAGTGGGAAAGGGTCACAAGCACAAAGCCCTTAGACAGAGAAAACAACATTTATCTGCTGATTCATCCAAAATGGAGATGCTAATATGTAGAGCTTGTATCCTGGCAGGTGAGAGCAATTACTATGATTTGGGATATAAACAAGGTAAGAGCATTTCAGGGAGCCTGAGGGAGTGGAAGGAAAAAGTAATAGTAAGAACACTTATGTATTTGCTTAGGTGAGGCTGGTGGCTTACTCTTTTGAATTTTGTTGAAGTTCGGGTAGGAATGTCTGCTGATGAAGACAATCCTGCTGCTGCAAGTACTCATTCTTATTTGGCAGCTCTGAAGAGAAGATGTTCATTTTGCTCTACTGGATGAGAATTTATTGAAGCCACAAAGTGAGAATAATAAGATTTTAAAATACTTAGGAAGAGTTTGCTGTCCTTTTTAAAACTTACACTGGATCTTATCTATCCAAAAGAATACAGAGATCTTGGACATCCTTTTGTTCTTTACTGAAGAGAAAGCTCTCAGATTTAAATGGGCATTAATTATTGAGGGACTTTAACAAAAATACCCATTTCTTCCTTTATTAGATCTAAGAAAGAAATGTCCATCTTGCTACGGTGTTGTTTGTCTTGGCATTACTAGGCTGACAGGCAGCTGAGAATCAAGCATGCCCAGTGTGCTAAGCTGATACTGGAGTTCTGGTTAGAAGTCCATGTGGGGATTCTATCACTCTCCCTGCCATCCATTGATTTTATGTTAACATCTAATTGAAAGATGTAGGTTCTCCTACAGCCTGGGATCCCACACACTTATCCTGGAAACACAGCTTGTGACTCTGAAATGGAAAATTTGGTTGTTCTTTCTAATTTTATATTGAATGCACAAATGAGCAATGTCAGAAATCAGGGCAGGATTTTCTATTATTCCACTTTTAATTTATATTTGTTTATACACTGTCAAACTCCAGGGGGAAGAGCTAAACATATAGGAAGTATGTGGCTCACTCACCTCATTTAAAGGCTGGGCATCGCTGATGTTTTTAGTAACAAGTTGGAGATCTACTAGAATGGAAGGAAGATCAGGCAGCTGGATGAAGGTTGATGGTTTCCAGTTCCAGGTTTTTTCTTGAATAACATGAGGTTAATGCGTATTTCCTATACTCTGTCCATTTCCTATCTTAGCTTTTTCCACCTGGAAAGTCACTGGTGCGGTCATCCACATAGTTTTGTGGATTAATACTGATGTGTTGGCAGCAAAATCTTACTTGTGTTTGTGTGGACAGAAATTCAGGAGGGAGCCCCAACACCCACTCCCCATCCCCCCCAATACTACCTCAACCCTAAAGCAAACCAAGAACCCACCACAAAACAACCAACAACAAAACTTTTTATGAAAGATCCAAATTCAGTGATGCTTACTGTACATATATAGCTTAAGAGTGGTGGTCCGGTCAAGCATTCGATATAAAAAGTTGCATTTTTCATCATTTCAGGAGGAGGTTTACAACCATTTGAAATGTTAAAACGTGTTTTTTAATACAAATATCCCAGTTAGTAAAAATGTAAGTCAATTGATTTCTAAATCAGAAAAAATATAGAACTTGAATTTTACAGTATGAATAACAATCCAGACGAAAATGGTGTCACTCATTTCATAAAGTACAGTAAGAGAAAAGTATGTGCTTAGATCTGAATCTATTTCCAGGTGCTTACCAGCCTGCTTTGGAGACCATGAAATAGGTCAGTAAATGACTACCATTGCTTTATAAAACCAACAACAACCCCCCCCCCCATCATTGTCTTAGAATACTTTCTTAGACAAATTTAGATATTGTATATGAAACACTACTTAAGCTTTGGAAGTATTGATTTTTATTTTTATTGCCTTTATTTTTGGAGGGGAATGGGAGGAATCTAAAATCTAAAATTACAAATATAATACAACATACAAAATATGACAAAGAAAAATGTTTTATGCAAATGTATAGCACATTAAAATAGTTTGACAAATAACTAACATATTGGGTTTTTTTTCTGTATTTTTTTCAACCCTAAAGTACTACACCCATGTTAACTCTTCTATAGAAGACGCAAAATGAATTGCACAACTATCTCATTTATCATATGTTTCTAAAAATGTGAGATGTAAGAGAAGGAGAAAATAAAGATTGATTTCTCTCTAACCTCCTGGGGAAGAGTTAGGCAGTAAACTATCACATCAAAGATGATCAGCACCACCTATGGCCAGGGATTTTAACAGATGTGATTCTAGACACTGGTTTTGTCACTCCCATTGCTGTTTGTCTGAGGTAGCTTCTGAGGATGTGTGCTTTAAAAGATC
>VFFE01008014.1:4226218-4385589 GCA_008921705.1 Burhinus oedicnemus | reverse complement strand
CTTAGAATACTTTCTTAGACAAATTTAGATATTGTATATGAAACACTACTTAAGCTTTGGAAGTATTGATTTTTATTTTTATTGCCTTTATTTTTGGAGGGGAATGGGAGGAAATATCCGATTATCTAGATGTATAAAACAAAATTACTTTGAGCAAAACTATTAATTTAATTTCTAGAACAGTTGTGCAGTAATATTGACTGGGCACTGTTCATGTGTTTTTTTCCTTAGAAGTTTCACATTTCTGCATAGGAATTATATGTATAAACAATCATACTGGAAACGTCTTTGTCAGTTTTTATCATTAGCCTATCAGAAAAGATACTGCAGTACAGCTAGTGAACAGAAGTATTTGTAAGGTAATGCATGTAGCTATTTGTTATTGTGTGGAGGGAAAAAACAAGGGTGTAATAATCCAAGTAAATGGTGTGAGAATAACTCACTGCTTGAAAGCTGTTCATTCAAACTTCTGCATCAGCACTATCTTTCTAGAGACTGAAATCAGTTCATGAACAGAAGAGATGACAACTGGACAATAAATATCAAGTACGCTTTTAAAATCAAAATGAATTAAACATATTCTAATCTGAAATTACAAATATAATACAACATACAAAATATGACAAAGAAAAATGTTTTATGCAAATGTATAGCACATTAAAATAGTTTGACAAATAACTAACATATTGGGGTTTTTTTCTGTATTTTTTTCAACCCTAAAGTACTACACCCATGTTAACTCTTCTATAGAAGACGCAAAATGAATTGCACAACTGTCTCATTTATCATATGTTTCTAAAAATGTGAGATGTAAGAGAAGGAGAAAAAAAAGATTGATTTCTCTCTAACCTCCTGGGAGAGAGTTAGGCAGTAAATTATGACATCAAAGATGATCAGCACCACCTATGGCCAGGGATTTTAACAGATGTGATTCTAGACACTGGTTTTGTCACTCCCATTGCTGTTTGTCTGAGGTAGCTTCTGAGGATGTGTGCTTTAAAAGATCTTTCCCATGGAGCTAAGAAATCTGTTTGGCTTGTGATAGAACTTGGGCCTTCACTTAAAGAATTCAGAATGTAATTTCTTAGCTTTTATGAAATTTTAAGTTTAGGTGGAAAGGCAGTTCTCAGGAGAGGGTAAAATTCCTCTATAGAGTGTTATTGTGTATGTGTCTATTTCCTCTGTGGAGTTTTCTGCATCACTTTTTTCTGTAATTGCCTATATAACCTAAAATTTTAATTTTGGTGTCTATCAGCTTTCTAGATCTTTCTGTAGGTGTGATATTTTTTTTGTGGTATTCTTTTTTCTCACCATCTGTTTCAAATAACTTCATAAGAAAATTGGAGAGATGCAGCATACATCACAGTAGTCCAACTGGAAGTCAGATATGATCAGCAGAAAACCTTTATATGGCTAAATCTCTTCCGGGTCAGGACTCTAGAAGATGTGATTAGTGGCCAGTAGCAGCTTCAAAGCATAAAAGCAGAATCCTTTTCTGTATTGTTATAGTTTCTTTCTCATACAAAGTGTCCTACTCTGGAAATTAATGGAAAGGAAGTAAACAGAATGGAGGTAGAGTGGAATGAGAATGGCCTCTCGGTAGCTGTGTTATCCTTCTGTGGAGCATTCCAACCTGGAGCCTCAGGAAAGCTGGGGCTAGGGAAGCTTTTGTCAACTGAATCCTCTGCTGGTACAGCTCAGTCAGATCTTACTGGGGAAAAAAAGAAATGAACGGATATGGGAAGCAGAGTCCAAAAAAGCCTTAATATCAAAGAAGATCAATAAAGTCAATATAGTTTGTCTCCTGGGAGTAGATACCTAATCTTCTATATAAGCGTTTTGACAAACTCTCCAAAATCCTAATTCACGAATAATTTCATTCTTTTAAAGATCCATCCTTGAAACTTGAGGTAATGTGGAGCACTATCTTTATTTTTTTCTTACAGAGAAATTACGAAAATGCAATGCTAAAACTGAATCAGTTTCACTATCTATTCTGCCTTTTTCTGCACTGTCTGAAAGTTACTTACCTACAACACCTACTTATACGGCATATGGTATCTGACAAGGGCAAGGATCCCTCTGAGACTTGCGTTCAGTTATCAAATGCTCCATTGTTCCTGAAGGCCTAAGAAATCTGGAGTGCTTCTAGATTAGGACACTTAAACCTAAGAAGTTTCATAAAGTAACCCAGGAATTAGTATCTGCTTCCCAGTATTATCAAGTGAGACATGATAATCTCAATTCTCATATACATTCAATATTTTATAACTATAAATAAATTATAACCAAGGCAGGCTAATTTATGCCTTTTTTTTTTGTCTTGAATGTAAGCATTAGTTCCTGACTATGAATCAGAGGAAAAGAGAAAAAAGAGAATAAGAAAAACCCTAAATCTCATGTCTGTTATTTCATTTGAGTGTTTAACTGCTACTGCATATTGCATGGCATTTTATTCTTTCTGTAGAGGAGCTGTAAAAACTTATATGGATTGAGACATCGATTGTATAGATGGTTCGTTAGATTACTTAGTTAAACCCATCATTTGCTAGCTGATTCAATGACACAGAGTGACTGTGCTCCTCTTGGAAAGACCTTCTGTGTTTAGGACAGCTTTCAAGGTAGCTGAACACAGTATTCACTTCCTGTGATGTTGTTGAGTAAATAACCACAGGACTATACATAAAAAAACAGACGCAGCCAGCACTAATCAGGGGACACTTACAAGAAAAAGTAAATCTTGCTGGGTATTCTGAAGAGAAAAAAGGATTTGACTTCCATGAGATGATCTTCCAGGATATTGTGCCTTTCAAAAGGTTAGAGACACCTCAAAGCTCCAATACCTTCAAAGGGGGCCAGGATAAATTCAAGGAAAGAAATTTCACTGAGGACTACTGAACACATGGAAAGCTGGAGATGGCCAGGAGCTCTGAGCTGATAATGATCACAGCTCACTGGGAGAAGTATCATTTATCTGTGCATGCTCTGTGCTGATGCTTTTTCTTAGACATCTCCTTTGTTCACAATTGAAGACAAAATACTTTGGCCAGCAGGATGGTTGTTTATTTCAATGTGCCTTTCCTATTTCTTAGGGCTTTAATAGTCCTTTGTGTTAACCACTTATCTTTAGGTAGCTCTAGAAACGCTATTAGACACTTCAGATCTCATTCTATATGAGATCTGAGCCCAGGGACTGAAACTGGATTTTCATTTTGGGGGCCAGGTAACAATTTTATTTTTCTCCATTGTAATTAAATTATATTTGAATGTATCTGACATGTAACTGAATACTACCATTTCAATAAAGCTATAAAAACAGAACTGGAGCAATGAGGTCATCATTAATAAAACAACATCATTAAAGAAAGTGTTTCACTAATATTCTAATTAGCCTTACCTTTGAAACATCCACTGCTCAAATCTGAAGGAAGTAAAAGCAATCTTTTTTCTCTTAGTTAAAATTCAAACTCATGTTTGGACAAAATACTTTTTGGAGGGATATATTACCTTCAGTAACTCTTTTCTTTTTAAAAGCAAAGTGGCAAGTATTCAGTCTTTTGTTCAACTTCCTACTCTTTCCAGTTTAACTGACTTTATCTAATGTACCAGACGATGCATAACAGAAAAATGTGAGTTGTAATTAGGAGTGTTCTTAAAGCTGTTATTTACCATTATCTATAATTTAGAGGTATTATCAGTTGATAGTTCAAAAATGAGGGCTTTGTTACTATGTCGTGTATCACTGTTTATAGCCCAACTTTACAGCTGTGACTGGCTTGCTATAGAAATCAGAACAAAATATAGTCATTGATTTCCCTGAGGTCACAGAACGTGTTTACTAATAAGTATTTTCATCATGCAACATAAAGTGCTGCAAAGAAGAAAATAAAATACATCCCTGCTTAAAGTTAAAGCTTTGTTCCTATAGTGAGCTCTGGGTACAGCCCAAATGCTGCGTACATTAGTACATATGTCTCTTCGGAAACATTGGCCTTTGGACAGGCTACAGTTTGTGCCGGCCCCTGTGCTTGTGGTGAACTCTGTGAAAGTCCATGTGGCTTTGACTGTGTATACAAACTTGTCTCTTCTGGAATTTTGCTTTTACCTGCTTCCTGCTTGTAACAGAACAAAGCCAGGTTTCTATTCCTTACGCTGGATTTGCAAAACCGCTCATTTTAACTTTTAGCATATTTTTTAAAAGCTCAGAAATAAAATAATGTTAAATATGCTTCAATTCAAACCACATGGCAAATAAGTTAACCCTTAATGCTGAAACAGTCACTGAGAACCCTGGATTAAAAGAGATATTTATTCTCAGCAATGTGCTGAGCCCTTTCTAACTATTGCAACAAGTGGTCTCCTCCATAGAAGAATCACTGCTTTATCAAGACAGCCTCTATTTTAATTTTCACATGTAGAACCCAGATAAATGAATCCATTAAAATTAAATTCTGTACATTATTTTAGTACTATTCTTCAGACTTCTTGGTTTTTCTGTGCACACTTTTGGATCTGTGGTTCCAGCTGCCATGGAAATAAACTTCCTTCATCTTCAGAAAGTAAACAACACGGATTCTTGAGAGAACTTTGAAATCGTCTTATGCTGCTATTTCAAAAGCTACCTGAGGAGTTTAGAGAAATACCACTTTCATTTCAAATAGTTTTTAAGACTAGCACAAAATGTCAGATGAACAAGCTCTGCCATCTTTCTTCATGCAGTACCTATACATGCAAAAATCCTAGTTTTCCCACTACTGCTAATCTAGTTTTTAAGATATAGTAATATATTTAAATTTGTGAGGGAAAATTCCATGGGTTTTTACTTTGCTCTATACCTAAGACAGACTTGGCTAATCACTCTAAATGTATTGTATATTTGCTACTTCACATATGACACTGTACCCTCTTAAAATCATTCAGATGTTTTAGTTCTATGCTAAGAATACCATGAGAATTATAATTCTTTCATTTTAAGCTTTTCTACTAGATTGAAGATTCACTATAACTAACATTACAGCACTTTTCAGAAAAGTCTATCAGACCTGCAGTTTAGCTTGAGAAAGGAGCATGGCATGATTCAAGCCAAAGTTTATCTCAGTCACTCTCATTACATTCATCAGTTTTGAAGCCACTTTCAAAGTGTAATGAGAGTCTTGCTTGAGTGAAGTCCACAGGTTATTAGTCATGTTAAAAAGCAAAAATTATTAGTTAGATAAATAAGATAAAAAATGATAAATGTGTATAACTTGATTTATCAGGTTAACTAGTGATACTCACTTGTGCAATATTTTCCTACTTCAGTTACAGAGACATGGAAACCCAATTCAGAAAACAGTCTTTGACATTTTCCCAGTCAGCATTGGCTATTCTTCTCAAGCATCTGCTCCTTCATTCTTCTAGTGCATTATCCTCGGTGTTAGACCAGTTATCATACAATGGTGAAGTATCATTTGGCAAAAACCATAAGAGAAGTGCCTGCGGGCAATTCATTAAATTTGCTTTCTGTGATTCCATCATGACTTTATATAATAGGCCTTCCTGACCTTCACCAGGCACTCCTTTCTAATCCAAGTGATCATTGCATCCTTTATTTTCACTGATGAGTCAGAACTCACCCTTACACCTTTAAAATCCAACTAATTTTAACCTCATATGCAAGCCATACACGCCCACCATGTTCGGCAAGCTCACACTAGTTCTCACTTTGAGTGCACTTATTTTTGAACACATTGTCCTTCTGTTACCATCCTCATAGTGCCTGGAGATCTTGCTCAGAAAAAAAATCTGAGTGACCACAAGTGATTTGTCTTTCTAGGTCTTTTAATGACACATAGTGAGACAGAACTAATATCTCTCTTTGCCTGAAAGCAATGCAGATAGGTCCATGTTGAGAAAATGGAGGGAACAGGCTGTGTGTGTTAGAAAATTCCATGGAGGTATCTCCTTACCTATTCCTTAAAAAGTCCTTCCAAGTTCACTTTGGAGATTCATAAAAAGAAACAAGTGGGATGGAAACCATGGTCTCCCACTGCCCAGACATAAAAGCTAATTTCTTCTCACAGCACAGTAAGCCCAGTTTCCACTGACTTCTGCTCTGTACGGTTTATACCCGTGAAGAATTATGTGAATACCCTGAGTAGGTGGCATTTTTCTGCTGTTGACTAAACAGGGCAGAGGAGATTGTTGTCTTTGACTCTTTTTGCAGATAGTGGTCATTCCAGTCCAATGCAGCATATGAATTCTAGCACGATCGTACTGCCTGAGGTGTCTGTTGGTCTTGACTATGACATGCAAAACAATTTGTGATGGTCACGCTGGCACCGAGGAGGAGCTTGTGAAAGAGGCCTAGGGGAATTTAGTAACCAGCTCTCTGAGTGAAGAGGAGAAATAAATGAAAAGTTTTCTGCTGCTTAAAGTAGCAATAAATTCAGAGGAGACAGAATGATGTAGGGGGTTGTAACATTAATAAGTCTCTATTTTCTTACAGTCAGGATTAAAGTTTTATTTGAAAAGACTTGCCCTCTTCTGGAACAAAGTTGTTACCATTCTTGAATACTTGAAAGCAACACAATTAGAACCGCAAATCTGACATAATTTCATTCTTTGACTATTATCAGGAAAGTAATCATGCCCTTCTTAAGTAACTTGTGCAAGCCTGAGCTCCTGCAAGACAAGTAATCATTTGCATACTTATTAATTCCAACATTTTTCTAAGTTTTTTTCTCCCTTCTTCCCTTGGTTAGCTCTAATAGCATTAGTGAAATGTGTAACTACTATACAGATATCTGAAACAAAGATCACTCTTGAAAAGCAAAAATATTAACATTTTTGTATCATACTTCATAAATCCTACTTCATTTCTATCTTCTCTAGAAGCTGAATGGGAAGTTTCAAAAAGGAAATACGTGGATCT
This sequence comes from Burhinus oedicnemus, assembly GCA_008921705.1. NCBI lineage: Eukaryota > Metazoa > Chordata > Aves > Charadriiformes > Burhinidae > Burhinus > Burhinus oedicnemus. The sequence continues at coordinate 4,378,676 of VFFE01008014.1, read as the reverse complement.
CATGGTAATATGATAAAGAAAGTTTGTCTGAAGTAAACTTGATGAGTAAAGCTTATAGGGCTTAAAATTAATTTTCCAGATGCACCTGAGACTTGTAACATGTTTTATTACAAGAACAAAATAATCACTAAAGTTTAGTAGATATGATTCCCTCCTTAGGGACTGCCTCTTACTATTTCTGTTACCTTTGTCGTAGTTCAGGCCTTTTGCCGCAACTGAAATATAAAGAAGAGACATCATAAACGTGTGTGTTAATTACTGGATCATGAAGATTAAGGAATACTTGACCAGTGCAGGATGTTAGCTGCAGCTATACAGCAGTCTAAACTTATTTTCGAACTAGCAGCCTAGCTCAATTTTACTGCTTATTGGAGATGATAGGCAAATATTGAGGCTGTCATCCTCCATAAGAATTCTTAAAATGAAACAAAACTAGAAATAAAGTGGTTTACATATATCTTGACTGAACCACCCTACCTCTCACCCCTCACCCACACCCACCCCCCATATTTAATATTTAGGAGTCATTCTGTGGTTGCTAAGTCCAATATATGGACTTAGTATTGACATTTATGGTTTTATTGCAATATTATAATTTTGTTTGGTATTTTATTTCCCAGTAGCTTGTTTCAGACTCATGACCGTATCTTCTATTTAACCTTATTCTCTTTGTGCTAACAATGGCAGTGAGAGAAAAACTGCGTATGCTAAAGAAAGCAAGCACAGTAATTTGAGAGAAGGGACTGGGATGAAGTGAGATGGTCCAAAAAGCTCACTTACTCAATAATTTTCTGCTGATCAAGGAGATGAGATGCACATAGTACAATGGGACTGCAATCCTGACCTGTGGTTAACTGTAATACAGGCAGCAGTAACAGCAATAATATAGCAATCATACTGGTAATACTTTGCATGGGATTGTATTTGCTAGTGTACATGATTTAAGAATCACACATGGGAGAAAGACAATTCAACTGATGTTATTCCCTTAACATTAGCTGATAACATAACGGTGTCAGTGCTGATGCAAATTCAATTCTGATTAGATTTTGTATTGGACATAATTAATGTTCCCAGATTGTAAGTATAGATAGGAGCATTGTAAGGATCCAGTCTGATCTCCTACATAAAATAGGCTATAGAGGTTTTTCATCAATTCTTGTTTTGAATCAGAGAACATCTTCTGAAGAACACACCGTTTCAAGTAAAATATTCATAATATTGGAGAACCTATCACAGATAATAAATTGTTTTAGAGTTAAATTGTTCTCAGTGTTAAAAATTCATTTCTTAGTTCATGTTTGAATTTGTCTGGCTTCAGTTTTCTGTCGTTAGATGCTATATCATTGTTCGTTACAAAGGTGGCATAATTTCTAGGAGAGTCTAAGTGAATAGTAGGGAAAAATATAGTTTTATGAGGTCACTTGCAGGCCTATATATGTGACATCATGATATCATGAATTTTTTCAGCATTTGTTTTCCTCCATAAATCATGAGCTGCATGTACAAAGAAACATGACAGTTCTCCTTTCAGATAATATACAGACTTCAGAAACAAAAATTCTTTTGTAAACTTTTTTTTTACCTCAAAGTAAAAAGTTTTCAGCTAGTCCTTAGGGTAAAATATCACAAAGCAATAAAGCTTTCACAAATTGACTAGAACACATTGTCTTTTCATAAGCATCTTAACATGAGGCTTTATGTCAAGAGTGGTGAGTACTGCATCCAAAATATTTCAAAAACTCTTCTGTGAAGCTTCCATATGCTGCATTTTCCTAAGGTAGTCCCAAATGAAATCCTGATTCCTAACAATACTGACTTTTAGGAAAGTGAATTGGAGCATGATGTTGTGGCTTTGAGAATAGCATTTACCTATTTTGTAACTAGTTTAATTTTTACTAAATGTTCCAAGAGATGCAATGTCTCTCAAGAGTGCTTCACTTCTAATTTGTCTTGCTGAACAGATCCAGTTGTAATAATGCGGTTATCTTTAGGCACAGATAATGTGATTTTTCTTTAATACTGTTTACTAGATCAAATTTAGCACTGCTGTAGTTTCTTAAAACCATTCAGTTTATACCAGACTTTTATTTGAAGTATTAAGTATTTATGACAGTTCTTTAACAAAACAAAAAAAACAAACAAAAAATCAGATAAGAAAACGTTCAGGTTTGAGGCTAGAATTCACATGATTTTAATAGTAATTATCATCAATGAATCACTACTTCCATTAGTAATAAGAACTTGAAACTTTCAGAAAACCTGACTATTAAGATCTCAGGAATTCAAGTATTAACTCAAATTCTTCATGGACATCCTGAATATTTGTTCAGATCCCAGAACACTGAAGTTAATTAGAGTTTTGACAGCAATTTTAATGGATATAAGAGAAGGCTCTTTATCTGTCGCTTCATGACTCACCTCAAAACATATCAGCACTGTATTATAAACTTAAAACTATTACTGTTGAACAAGAAAAAACACAAAGCTATAGAAAGAGAAGAGGAAAAATCAAAGTCCTTGTACTGACAGAGTACACATGAGCCCACACTATCCAAGGAGTAGACACTGCTACATACCACCAAAGATGGTAAAAGCAGAACAATCATCTCCAAATTGGACAAAGAAAGTCACTGCTAATCTGATATGGAAAAAATATTACCTCATAACTCAAAATCTAGTGACTGAATGAATCAAAATGTGTGAGGAAGACACACTAGGCAGGCAGCTGAGAGGTTTCTCCATGCTACCGAAAGCATCATCTTGCCTAATCCAGTATCTCTTCTCTAGCAATAGCCAGTCTCCAATGGTTCAGAGGACAGTGGGAAAGGGAGCAACCAGAAGGCTCTGATGCATGGAATTAATTACCAACAGAATAAACAAATCAAATTAAACAGTGAATAAGTTTCCTTCTCAACCATCTGCTGCTTTCATTCTTAAACAGCAAATGAATTCATGAATTAAATACTTAGCAAAAAACCAGCCTGTAGACGCAACAGTGAATATTGCTAGTACACCCATGTAATTGCTGCAGGATGGGATGTGTCACGTATTGTTTTAAACCTTGTTTTATTTACGGGTTTTCCTTTTACTTAAAGAACAGTAAAGAAGAAAAAGAGTCAACTGTAATTTTCAGATATTGGGTATACAACTTCTCAAAAAAAAAAAAAAGCAACAAAATATTCCAACAGTTCCATGTACTGTGAGATTAGAGGAGGCCTAGCTAAAAAGTAAAGTTACTGAACAAAATTGGTCCTGTTTTACCTCAAACCAGGACAGCAACACACATACTCCGTGTTGATGTTTAAAGCTGAAGGCCTCCAGATACTGGTATAATGAAAATCTGTATGCCAAACACTATATCTCATTTCATAGTAATCATAGGCAACATTTTATTTTGGTGATTTTTTCCCCCATTATTTTTGCAGCATTGTAAATGTTAGGGAAACTTAAAGATAGTGAAGTTAAAATTAATGTGGATTTGAAACCTGAAAAACCAATCAATACCCTAAAGAATTTATTGTAATGTATAGGTCTTCCTTATTGTTTAGTAACTAAAGGACTTTCTGGCTAGCACAGGCTTTGTCTTCTTTTGGCTTTGGATCATCTTCCAGTACTCAGGGTCAAGGTTCTGTTCAGCTCCTGTCCAATTCTGAAACTTTCCAAAGATTCTTAAATGTACTGTCCTGGTTTCTATGGAAACTCTAAGAAATTACACAAAGTTGCTGCAACAGTCATTCTTCAAAGCACAATTGGAAACAAAGTTAAAAAGCCTTGAATTTGCTTGTTCTTGGCAAGAAAAGGAAAAAGAGTTGAAGCTGAATATGATTCAAAAAAAGCCAGTGAATATTATAGACAGTTCTTTCAGTTTACTGGTTTTACAAAACATTATGTAACTCTCCTACCCACCAATCACTGTTCTGCCTCTTATTTCTGAAATTTGAAAATGCAAATATCTAATTCATCACCATGATGTCAGCTTAGTCATAAAATTTTCTTTAAAGTATTCAGTCAAAATTTACTTTCTCTGCTACATTTCATGGATAATAATATAGTCATTAGTGTATCAGAAACATCTAAATATGGAGCAAAAATGTTGACAACAACATAACCCTACATCCATAACATTAGAACAGAGTTTTCTCAGGTCTAAGAAACATCTAAGAAAATAATCACAGAATTCTATAAGTGGACCCTGAATTCCCCATCATAAACATGGGAAATATTTTAGCTAAACTGGAAAGAATCTTCCTATTTTCCACTGTCCTCTTCAGCACAAGGATTACATTTTCAGATCCTGTTTGCTTCTCAGATTGACTCACATCTTCATTCCAAGACTGTGCTTTATCACATTTTCATGACATTATTTTTTTCTCATAATTTAAATCAAATAAAAAATTGCACTGGTAGTCTTGATGTGATGATTATTCTATTGTAAAGAAATATTAACACTATTTAGTTCCCTGCCAAATATTAAAATTCACTTTATAAGTAAGAACGATTAAAGGAAAAATTTGCACTTCCAACTTCATTGCCCAAATTTTAATTTTGATACAGTGGAGAACTGGATCCAATGGAATAAGGAAAACAAGATGACATCAGAAGGCATGACAGTAACACACTGTAATCCTAATGGCTGTAGCAAGTTACAGAATACGTATCAAACAGTGAAGAGTTCAATACTGAACTTCTTTTGAATTCTACAGCAGCAAAGTAGTAATTTCTTGATTAATTTCTGTCACTGTAATGAAAGTTATCTCACCACTGACTGTAACTTTCTAAAGCCTTCTTGCAAAGATCTGAGAAAATATGAAGATCCATAAACTAAAAGGAAGAAAATATTGGGAAAAGGTAAAAAAAAGTAAGTCATTGAAAAGAATTTCTTTTTCCTGTTGTAGAAGTATGCATAAATAATGTACACAGTTTGCATGTAGGCCACACTAATAAATATGGGAGTATATATTGTCTCTGTTGCTGGGAAATTTTTGCTATAGTATGTAGGAGAGTTTTCAGCCACCAAAGTGAAACTTTTTAATTAGATTATTATCAATATGCTTCAGCACCATACTCTCTCCACTGAGACTGAATATTTTACGAAGTTGGGGAAAGTTAATTGACTTTTCATGGGGACAATAAAAACAACATTGAGTTTGGTACATCATGGAGAAGTTCACAGTATTTCTCTTCTGCCTCTCCTCACCATTTACTCATTGGGAAATATAACCATTCTGACATTTGACGTAGTGCCTGGCTCAAAGCAATTCAACTTTAACAGCATTGCAGAAGAATACCAGTGCGAGCTTGAAAATTATTTGCCTTGAATAACTAGATACTTGGAATCAGTATCATGTTGGCATTGTCTTGTTTAGAAATATAAATTCCAATCATTCCATTCATGCTATTGCTATTTGCATTCCCATGAGCTTTCATTGAAAATATGAAAATTCATTGAAAATATGAAAACAGCTTTCATGCTATTTTCATTCCCTTTGTTGACCAAATTGGTGAGCAGGTCTCATCTGTTGGTTTGCTTTGCTTTATTAATAATTAAATTTCTTTTACTTATATTAATCAAATGTATGTGTGTTAAGATCAGTATGAATTAGCTTGTGACTTCAGTCGGAGTAAGAATAGGCCCTACCAGACAAACAAGATTATCAGTCTTAAGAACCAAGTACATACTCTACTTTTCAAGTAGCAGCTGTTTTTTCCCAGTATGTCAGACAGTGAATAGTCTCTTGATGTAAATTTGCTTGCAATGCCAGGTCAGAGCCAAGAATTTTGAGTGGAGAGAGCTTTATTACAAAGGTAGCTACTGAAGTGAGATTCCACTTGACCAAGTCTTAGTCATTCTGAGCAAGCTTTTGAAATTTAGATGGGCATTTGACATTTTAGAGTAAATTAAGCTCTATAAGAAACAATGAGACTTAGTTGCTTTGAGAAAAACAACATTGGGATAAGACATGAGAGGTCATATTACAATGTTAGATAGTGTTTTATGTGTTAGTTTTAAAGAGCATTTTAGTCTGTTAGTGGCACGTGCTTTATGGCAAATATCTCTTTTCCCAGATTTTCCACATCTGATGTGTATCCAGACCATCTTGTCAAATGAAGCACAAGGAAGTCCTGGGGAGAAGGAAACTAATTCGCCATCTATTTCTTTTTTTCTGTAAGTGCCAAAATATTGAACTTATTAGAGATTAATGCTTTGAAAAAAGAGTTCTATGCCTTGCGCCAACTTCACTAGCTCTGAAGATCTTGAACCTGACCTCCTCTCATAATCTTCAGGCTGTGCGAATTTTTTTTCACTGTAGGAAAGAAGCAGATAAGGTTCCGAATTGTACTGGGATGTGTGTGGCAAGGTTTTAGTAGTGGGAGGGCTACAGGGGTGACTTCTGTGAGAAGCTACTAGAAGCTTCCACCATATCCAATAGAGCCAATGCCAGCTGGCTCCAAGACAGACCTGCCACTGGCCAAGGCCGAGCCAACTAGCAACAGTGGTAGTGCCCCTGTGATAACATATTTAAGAATGGGAAAATACCTGCTGCGCAACAGCATCAGGAGGAGAGGAGTGAGAATACGTGAGAGACACAACTCTGCAGACACCAAGGTCAGTGAAGAAGGAGGGAGAGGAATTGCTCCAGGTGCTAGAGCAGGGATTCCTCTGCAGCCCGTGCTGAAGACCATAGTGAAACAGGCTGTCCCCCTGCAGCCCATGGAGGTCCATGGTGGAACAGATATCCACCTGCAGCCTGTGGAGGATCCCATGCCAGCGCAGGTGGATGTGCCCAAAGGAGGCTGTGACCCCATGGAAAGCCTGTGCTGGAGCAGGCTCCTGGCAGGACCTGTGACTCCATGGAGAGAGGAGTCCATGCTGGAGCAGGTTTGCTGGCAAGACTTTGACCCTGTGGGGGACCCATGCTGCAGCAGTCTGTTCATGAAGGACTGCACCCCATAGAAGCGATCCACGCTGGAGCAGTTCGTGAAGAACTGCAGCCCATGAGAAGGATCCACACTGGAGAAGTTTGTGGAGGACTGTCTCCCATGGGAGGGACCCCACGCTGGAGCAAGGAAAGACTGTGAAGAGGAAGGAGTGGCAGAGACAACATGTAATGAACTGACTGCAACCCCCATTCCCCGGCCCCCTGTGCCACTCGGAGGGAGGAGGTAGAGAAAATTGGGAATGAAGTTGAGCCAGAGAAGAAGGAGGGGTCAGGGTAAGGTGTTTTAAGATTTGCTTTTATTTCTCATTACCCTACTCTGATTTAATTGGTAATAAATTAAATTAATTTCCCCAAGTCAAGTCTGTTTTGCCCGTGATGGTAATTGGTGAGTGATCTCCCTGTCCTTATCTTGATCCATGAGCTTTTTGTCATATTTTTCTCCCCCTGTCTTGTTGTGGAGGGGAATGACAGAATGGCTTGGTGGGCACCTGGCATCCAGCCAGGGTCAACCCACCACAGGGATCAAGTGCAGAAGTGTTTGGAAGGAAATGTATGAACCTAAGAGAAACTGATTGTTACTTCTCCCTGGTAATCTGAGTCAATGAACAAGGTGAAAAATATGTGATACCATTATGATACTGCTGTTTGAGTACACATAGTTATTTTATAGCCATTCCTATAGAACATTTGCTTCTGAGAAGCATATAAATTCCATTTCAATTATTACCCTAAATGTACATTCAAACATTTATAAATAATTATTACCATTCTGTATTAAGATATACACAATGAGAACTAAATCATTATAAAATGTAGATCTTTCTGTCCCCTCTGAGTTATAGTTCTACTACTATATAGCATACATCTGTAGTGAATACATTCTCAAAGATCATAACTCAATTTTTTTTACTGCTGATTATTTAAGGATTATTTATGGACAAAATATTTGTAACGCCTGGTTTGCTTTCAGGTATTTTAAGAGACACAAGTTTTCTCATTTCATCTGACTTTGTAATGTTAATAAAGAGAAAAAAATCAATGGCAAAATATATTGCATACAAGTGGTGGATGGAGTGATACTTCTTAGAAAGGACTGATGTTTTCTTTTAAGAAAGCACTGTATTTGAACTTGTTAATTCCCCCGGATAAAGCTGCTCAGAGAAACAATATGCCTGAAAAGCATTCTGTTGTTCAACAAACCTATAAAAATACCTGCCTGTCAAAGTACTATTTGTTTCAAATACCAGTGTACTGGTCCCAGTGCACTGTTTGCCCCTTAGCAATTGCTATTTCACTCATCTACATCTCCAAAGAACTAGAAATAGCTATACTTGGTTACACTGTAATTGCCTTCTAATTAATGAACAGCTTTACCTCACTGTGTGAGAATTACATAAGCATAAACTCTATGCTCACAATATACAGAGAATATGTAGATAAAAGAGAACAAATTAACATTAATTAAAGAAAATAAGCAGACATGCTACTATTTTTTTCGATGCACCTTTATGTTGCCTGATGATCCACACATGGATTTACTCCAGGAGTCTAGCCTTTTAGATCTTATGGCTTATGTTTTCTCTTTAACTGATATATTTGTTCTTTTTATATTTCAAAGATAATTTTATATACTTACATGTTTTCCAATCAAGGTAATTAAATATATTTTAACATAAAAATGCAGAAAAGTGAAAATATGAGCTAATTCACAAAACTGCATAGAAGAACTGGGGAAGAAATAATATTCAAATAGAGAAGTGGTAAATTTACCATGTAGACAAGTAACAAAGGGCATAGTCAGAAAGGAGATACCTACATTAAGGTGCTAACTTTGTTCTTTGCAGATCAAAAATCTATTCCATGTTTCTTTCTAAGTGACTTGGGGTTAAAAGAGAGAAAAATAGGCATAACTCTCAAGTGAACTGAACTCACAGCACAGGTTATAAGCAAAATAAGGTTCATTCCACTTAAAAGACCAGTACAATATATGTTTTCCATGAGTTCTTTTCACTTTACTGAAATATAACTGTGAAAAATCCATGGAAAATTATGCTTTTACAGCTTAAATGTTAACTCCGGAGCTAACAGACTCTGCAGAAGACCCCAAATACAAATGAGTAGCAGAAAAACTAGACACAGCTAGATACCTATTCAGAATCTTAAATTTATTGCCAGCAAATGTATTTCAGCATTATAACTGAAAAAGTATTATCACTGAGAAAACAAACATTGCCCAGAGTTCCGCTATGTGCTATTTTTAGTAGCCGGTTCGTATTTTTATAAGGACTCATCAAGTACTCGCTTGCTATTAAGCTGTGTAACGCTTCAGGACTGAATCAACAGCAGTGTTGCAACACACAAGCAGGCCTTCATTTTCAAATTCCTATTCTAATACCTCTCTGAGATCACCTTATTTGCCTCGTTTGTGATCCTCAGGGTACAGGCTGCCGTGATCCTGACTGGCAGAGCCCTGTGCCTGGCGGAGGGAGTGATCGGCGGCGGCGCTGACCTGAGCAGGTGCAGGCTGTGCCGTGCTGCCTGTGCGGCGCGCTGCGCTGTGCCGCAGAACAAACTCAACCAGCTCGTTGAAACAGAGGAGCCTGCAGGCAGCTCCTGCCTGGCGCTGATGATTATGCCTCCTGCGTGGCCTTGCCTTTATCTAACAGTGCAGTGAGAAGGTCTCCTGGGAACATCTTTTATATTTGGCTGTAAGAATGGTGTATAGATTTGGTTCCTTGTAAGAACATCCTGTAGTAGCTTGAAAGACCAAATGGGGAAGATCTCTGCTATGGGCAGGGTCTGCGTGGTGTACTGCACGTGGGTCAGAGTCCTGTTTGACACTACACGACTCAGGGCTCTCAGCTTCTAAGGGGACAAAAGATTATCCATGCTATTCTCTTCTGCTAGTGTTAACTCTAATGAATTGCATTTTAATAAAGACTCTAAGTGTCTTTCTAACTAGGTTCATCAGAGACCAGCACCTCCTGGGGCTAAACAGGACTGCCTAGACATTTTATCTTAGTGTTTCAAAATGTGATTGCCTGTAGGATGTCCTTTGTCTTTTCCTGCAAACATTTTGAAAGCCCTGGGTCAACAGAAGTTGTTCTGATTCAGACTCCAGGTGAGCAATCCGGGGTTTGTGGCATTTGTGATAATGTCCTGGCAAAGCAAAGCTATTCTGCCATCTTTAGAGATGATCTGTTTCCAATATCATTTCTGACTAAGTGTTTTTCTTCTCTTTATAAAACCTTACCAAAGCCAAAGCTGAATGTGTGCTTGATTTAAAGTATAAATTCAATCTCTTATTGGCGTGGATTATATTCACTTCACAAAGCACATAACAGGATAGTTTTATCTCATATACTTACATGAACCCTGTTCCAGGCCTACTTAGAGCCCTCATACTCACCCCCTATAAAGTGTTGTGGAATCCCCCTTGTACAAATTGAGAAACAAACCACAGTGGCCGGGTTTCACTCCACCAAACTTCTGGTATCCAAATGATGCAGGTCATTTAAAAGTTTGGTCACTTTTAGCTCCCTCTACAGTCAACGGAGAGGGAGAAGTGAGAGAAAAGACATCTCTTCAGAGGAAAAGACGCAGCTTAGGTGGAACAAGACTAAGCTAGCAAGACTGGGAGTTTCCATTCACACCAAGGATGTAGGTAGTGCAGGGCTGCCCACTGTAGTACGCAGATGGCATCACTGTACTGAGCAGTGCGCAGAACTCCACATGAGGACACAGGATCTCCATACCGTGATTAATATTTTGAGGTCCAGAGTGAACTCCACACCAACCAGCTTGCTGAACAGGGAGCTTCTTCCCCTAGTGAATAATGAATGCTTATGGAACTGGATACCTCACTCCTCTTTGGATTCATAACCATAATCAGTTGAAGAGCTTTTGGAGTCAGTTGCCTAAATTTGCTGTTGTAAACAAGACTGTCTCCTCTAAGTGAGAAAACCAGTGTTTAAGGAGCTCCGAATAAGCGAGGAGGCCATAGATTCATATCCCTTGTCTCAGTTAAAGAACCCAGACCCACATCTCCATCCTTCTGGATAGTGCCTTAACTATCAGCTATCAGGTGTATATTTATATATATAATCATTATTTGTAAAGTCATTCAATTATACATTACTTTCATTGTTTCATATGTAACAAGGTAGAAGGGAAAGGAAGGAGAGAAGCATGGGAATGAGTAGGTGGATGGAATGTTCTGAATGGGGAAAGAACTGCATTTCACAACCTGTTCTCAAAAATAGCGTATACAGAATGGACAGGTTGAATTGGAGAGTGTGAAATCCTTTCTGTCCTTACTGATATTCACCTGATGAATGAGAGTTCAGGTGTTCTTAGGCAGCAAAAAGAACTATTTCCAGCATCTTTGGTGATTAATTTAAATACCAGCTTGTCTGTCTGAAGGAGAAACTACCCCTTGATGTGGATCAAAGTTGCTGCTTAAAGATTTCTAAGAGGTTGAGTCACATAGGTTTACTCAACACAGGTTTTGGAAACTATGGAACTTTTGGGTGTCTAAGAGGTGCTAGGTGAGGTGTTTGAAGTCAAATAAGGAATCCAAGCAAAACATGAAATTGGTTCCATTTATTCTCAACGTTATTAATCTACATAAATTAGCTCAGAGTCTCTAGAAGAGTTAACGTTGAGTAGCAAGGGAAAGAAGCACAGTTAGTATTTGGTGGAATCATCCTAAAGTTTTTAGGTTACATAGGCTTCATTGTTTTACACAGAACAGACTCTCTTTGGACAGAGTTTCTTATTCCCAGAAGGATTTGAAAACTGTGCTCTTCCCAGCTGAGTGAAAACAGTGCCTCAGCTGTTATATCTGCAGGGAACAACAGATGAATAACCATGTATCCTGTACGTGTTGCATTGCACACCAATGATTTTAGTCATGTCTTTGCATTTAATGTCCTCTGTCCATACACATAAGCGATATTTAGACTTTTCAGACTAAGTATGTTTCAGATGGTGACTTTGATTTATTTATTTATGTGTGAAAATTCTAGCAAATGCAAGGTTATATTGTTTTTGCTACAAAAGATTATTCAGTGAATTCTCACCAGAAAGAAATTTGCTCTGGTTTTGTCCCCACCCACCTATCCCCTCCTCCAGTCTGTAATTATTAGGAAGCTAGGGCAACATACATGACAGCTGTGACTAACTCTTCCATCCCTAAGATGGAATTCGTTGGTATAACAGTGTGGCAAGTGTTCCGGAATTAGGCACACATGCAGAAATCTGTGGTGTTCAAAACATTCATGAACAGGAAAAGGCTAATCATTTTAACTGAAACATTCCTCCAGCTGCAGATTTAATTTCATTTTCGGGTTACTATTTAATTACTGTTACAAGCAATTAAGGAAATTTGTCTGAAGGACACCATGTGGAGCTCTACTATAGTTGATGATAAGCATTGCATAAATAGCTGACTTCTCAAAGGTGTTGGGAACCTGAAGTTTCATTAAAGTGAGTGGAAGACCCTGAATTTAGTTCATTTCCAGTCTGTATGAACAGTTTTACAAGTGATAGAAAGATCTCCATTCAGCTTATGACCCTTTTTGTTTCCAGATCAACTATCGATTTTAGTGTTGTTCACTGCCACATTTGACTTCAAAAAGTTCCGGGTTAAAAACATTGGCAAATTTGTTGATTAATAAAGTACTTTTATTTCTCTGGGAGTGGAAATAAGTGTATGGAGAATTATTCTGTGACGATTAAGCAAAACCATTAATTGCACCCTTCCACCTGGATATGTCGCTACTAATGTGTTTGTTTAGCAGATAATAGAGTAAGACTTTTTAATACTCAGTGATGCCTATAGATGATCCCTGCCCCATAAAATGTCCAATATTTTGCTGGACTTTCATACAGTGGCTTGGACAATAGGACAAGAATTTTCAGACAAAAGCAAAATATACTTGATCAACCAGTTTACATTGTCCTGTCACTGCAGACTTATTTTTTGGGAGGTACACTTGGATATAAATGTAAGTGATTTTTCAGAGTATTCTGAGATTGTATAAAGCAAAAATTCTGAAGTACATAAAAAGGGAGGAAAATATTTGCCTTGAGAAGTTACTTCTAGCAAGGAAGCCATAGCAGGAAGCTCTGTCTCCTGTCAGTGGCTTTGTCATAATTATCTTTTAAGGGTATAGCTACAGGCTATACGAGGAACGACAGGCCAGTCAGTCTCACCTCTGTGCCCAGCAAGATCATGGAGCAGATCCTCCTAGAAACTATGCTAAGGCACATGGAAAATAAGGAGGTGATTGCTGACAGCCAACATGGCTTCATTAAAGGCAAATTGTGCCTGACAAATTTGGTGATCTTCTATGGCAGTGTTACAGTGTTGGTGGACATCATCTACCTGGACTTGTGCAAAGCATTTGACACTGTCCCACATGACATCCTTGTCTCTAAATTGGAGAGACATGGATTTGACGGATGGACGAGTTGGTGGATAAGGAACTGGCTGGATGGCTGCACTCAAAAAATTGTGGTCAACGGCTTGATGTCCAAGTGGTGACCAGTGACGAGTGGCATTCCTCAGGGGTTGGTACTGGCACTGGTGCTGTTCAACGTCTTTGTTGACGACACGAACAGTGGGGTTGAATGCACCATCAGCAAGTTTGCCGATGACACCAACCTGTGTAGTGCAGTCGACACACTGGAGGCAAGGGATGCTATTCAGATGGACAGGCTTGAGAGGTGGGCCTGAGGTTATTGACACTTTGAAATACAGTGCCAGTGACGGACTTACTGAAGCTGTTGAAATATCTGCTGTCATGGAGCCAGATCTGAGTGCTGCAGTGCATTCTGGCTTTTTTGTATAACACTATGTATACATGCAACAAATTCTTCATACAAATACACCACTCTGTATTTTTTTTCACCCTTTTTGTCATATTAATATTTTTCTTGTGTTCTGTGCATCATGGGTTATCTAGGCTTTATACGTTTGGGCACCATAACATTTCTTTCGGTAGCCAGAGATGGTTACATTCAAGTCTTTCTGGACTTTGGTCTTTACAAGCTCTCTCTTTATCTCTGTCTGCTAGCAATTGCTTTTAACTCTTCCGCTGAGCCATTCTTCCTATCAAGTAAACATCTGAAAGAGAATACTTAAAATAGTCAATAAAAGCAATTGACCTTTTTGCCTCTCCTTAAATATAATACTTACCTCTCTTTTTGAAAGGGCATACATTTGACCTCTTAAATTTTGAATTATATTTGACATCAAGGGGGACTTACATTGTATATTTCCTGTTACAGTCAGTTATTTATCATGTAAAAAAGGAAAATTAATTTCTGGACTTTATATAAAAGTAATTGATCTCGAAGTAAGGTTGTCTGTCCAATTGTAGTTATCCAATTCTAAAGTTCTACAAATGAATAAATAAATGAGTATAATGAGTAGACATTGACAGACATGCCAAATGTCTGTATGTCACGCCAAAGCTTGAAGTGCTTAATTCACTCAAAATTTTTGTTGGTGTTCACAAGAGTCTTGATTCGGACTTGAAAATCAGACCACTTTGAATTTGAATACCTTAATCACTGACAAAAACTTAGTGTCCTATCATTTAAAACGGAGACAGTTTAAAGTGGAGAGAGACAATGCACATCTTTGAGGGACAGCTGTGGAAAACTACATATTAAATTGTACAGATCAAATTATGGCCCAATCCAATTGTCTGAGAAGATAAAATTCCTTCAGACTATGGAGAAGTCAAACATAAAAATAAAAATCTTGTAACAGAAAAAAGTGTTGATGAAAAGTAGATTCACTTAGAATGTTCTTTTAATGAGACTAAAGAGAAAGAAAAATTAAACAAAAAGAGGAATATTGTTTTTCCATTCTCCATTTGAAAAATAGTTTACTTCCTCATTGAGGTAAATTGAATTTTTCACATAAATTGTTCTTATCCATACCCACTTTTAGAAGGGAAATAAAAATAAAATATTAAATATTATATTTTATCTTTATGGGAAAAAAATTAAAAAGCAAAAAAACCTCTAAAGCATCCAGATGCTCTTGTGGCACCCTAGCCACTAGTAGGTGATTTCTGCATGCTTTCTAATATTTTACTAGTTGGTTAGTCAATCATCCAGCAGCTTGATACGGATCCCTGGAAACTTTCAGATGTCTTTATATTAAAGAAACTCAGAAATCAAAATAAGAACCTTAGTTAATGTCTACAGTTTAACCAGATCAGAGAACAAAGTAAATAAGATAGCTTAATTCCAGTGATTTGATGTGAAACACCTAAGTCTAAACCCTTATCAGCTTCAAAAACAGTTCAAATACTTCAGATCTGACTATGGAATGAAGGGGGAGGTCACCCTACTGAAAGGAACAAACTGGAATGCTTCTGCTTTACATGTTCTCAGTGACTCTACTGACCCACCAAGGGAACAGGGGGATTGACTATACGGGAGTCATTTGACCCTGAATTGGCTTCTTTCTGAAATTAGCTTCCTAAAGAAAGCTTGAACAGTCCTTAAAGTGGGATGACAGGGAAGAAACGTTAGGCGCCTGTCTCCTTGCTGAGTGCCTTCTCCCTGGGCCTTTTCTGGGTGCAGCACTAAATGCCTGCTCACAGCTTGCCTCTGAGAGTGTCCTGTTCCATTAAAGGCATTTTTGCAAAGCAGAGGAAGAGCACTTGTGCTGCAACCTAAAAGCTACAAATGGCTGTTTCAGAAGTTTCTAACTAGCTCTTGGTCTTAGTCAGTCCTATCAGTAGATTCGACAGCATTTATGTTTGCAAGGTGGCTTTGTCATCACAAAAAACCATTGAGAGTTACTTTTTCTTCAGATTTGGGAATGGTCTATCAACGTATAATTTTCCTTTCTGTCTTAGATCTTTAAAATTTCATTTAGAGGCACAGCTAGTGCAGAAGATGGTTCTATTTTCCTTATAACTCACTGTGTCACAAAAGAGGTAAAAAAAAATTGCTAATAAACAAGTCATAGATTGCAGATTTCTACATGAGCTACTTCAAAGCTTTCAAGTCTGGTATACATTGACACATAGATTGGAAACTAGAATTAAAAAGGGTTTAGAAGATATCATTATAGGATTCCTTATCTCTGTAAGTACAAAACAGTCCTCAAACTGGCAATTTAAATTGCTCTCCAATCCATGTGTAGGAAATATTTGGTAGAAATAATGATGTAGAAAATTGTTCAGATCTGATAACTCTGAAGTAATGATGAATGGAAATTACTAGTCATAAATACTCAAACAGAGAATAAGTGAAAGTTTGTTTCAGGCAAGAGAGATCACTACAGCTGAAGTCACTTTGCAGTTGAGAAAGAGCATAAAGTAAAAATCTAAATTTTATTCAGTCTTATTTAGTGCCTTAATCAAAAGTTTTACATTAAGATTTACATTTTATATAACTTGAACTGTCCAAAATTTAGGCATCCTGGAGTTATTTATTCTACCTCACCAAATGAAATAAATTATCTCAGACTTAAAGAGTATTTTTAAGATCTATTTGCTATTCTGCCTCATTTAAATGATCTGGTTTATAGTATTATTACCCCATAGGACAGTTGCATAGATACATGTTGCACTGCAGTTCACAATAACTAGCCAGAAGCAGGCATATAAACCAGTTTTACCATGGGACAAAATGTTTCTAGAATTACATCCCCAGATTGTGAAAGCGCCCCTCACCTGTGTACCTACCAATTTCCATACTATCCACATTTCAGTTCTTCAGCACTGTACAGACATGAGCCTTGTCATTTCAGAACAACATGTTTTATAAAGCAATTTTAACTGGGACACTCCCGCAATTTTGTATACATCTACAATTTATAGTTTTTTCATTTTGTGGGTTTTTTGGGTATGTTAAGATTCTCCAAGCAAATGCAGTGGGGTATCTGTTGAAATGCTACATTATCGCACAAATTATCTCCTAAAAAGAGCACCACTATTAATATTTTTTTATAAGCAAAAGATAACTTCATGGTACTCTAACCTTGAATCCTAAGCAATATCATTACTTGAAAGCTACAGGGAAGGAAAATCAAAAGCTTTAAAATTACATATAAAAATAGAAAATGTTAATGGTTTAAGGTCAAATTCTCAGTCTTTAAGAAAAGATGACATTGAAGTCATTTATGCAGTTTACTTATATTCCCTTGCTCACTGATGTTACAGCACAGACTGTAATGATAACGATCCAATACTGTTTCTCCAAATGACAGAATTTTAGTTATTAAACTAAGATATGCCTGTTGAACATATATCAGAGACTTTTCAGAGGACCTTCATATTCACATAAAGGTTTGGCCACATCTCATTCATAACACAGGTCAATCAGCTTCCTGAATGACCACAAAAATACAGTATCATAAACCATGAAACACTTCTCAACTACATGACTATTTTTTTTTATCATAATCATAACAACATTTTCTTTTTTTCTCAGTTTTTTCTGAGAAGCAGCTAACTTCTGTTGTTGAAAATTCTTGCAAAAATACAAGGCCAGATAATTAAAATTTAGCAAATCTTTCGAAAAATAAAAATAGATCCTTAAAATGGAAAATATCCGACAACTTACTCTTTTAGTGTCTTTCCTAATATCACCTACAGTAATGTAAAGGCAAAGTATGGGCAGGTT
This sequence comes from Burhinus oedicnemus, assembly GCA_008921705.1. Taxonomy (NCBI): domain Eukaryota; kingdom Metazoa; phylum Chordata; class Aves; order Charadriiformes; family Burhinidae; genus Burhinus; species Burhinus oedicnemus. The sequence goes on along the minus strand of VFFE01008014.1, from coordinate 4,361,076 downwards.
AGCAAGCTCTGCCCTTACCTTAATTTTATTTTCTGATTCTTTTATAAACTCTCTTATCATCAAGTAGACTGCAACTCATTAGGCTCCCAATTACTTTTAAATCTGGAGACTGGCACATTTATGCTATTTAACTAATTATGCAGTTTTGACAAAGAGTTTAAAATGCATGTCAATCAAACAAGGGGATGGTATTTTTCTCAGTTACTTCCACTGTTGACATATGGCATGGGAAAAACAAATGGAGCACTTGTCATAAGGCTGCACTTACTGGTGCTATTTGCTAAGTAACAGAGCCATAGAACATAACTTTCAAAATACCGTGAATTTTCTTTGTTTCTCTTTTTGGATTCGACGATCAGACAGCTGTCATGCTGTATATTTTACTCAGATTTACTCAGGGGGGTTGGACTTAGATGATCTCCAGAGGTCCCTTCCAACCCCTGTGATTCTGTGATTCTAATTTATACCAAAAATTTGGGTAATAATGTACTAAAGGGAAAGGCCTGACTTCATTAAAAAGAAATAAACTTTCTCTGTAACTTCATTGGGATCAGTAGTCTGTCTTTTTGTGCATATCACTTGTGCCTGGGAACACAATTATGTACTGTACCTCTGCTGAGAGCACAATAATGAAACACTCTCCTAAAAAGCTTCTTATCTAAAGCTGTCCATAATGAAAGCAACTTTCCAAAATAAAGTTAATGTTAACCAAGAACAAATTTTCATCAAAGAGAAGCTGTGCTGTAAGAAACTTCCAGAATGAATCAGGTTGCCTTGACCACTGTTTTGTCCTGAACAGTGATCAGTGGTGAACCCTTAGGAAAATACAGAAAAATAAGCATGTACAGAGTGATTCTTACCCCCAGCTCTTTACAATCAGCAGTTCAGGCACTTTCAAAGCCAGAAGTTAAATCCACCTATGCTCAACTAACTTCTCCAGACCTATTTTGAATCCATATATTTTTTGTGTGTACATTATAACCTGTACCAATACCCCATAAGTTTATTTGTTTTATAAATAACTCCTTTCAGATTGCTACGTCTTGTAATAAAGCTATAGGAACATCTGATTAAACAATCAGCTTGCTGTTTTGAAACAGATTGTTCTTTTCAAGTCATCATCTCCATAGAATTAATGATTTCACAGACTTCTGCCATAACCTTCTCCATTACATATTTTCAGAGTCCTAACCTATTTAATCTCTACTCAGAAGTCATTCCTTTCCTGTGAATATATTGCGTACCCTCCCTTGTCTGCTCTGTCCTGTTGAAGTGGAGTGGAAAAAAGTATTCCTGTACAACTATTCTAGATGCTTTCCATTAGGTAAGTTGAAAGATAAGGCAAAATGGTGGATACAAATAATAGAGGTAAAGGAAATCATCATAGCAATACTGGACACCACCTTGCTGTGATTTCCCCCATCTTTTCACTATTTCCTTTCTGTCTTTTATAAACCCTGCAGCATTTACAGTTGTTAGATACATTCTTGTTCTTGGAATTAGAAGTAAGTTAATTACGTATGCTTCTGATATCTTGTAAACAAATGTTTCAAGGTGTCAAGCAAGTTATCAACAAGATCCACTTATGGCAGTAGTTTTGGAATCTGAGTTGAAAAAATAGGGAAGGACCAAAACTCACTGTGAAGAGCTAGGTGGGAAACCCATAAAGACAAAGAAAGGAAAGGAAATTCAAGATGGACCATTCACAGCTTGGTTGCTTGTGTTTGTTAATGTTGCTTTTTTGCCTAAAATGGTAGTTTCCTCTGATGTAATAGAAGAATGAGCAGGGCTTACCTAGTTATGAAAGATGAGCAAAGGTGTTCAAATAAATGCAAAAGGACCAGCATGTAAGTCACCTTATGAAGGAGACTTATTCTGAGTTGCTTACACGTGAAAACATGAAAGCTCTAATACATATATAGCTGGGTTTGCAATGGTCTGTATAGATCTTACCTTAAAAATAAAAAAAAATCTAAAAGAAACAATGTAGCACTATGCTGCATCCTCACAGTGCAGTGGGGATTAAACCCTTTTTGTCAGGAATATGTTTGAATTGATTTAATAGGTCACTTCCATTTCTAGGACGCCTCAGACTTCTCTTTATGACTGTTTGAAAGCAACAGAGACTTTCCAGAAGGGCAGATGATTGTACTTACTGTTTGGAAGGAGTAAATACCTTTTCTTTCCTTGAGAAAAAAAAGACCAATATATCAGTCCTAAGGAATTTATTTCTGTGGCTTCAGAACAGTTGTCAGGTCTAGGGGTACAAAGAGGTAGTCAAAGCTCTGTGGTTAATGTCAGATATACATATTTACATGCATATAGGCTTCCAAGGCCCTTAACTTGTGAGTGCAACTTGATCTGGTTATGATACTGTTTTCATTTGTATTGGAAACTCAAGAGTACAGTGGGCTACCTAGTTCAGGGGTACATGAAGATAAAGCTATTTTTCTCTGTATTTTTCATTTTGGTGCCAAATGTGGCTAAACCAGAACAGATACTTTACCTAATTAAATATATTTAAAGAAAGGCTTTAGAGCTAAGCACATAATTAGTGTATGCTGTAATTAAGCTCCAGTGAATTATAGATCAGTTGGCCTATAGCTAAGAAGGATAAAAGTATTAATTTATATATTTTACCTGCTTATTTATACGTTTTGTCTGCAGCTGAACCCATATTTTCATGTGTAGATATTTATGTAGAGAGTCCAAGAAACTGAAGATCTTCTTTGTTGACTAATTTAATTGGATTTTAATCAACTTAGAGTTATGTATCTGAAGGGTCAGACTCTCAGTTGACAAAAATGAACATGTAGTAAATGGACATCCTTTGACACCAAATAACATGCTGGGTCAGATGCTTAGGGCACTCGTAATGTCAGCTAAGCTCTGTTTTATGTTTCATGGGTTATGAGCAACTGCAAAATTATTTCTTGATATAACATTACTGACTGCAGTAGAGGCACAAAAGGAAGGAGTTTACCACATGATCTTCAAGGATTATAAGTACTAGGCAACATAAAAAAAAAAAGTAAAATTTAATATAAAAAATATTTCATGTTAAATACAAAAATAATCCTTGAAGCATGAGCCAGATTCAAGGTCTTCCAAGGTAGTCTACCCACCAGACTACAAAATCAAATTCACCCTGTGCTTCCTCTCTGGTCTGGTATATTCTGCACTTTTATCTGCCTGAGGACATCTTCAAAAGACACACGCAGATTGTCTTCCCACACTTCAGGAGAATATTATATGGTGACTAGGACATGAGCTTTGAAGGTGGAGGATGTAGATCAGAGTTTTCAGGAAAAGGTTGGGCCTGAATCTGGAAGTCCAACCTGCTCAGGGCACTAAGCGGTATGTCAGTAAGCAACATACTGTGTGGGAAACAAGGGAAAGGCTTCTCGTCTCTTCTCTGTCTGTGGTCTGAAACTAACCTACTTTAGATTTGCAGTGTGTGAAGAAAGTGGTCCTGCCATGTTCTATGGCCTCTGGGAGTGTTTACTGGATTGAGCTTTTGGGGTGATTCAGACTTCACTCCTCCTAGTTTCTCAATCTAAACTGAGCTCAGACATGATCTAACTGCTGAGCTGCTTAAGCCTGCCAAGTATAGGACAGCTCTGGGCACGTGTAGTGACTTAATAGGTACCTGAAGAGATTTAACATCAAATGTTGAAGAGTTTATAGAGATTAGGTGTCTCCAGCTCAGAAGGTGAGTCAGGACTTTGCAATTATGATTTCCCCTCAGTAGCCCAAACTCATTTTATTTTAGTACCTAAATCTTGTACTGGAACTTGCCTTGAATGTCCTCTATACCCAAAAATAACCCCCAAAACCAAACAAACAAAAAAAGCCCAAAAAACCAAAAAAAAATTATCACTATAAAGTAACAGGGTTCCTTGTTTCCAGCAGTTAACTGCAGAAACACCTTTCTTTAGAGAACAGACCTTAGAAACACATGAAATGCTCATCAGTAGATCAAAAACTCATAAGCCAGGTTTCTGCACTTATGACTCTTCTGATCTAGGTAACAGCAATACATACCCATTACATTTAAATAGAGAAAATGTGCACAGAAGCGAGAAAAACACACTAGGTGCGTGACATTGAGAATAAATTTGCCTGGTAGTGTGAACAGCATTACTGATACTTAACCCGAAGTTTAGTCACCTCAGTGTCATTATTTTCTGAAATAATTATGACATGCAATAAGGTAGAAATATTTGAGGAGCTGTTGTCTGAAGTTAGGTGAAATGAATGCCATCACCACTGAATATGTAAAAGATTTAACTGAAGATACTTGAATTTTTAGGATGCCAAGAAATAGCAAAGACAAGCTTCATAGCAGGTTAGGCCACTGAATCCTTAAACCCCATTTATGAAAATTCACTTTCTAAATCAACTCCAGGTTAGCTAGAACACCTTTGAATATTAGTTTGTATGATCCAAGAGATGTAGACATGATGACTTTTATTATTACCTCTGATTAAGCATCAAAGAAGAAACAAGCAAATAAAAATTAAAATGCATGTTCCTAAATTCCCTAACTGTTTTTGAACATCTCTTCCCTCTGCAAAAAATATGGTGCAGTTCTCAGTTGTGCAGAGTGCTTGCCACTGCCACTGGCTTCACTTCTGTCATGATAGCTACGTGTCTAAGTGCTTGATTATGAGGTCATTCATGTTTGGAAATGGCAGGTCAAGCTCTCTTTTGTGACAAATATACAAGTGAGGCATCAAAAGGAAACCATTTGAATGAGTCATGAAGTCTTCATTAATCTATTTTTAGGGATCATTTTACTAGAGGTTTAAAGATACTGTTGTACAAGAAGAGGAGGTTCCTCAAGCACCGAAGTTACCAGACAACAGATGAAAACAAAGTTTCTAGGTTCCTGGCCCTAGAACAAAGCTCAAATAGATGGCATATTGTTCCCAGCACACATGTTCCTAAACTGTTCTGGATCAACAACATGTTGACTGAATTAATTGCATCATATAGGCAGTGCATTTTGGATAACATTCTTTCATGAAGCTACACTCATCTGAGTCCAGTAATACTAGTGGTTCTTACAATTGATGGTATAACATTTTAAAACTTACTAACTCTTCTTTGACTCTTTTGTCACATCGTTAGTTAACTTGGGATCATTCAGATTTATGTTTTTCCATCCTTATTCAAGTTGAAGTCTACTGGGAAGGGAAAATGAAGAGTTGAGAACTCAAAAGGATCTGAATGTAGATAAAAGAACATTTTCTTTTTAAGGTGCACTTCTTTTTGTCTTCCTTTTTTTAAAGATCTTTACCACAGACTGATGTTCTCAAGCCCCAGGCTATTGAACTTTCAAGTACAAAGATCTGCCTGGTGCTGAATAATCACATACAACTTGTGTTTGATCTCTTCAACATGCAGCTTTTAAGTTCGGCTGCTGAGACCATTGCCTATCATGCTGACCAATACAGTGTCACTCCTTCCTTGGACTTCCCTGCTAGTCTGCATTCATCTGGTGCCTCTTGCCTTGCCTTACATTCAATTATAAACTTTTTTGAGGCAGTGACTGTGTTTTGTGTTTGTACAATATATATAGATGTCTGAAGTGATCTTCTAAGTATTACCACAGTGCAAATACTAATCAATAGTTATGTAAAATCATTTATATTAATTTAATTTACTGCTTCCTTTTTGCAAGAATAAAAATGTATATATCATGCTTCTAGCACGGCACTTCAAGATGATAGCTCTGCATTTGAATGTAATTCCAATTATGAATGTTCTAAATATAATAAAATAAGCTATTTAAATATTCAGCTCTGTGAAAGTTGGAATCAAAAGGGTTTATTTTTTATGAGAAACTCTCTAAGATCACTGAGTTGAGAAATTCAAATACAGAAATCCTTTCATTACTATGTGATTCTGAGAAGTGAGTACAAGTCAGAAAAACAAAGAACCCAATATTTAGTAATCTTTGTTTCTTATCTAATAAGGTTCCATGAGACTATCTTTGCTCAGCATATGCCTCATGCCTTTCATTCTGACTCTTCCAGAAATCATGTAGTCGCTTACCCAAGTAAAATCTATATGTTAGAGAAATGTCTCTTCTCGTTTCTGGAAAGAGCAAGTACATCGTTAGATTCTAAAACCACTGCAAATGTACATAATTGCTAATTGTGGCAGATCAGATTAGAACATGTCAAGAGTTACTGTCTTTGTAAAATGTGCTTAATCTGCTCAATAAAGAAAAATTATTAATTTACGTGCTACAAAAGACTGAGAAGAATCTCTTCTCTTCAAATCATCTACCAGTCAGGGATTTCTCATCTGACACATTATAAACACTCCACCAAATGCATCTGGAATTTAGTATCACAAAGGTTAATTATACCTGCAAAAAAATAAACTATTTGTATATTTGTCTGCAGAAATTCTAATTCAGTTCTTCTATGGACATGATTATACAGCTGCATTAAGTGAAATTACAGCCAGAAGAATCTCTCCTAAGCCACTTATTTTCAGTTAGAATAATTAACAATATAAATATTCCAGCATTTGCTTTATTAATACACACATTAAAGATTCTACTGGGATATATAAAAAGACAGAAGGTAAAGTAGATAAGTCAATTTACTGTAATTTTCTTTTTCACTTATTGCATATTCAGTCTTTAAAAGGCTGTGGGTATACAGTCTGCATGAAGACTCAAACCTGCAATCCGAATGTGAGATGTAGACTCAAATCGAGGATAAGAGGAAGTTGGCTTGTGTTGGTGGAAAATATTACAACATTAAAGAGAAGTTTGTTGCAAGAGTTTTCACATCATCTACCTATCTCTTACGCTTTCTCTCATGTTCTTGTAATGTTCTCTAAAAGAATGGCAGTCAGGCATCAGAATGTGGGTGACCTTTTTATGTTCATAGATGTTCATGTGCCTATACATTTCCTATTTATTATGCCTGAAAGCTAACAGCTCCAGTCAGGAAGTAACATTTATCTGTGTGCAGAGATGGCTCCAGAAGATGGCAATTGGCACTGCATGTTATTACTGTATGCTTGTTATTCAAATGCAAAATGACAAAAATTTAAATGGAATAGCATGACATTTCACCATGTCATCGTACTGAGAAAAGAACTGCACATCTTTCTTCCACCAAACATCCCCTGTGTATAAGAACAGTTAATCAGTTGTAGAATGTCCTAGTAGAGTCACTAGTCATTTCTTTGCAGCTACATGGTCTGTTCAAAAGGAAGGAGGCATGGCTAGGGTTTCTATGTTCTGACAGTTCCAACAGCTGAAGGGTGTTATTGGCAGTCAGAAAAATTGACCTAAGATGTACATTGGGTAGGAAAAGAATAGGACAAAAAGAAGGGAAATTGATGCAAAAGTTTTATTTGGACATTTTTCTCCTCATAGCTTCATTCATTCATTCCTCTATTTTTTCTTATTTTTTCTTTTATTTTTGCCCTGGTTTGAGGTAAAACAGGACCAATTTTGTTCAGTAGCTACTTTTTAGCTAGGCCTCTTCTTTTTTAATACCATTTAATTACACGTTGTTTTAGCCACAAGCTTTCATTTCTGTCTTATACCTCTTAAGCTATGGCATTAATTATTTAAGTGTAATTATAAGTCAAAGTCATTTTGAGTCAGATGCTTTATAACTCCACAACGCAAGAAGGAGGCTGTTGATTTTTGTACTATCTTTATATATCAATGATTATGGTGAAACGGGTACTGCTTATATTAACTTAGAAGCAAAGGAAATCCGAATTAAACATGGCATTCACATCCTGTAGCTTCAGGAACTTAAAAGGCAGGTACTCTCTTATCTTCTAGGTTCTCTCTATGGTCACTGATATCTCTGGAAGGTGATTCACTCCACTGTAAGGTTCACATCTAAAATAGTTGCACATCATGAATCATGCTTGTTCCTCTTCATTGAGAAAACCTGGTGAATGGGTAGGTTGGTGCTTAATGTTTTAGGTGGCTAAATTAAGGAGTGATGAATTTCACCTTCTTGATGTAAACCCAGCAAGGATATAAAGACAATCCTTTGTATTACGGTCTCTCATTTTTAAACAGGTACATAAATGTAACTACATTATTATTTATTCAGATTGGCTTAAAATACCCAATTTGTTTTTCCTGTTGTTCTATCAGTCCCAATTTGTGTCAAACAACAAGATATGTGAAACATTGCTCGCGTTTATTCTTTCAACCCTGTGACCTTATTTATGTCAAAAAAGTAGTTACAAAATATTGTTTTGCTGTTCATTTTTTTTCTAAGCAGTAAAGTCTGTGGAATATAAAACCCTTAGAAGGTTGTTTTATTCTCGCACTTGGTGAGGACCTTTATCTCTCTCACTGCTGTTCTGACAGTCTTCTTATTCTCACCAGTCTTATTTGAGTTTATTAAATAGTTCAGTTCTTCATCTTTTAAGAATTTTCAGTTTGGGGAAAATAAACATAAAGTTGCTGAATTAATGGCATCAAATTTTAAACTAACCTGTGTGATTAAACTGATTGATTTGATTTGAGTTAAGGGAGAGAAAGAACAAAGGGCTTTGAAAAATTTTGTTCAGTCTTTAGCAATTTTGTTGGGAAAGAAGAATCATAGAATCATAGAATAGTTTGGGTTGGAAGGGACCTTTAAAGGTCATCTACTCCACCCCCCCTGCAACGAGCAGGGACATCTTCAACTAGATCAGATTGCTCAGAGCCCCGTCCAACCTGACCTTGAAGAACTTGCATTGCATATTACTGCTTGGAAATGGCACTTCTTGGTTGCCAGTAGCAGGGAGAATTCTTTTGCATTAACTCCAGCCAGTGAATAAGGAACTCTTCAAACCAGCTAAGGGCTGTTTTTTTTTTTCTTGTTTATGGCTCACTCATTATCTTGTACAACACTGGTGTGCATACAGGATCACCAGTTAATATATTTGATGGCTAAATAGTACACTGCAACCCTTACAATTCATACCATTGTAAACCCATCACTTTAGTAATATGAACGTAGCAAAATGGCATTTTAAAAGTAAGATGAGATAATAAACAGTACCCACCCTCCTTGTTTATACTGCAGCAGTCAGCGCTTATTATTGTTCTGTGTAAAATGCTAAGAAAACAATCATTTCCAAGCTGGATAAAAGCAATGTAAATATCAGCAGGTTTATTTAGTGCTATTAACCTGGCTGTAAAGAGCTTATTTGCACATAATGTTCAGGAAGAAACTCTTATTACTTGGCAATGCTACTGGACCATAATCTTTAAACAAACCCTGAAATCACCAGCTAAAACCATAACTGCGTTGAAGTGGAAGCAAGTATGTATGCACAAGAGTGCTTAAAAGCCTGGTAAAACAGCCCAAACAGGAGCAGGCGTCTTTCTGCTGGTCGGTCGTAACAAAAGTAACAAACCTGTGCTGTGCAAAGTGGGTTTCTTCTGATGAAAGCTACACAATCAAGTTTCTTGGGGACACAAAGATATAGGCGCCTCTGGATACAAATCCATTTCACAGCAAGGCGCTTCATAACCTGAAACGTAGCGGGAAATTGAAGGAGTGAAGTCAGATTCATCAGATAGCTATGGCTACCACCCTGAATTATTGATTGTCAAGCTTATCTTTCTATTGTAATCAATAACAACTGGTTTGCAGGTAAAATTTTTCACTGTCTGTATTTATACAGCTGGAACTGGCTATAACTGAGTAACTCAGTCTCATATAATTCCATTGTTGCTGCATAAGGAGTTCAGAGAGAACTGACAGAGAATACAGATAGAGAGCGACTGAGTTTTTTCAAAGAACATTGAACTGTGTAGCAATATTTTCCCTGTTTGTTTGTTTGTTTCCCTTGGGAATGATCAGCTCAGTTACCAGTGGGCTAAAGTGAAGGACAGAAACAAAAAGGAAAGAGAAACAACGAAACAAGTATTGACTAAATACGTACAAATTCCAGAACTTCTGGAAAAAAGGATGAAGATACTGAATAATGGAGAAATATATGTAACACTAATTATACCAACATGCATTTTGGCCATAACCAGTAGGCATGAGTCAACAACAAGGGGAATACACAAGACACTGAACACAGATCTTTCCTCCCAAGCAGTAGAAACAAATGTTCACTTGGTATAAGCAACTCATAATTTTCCAGTTGCAATATTTTGATACTGAATTTTTTGAGTATTAAAAAAGTTAAGAAAAGCTGATGTTTAACACAAATTATTCAATCTTGAACTGGTTCATTTACACTTGAATAAGTAAGATACTTGAATAAACTATTCCTGACTCAGTCCTAACTCAGATATAAAAAATGCTTGAAGTAGTAAGTGTGACTGAGTGATGAACTACCTTTTCTCTTCTGTTTAAATACATTAGAATAGCATAAGAAATTATAAAAGTCCTAATAGTGTGCAATTAAACTTTAGGGAGTCAGTGGGAACTATAAAATAGAATAAAAACAGATTAAGAAAAAGACATTTAAAATCAATTTGTACTCAAACTATAATCCATTTAGATTGAATGTCAAGACAAAACCTTGAGTCAAAACTTCAGTGTTTCTAAGCACAAGAAAAAAGGAAACCAGAAGCCAAGAAAAAAGTAAAATGAATGAATGATGATGAGAAATATGAGGTTTATATCTTGCTTCTGGAAAATAAAAAGGCAGCCAAAAGGAATATAGAGTACTTCAAACTGAAATTGGACACACCACATCCCTTCCCAAAAAAAAACCAACCACAAAACCCTCTGAACTTGCAAACTGGAAACACATCTGTGAACATTAGATTTCATTCACTGTGTTTAACATTTTTTTAATAAATAAAGAAATAATTTTTTTTAGACAGCTGTTTTGTTCACAGAGGATAAAGCAAGTGAATGCCCACTTCCAGCCACAGATTTCTTCACTGTTGCATTTTTGTGTGAAGTTGTGTTGTCAGCTATAATTAAACCAATTATCAGGCAGCTGTATATAACGATGGAAAAACCTGGAAAACATCATAAGCTCACCCTTATATGTAGCTCAAGGTTGTTAGTTACCTGATAGCTTCAAACATTGTAAGCTGCAAGACTTGACCATGAATTTTACAAGAGCAAGTACTTTTGCAATACTTGAAGCAATAGAGTACTTAACAGAAATCGTATCCGAGATCTTCAGTTTCTCCAAGTAATGCATTTTAAACTCCAACCTGAGATGCTGAAAATTGTTTTGTTTTTTTTTTCCCCTAAACTAACAAAAGAACAAAAAGATATCTTGGGTTAAGTCCTGAAAACTAACTCATCTAAATTATTAGAACTATTAGAAAAACCTTTTACCTAAATAGAGGTAACAATTACTTCAACCGCAGGTAAATGCAAAGAGCACAGAACATAGAACTATTTTTGTAATCAGCAAACATAAGAGGGACGTGCAAAAGGGCAGATCCTTGTCCTTCCTTAGGAGTCAAGTAGAACATCTTCAGGTCAAAGTTGCTAAAAAAGACATAGTTAAGATATTGTTACATCTTGACCCTCAGTACACCCAATTCTTCAAAATATCAGGAGATAATTTTGACATACTATTACCTACAAGACTTTGCCCAAGTGGTTAGATGTGGTTAGAAGCCATTTTCTATCATTAAAGCATCCACACTTCTGATTTCAGGATGAATTTGGAAAATAAAACCTCTGTGAAATGGTTGAAGCTAAAAGGATATTTTGGAATCCCAGTCAAACTTCTGCTCAAATTTAGTTTTAAGAGGAGCTGACACTTATCTAAACTGGTTTCATCTGTCTTTAAGCTGCAAGGATATTTTTGTGCAGTCTAATATGAGTCCTTCACTGCTATTCTTTCCCTTTATTGACAAACAAACCATTCATTTTTTAATGCCTTATGCAGAGCTATTGCATCAGAAAAAAAAAAAGAAAAATGGCATAAAGTAGGACATTTCTATTAGAAGTGATCTCAACATAGAAGGATTGAACCTGATCTGAAGCATATGAAGATAAGGTATTTGGCATGGTTTTTGCCAGATTAGGGCTTTTGTATGATAGCCTATTGGCTGAGTCCGGCTCATATCTACATCCCCTCAGTGTTCAGAAAAGAGAAACTAGAAAAGACGGATTGCAAGTAGGAAAGATACATATAGAGGAAAACCATGGAAATAATCAATTTATCTATAGTAAACAAATCCTTCTGACTTTCTCTGTTTAAAAATTCTGTGATATTCTTTTCTGCATGCAGAAATCTGCTTCCAGTCAATCATATGTAGCAGATGCACTTATTCTGGGAAGATGTTCTGATAGAACGAACTGTGAAAGAACTAATTTATACTTAAGTATTTGTTCTAGTCAATTACACTTTGGCATGTTTGGAATTATTATCAATGTTTTTTACCAAATAAAGTCCTTTACTGAGCTAGGAAGTAAGCAGGTACAGTATTTTGGCTTTCCTGCTTAGAAATGCCATGTTGTTTCTGAGTGGTAACTTACACGAATTAATTTGCCAAGGGTCATATCTTTGTGGTATCAAGGCAATTAGTTTTACCTCTTAACATAGCTTAACACATGACTACACAAAGATGCTAGAGAATTTGTTAGCTGCTTGATTGTAAAAACAGTTCCTTTCAGTAAAGGTAACACAGCCTTTGGGTACAATATTTGCATATATTTTTTGTTGTCTCAAAAATGTGAATTTCTTGTTTTGTGGAATAGAAGGAAGAATAAACAATTTGCATTTCCAAGTTTGGCCCATTCTGGCAGTGGAAATGAGATTTGCAGCGCACCTATTCAAAATGCAGTCTTTTTGTCTTTCACTGTGACATTAAACCGATGCACAAAGGCATGACCATAAATAAAAGCTTTTATGTCTGTTATTTTCTTCAAGTTGAGTGGAATCTTTATGTTAAACAAATACGCCTGTAACACACATGAAATGGGACTCAGAGGGGACCAGTAGGTTGCCAAGGTCTCACATTAAAGCAGCCGGAGCAACATGAATAGTATGTGAAAAGCAACTACTGCTCTAACTGTTAAACTCAGGTATTTCAACAACAAGAAAAAAATTAATGAAAATTAGGTTGGAGTAATTACTGAAACTTTGTAGAGATCTGAACAAAAGCCTCTCCTTAGATAGGTATGCAGAACCTAAATTTTAGTGGCCAGGGGCAATGAAATAACTTATATAATTTTGGCTTACGATAAGAACAAACCAAGTCAAACCAATTTAATTTCCTCTGTGGCAGAAAAACAATCTTTGTTGAAAAGTGGAAGAAATATATGTAATACATGCATTCATAAACTTTTGATTTTCTCTTATACAATAATTTCATAAACAAGGTAGAGAGATGCTACAGATAAGAAAATACTAAGCTGGTTGGAAAACTGGTTTGAAAAAGAATATTTTGATACATAGTAAAATAATAGTTATTTACAGCTTATTATGAAATTGGTGTCAGTTATCTGATGATGACCACAAAGATTTGTCTTGGACCAATACCATTATTGTTATTAATAAATTTTGACAATTAGATTTTCAACAACATCAGTACAGAAGGTGTTGTGAGCAGACCAGAGAACAAAACTTGAACAATTCAGAAACACTGTCCAACCTCCAAAATACTAAGTAAAATGAAGAATGAGAATGATGAAATGTCAAGAAAAAAACAACCAACAGTGGGAAATTTGAAAACTGTCTCATCTAGGGGAAGGACAAGAAAAAGTCTGGAGAGCACTGAACAGGGTAATGTTAAAATGATCCGTACTGGGTCCAAAGGTCCACCTAACATACCATTCTGTCTCTAATATTAGCCAATAAGAACTGCTTAGGAAGGTCTGTATGATGCAGAATAAGATGGACTGACTCCTCCCCAGTATATCCTCTGACATTTTTATATTAAAACAGTCCTACAGTGTGTAGAAGACCGCTTCACAAAAGAAACGAGTGCAATGTTCTCTGCATCAGCTATGGATTCAACCTTAAAATCTGTGGCACGAGCCTCAAGTTACAGATTGGGGGTAAATGCCAAAAAGGAACTTTTAATAGAGCTCAGGAAAGTTTCAAATCACTATCGGGAGAGATTTCTGTAACAGTAGGTTTGACAAATGTTTATGAGAGATGATAGCTGATCCTGGAATGAGTCAGGAAATGAATCAAATAAGCTCTTGAGATCTCTTTCAGTCATATTTTCTATGATTCCATACCTTCTCAGTCATCTTCCTACCATCTTCCAGGTGTTTTTTGTTTCTTTGGTAGAAAACGTATAATGTGTTTTATGAATAAACCATGTGCAATGTTTGGCTGAGGAAGATGAAGTGAAGAGGTCACAGCTCTTCTCAGGTGGAATATGATTCAGCAGCACAAAACCAAAAATAAACTAAAAATAAAAAGGTCTGCTTAGAAAACTAGATGTACTTTAATATCTGTCCTGGAGATGCCACTTGAATTTGAAAAAAATGCATGAAGCCCTAAGGGGAATTAAATGAGAATTGAGGCTTCACATGGGAACACATCACAGTAGTATCTCAGTGCAAGTTTAGAAGAGAAATATCGTTTTCATACAATAAACGAGATTTTTCTTTTCTCCATTATTCAACACAGATACATATATTTTATTATCTTCTTTCACCTAGTATGTTAGTAAAATCTCTCCATCTTTTTTACTATGCTGGCATTCCATACTCTCAAATGTAGGACTAGACATTGTACATTTCTCCTGCATCATATGCTTTCTTGCTAATAACTGAATCTTTAGCTATTAAATTAGAAATCATTTGTGTACAGGAAGTCAGCTAAACACAATTGTATTCATCACATTACAATTATATCATAAGTATTATCTAACGTACCACTAAAAATACACAACAATATATAAGCTGAAACACTAAAGCTTCATATAAGATTTTTCTTGAGCAATTGGCACCCAGCCAGCCAGCATATTTACAGACTTCTTAATCTTCTTGTATTGAATAAAATTTGAAAAAAAAAAAAAAAGAAAATAAACATTTTGTTTAGAGGAGATTAGTTCTCCTTTACAATTCCATAAAAAAATGTTGTGGAATAGTAGCTTTCTTTGTCTCTCATTACTTCTATAAAAGTTTTTTCTCACTCCCATAATTATGGAAAATCTTATGCCAAAAACAGCGAACTAAACCCCACCTTGACATTTGTACATTGATGCTAATCAAGGCTAATCAGGGTTGTCCCTGTAGCACATAGCAACATAATAGTTTCTCTAAACAAAAGTACACCCTACAGGTTTTAATTCATTCTTTTGGAGGCACTGACATGTTAGGTTCAACTAGTTATGCTTTTTGCAGTTTGATTTCTACAAATTGAGATTTTATAACTAACTGAATAAAACCCATGTTTACCTTAATTGATCTTGTCCATTTTTGGTTTGCTTTCCCCATGAGGATTTTGTGTGATCTCATCATTCATGAAGAACACTCACTATTGAAAACCACTTCTTGACATCTTTTCTCCTCCATGTCTATGATGTACTTTGTGTCCACCAGTCCTTAGCCAGCAGACAAGTAATACAGGATTAGACCTTTCTCAGACATCTTACAGAAGCAACTTGTTGCATATGACGAACGTTTCTTCAAACAAGCAGTATTTGTTACAAGACCCTCAATATTGATCTTATGGTGACGTGTTAGTGCAGGATTATACTTGCTTTTCTGAAGCGTGGCTTCAAACTTCTTTGTGCTATTCTTCTTTCTATGGAGCCAGTTTATATTGCAAAGTATGAGGAAATTCATGGTAAGTAGCGCTACAGATCTTCCATGTCTACTATAAGCATTACCTACTCAAATTTACGGTCATACATATCATTATCCTATGTGTTAGATACTGAGTGTTTTTGAAAATGTGTCTATTTGATTGTAAAGAGTGGTTTCACTTCACAAAATGCTTTGAAGAAGTTACAACTATTTTTTTCTTTTTTTTAGTAGCAAGTTCATACATTTACCTTGATTGTCTACATAGTTTTGAACATTGTTTAACTTTATTCTATAAATACTGTTTCACTGAGATGACTGAAATATAAGTGCAAGTGAAACACCCTTTGTTGGTTTCAGAGAAATCTGGAAGGGCTCACACTATGCTTTGTACCGAGAGCTCAGACGTCACTTTCCATGGAACTTATGACAAGGTGGTGGAAAATTTTAGCCATATTTTGGCTGTTAAATCAAGGGAAAAGATTATCATTGCCAAAAACAATTCCCTCTGCAATTCTTTACCTCAGTTATCTGCAGCATTCTGCCTGTTATCTGTTTTCTCTCCTCATTGTTCTGATTGGCAAGGGAAGTACAGGTCACTCTGCAGTGGCACCTGAACACAGCTGTGCAGGCTGCTCCTTGTAATGACGAGCTTATTACACAATAGTGAGAAATCAAAACGCACGTTTCCTGGCAAGCTGAAAGGTATCACTTTCAACAGAAGCGTAACTAATGCTAAGGGGAAAAAAGAATCCTTCACATTCACATCTCTTTGTAAAAGGAACTATTGCCTAAGTTGTGTCTGTGGCAAAATATGTTGAGGTCTGATTAATAAGGAAGCTGACACAATGAGAGGAAAAATGTTTTAGTGGATACAAAAAGTGTTCTGATCAAACAAAATACAAACCCCATCAATAATGGCTTGAAAGAGACTATCTTACTGCCTGCACCAAATGTGTCTGTTTTTTGAAGACTGCTTAGGTAAAAGGGAATTACACTGCTTATGCATTTCATGCTATATTTTTCTATGTGCCACTTGGTATAGATTACAACAGTGGACTGAAAACACAGTCACAGTGATCTGAGAGATATTTGTTATAATTTTCTGGCTAGATAATATGAATTTGTTTCCCAAGCAGCTGGTTTCTATGGAATAAGAGAGGCAGAAATTTATTTCTGCAAATTGGAATTGACAAAATGTCTTTTTCTAAGCCACACATGCAAGTAATTACTGATTAAATTATGTGTTAAAATAATTAAGGTGAATTATTTACTCACTGCTTTCGTATTTTTTTGCGGGTTCACTTACACTTTATAGACAGAATGAGTGACGTGTTTCACTCCTGAGTATTTATAATCTTTCTGCTTAATTGAGCTGCCAATTGCTTGAAGAAATTCAGCACAAAAATCTTCTAAAAACATCCAAAGATTGGGATTTAAGTGAAAGATCCCATTTCAGAAACAACGGGAGAAATATATCAAGAGTTTTGTGAGGCAATTTTTGTAATTTAACAAAATCAGATAGGTTGAAATAGAAGTATGTAAGTTCTTGTGCAGTTATGGTGGTTTTCATTTGACATTCTCCAAATCAAATCTGACTTAATTTTGACTTTCCTATAAGGTAAGAACCAGATTTGCCCGAGGCTCATTATGTCTTCTCAAAGCTGTCACTTTTAAAGATACATAAACTACAACCATAAAACTATTTGTTGCTTATTTGCAAGTCTTCATTCATATTTAGAGCTGGTCTCCCAAGGAAATTTCCTTGAGATTTTGACTTGTCCAGACATTTCTTGTATATTTTTCAACCTTTCTCATCAACTCAGTTTTGGAATGTAAACAGGACCCAGAAGCTGAAGATGCTAAGAGAAAGCTGATTTTCTTTTAAATCAAGAATGGATCTTTATAGGAAACTCTTGAGATTTTGCAGATATACAGGTTTCAGAGGTAATATAAAGAAAATAGTATCAAGAAAATCTCTTCTGGGCTTAAGTACTCCAATAACATAAGTGGGTAATTGCTTGAAGATCCAGGTCCATCATGAAATGGATGGTTTTCCATTTACATCAGAATCAAAACTGATGTGCTTATCTTGGTCTTTACATCTGCTTAGAGATGCTGGAGAGAGGATAGACAGGCAAGTGGCAAGAGGAGATTTTAAGCCTCAGAGTGAGAACGCTGTCATGAAACAATATTGCAATATGCTTTCAGAGGTTATATGAAAACCATTTAATCATTTAATCTGACTTTCCTTTTTCTTTTTTACATTATCTTTTCAGAAATTTTTTGTTGGTGTAAAAAATCCAACCCCTTCAGTGTCTTTTTTGCTTTTATTTACCTCACATGACTCTTGTCCTTTCCTTTCTGTCTTGCTTGAGGCTTGAAAAAAGTAAAACTAAGCTTAAAAATTATGTACATGTAGTTTATGAGCAATAAGCTTAATTTCTTTCTTTTACAGTCACTTTCTGCTTCTCCACACACCCTCACCTCACATATACCTTTATGTTCAGAACGAAATAACACATTGTCCCAGAAAATTCCTGATTAGCATGTGTATTTCAGCTTTTCAAGTATTGATTTACACACTTTTCCATAGATTGTTAAAATTTTTCTGTTGCATTAGGTCACAGGTTATCAGGCAAATGCTTCACGTGAAAGACATGGCTGGGAATTCTGTTCCAGCTTAAGTCACCTAAAATTAGGTGTCTATGATGTGAGCTGCTGCCTAATTTCCCTTAAAGTTAATAGAGCTCTAGGGTTTGATGTGGTTGCCTAGGCATAGGTGTTCAGTACCTCTGAGGTGCACCAGAGTTTTCAGTTCCACCTGAAGGACATTCCCCTTTAGGTCCTGTGACTTGATGTTGGCCTCATCAAGACAACTCATACCCTAGAGCATCTGAGATGGCACCATAGCTGGAAACCTGTATTCAGACTACACAATCAACATCCTAAACAATACAGTCAGTATAGTCTTGAAACTGTTTAGCTAATTAATCCTTGCGTATTCACTTGAAGGTGAATTGAATTGTTCTGTAAGTTTGGTTTGGTAGATCTCCTTTGATGGAAGCTTAGGCATATCAACATACATGCAAGCACCTACATTTATATGTGCTTCATTGCAAACTGATTCCCATCCAGATTATTTGTCAAATACCAAATTTGAGAGACCTTAATGTGCCTCTTTTTTTTTCCTTTTAAAAGTTAAAATTAAATCATTGAGAGATTAATATGTGGTTTCCATATGGAGTAGAAATACAAAACCCATTTGCACCTCAGGAGGTAATTTGAGTAGTTGTGACACATCATCACAGAAAGGTACATCTCACGTATCCTCAGTTTAACCAGCCCTTCCTGGGAGTTGAGGTATACTGAGAAAATGTGTCTACAAGTAGCTAAAGAGCCTTCTTTTACTCACAAAGAAGACTTTAGCTTGCAGTGCGTCAAATGTTTCATCTTGTAATGGGAGGAAAAGAATCAGGTCATGCCACAGGACTTCAAAAAATTAGGAATAGAGAGTTGGAGGGATCCATTGCTGAAAATGTTCCAATATCATTGGAACAAAGATATTAAGCTGATATGATTTAACAAGCTTTCTAAAATAGTATACAATTGCAACAGGATTTTTTCAATAAGGGTATTGCAATTAATCCTCCTATAGCTGAATCAAAACATTTAAAAATTTAGATTTAAGGTTTCCCCCATTTAAATGACGAACTTTTCCCTCTTCAAATTCTTACCAATTCTGGTTAGCCTAAGTAAAATAATGAAGAAAATGAATAGAAATTAATATTAATCTTCATTTAATCATAAAACAAAATGATCAGCTTAATCCTTAAATCTGGAGAATACTTAAAAGTGTACAAAGGCTCATTGACCAGCACTGAAGCTTGATTAGTTGAGCATTCAAATCCGCAAAGCATCCAGGCGGACTGTCTAAAACCACAGAGTCCATGCAATAGTGTTCTATTTCAAGTCCCGTCCAAGACTTTTACAGTGATGTGCAGTAGACTGAGAGGAAAATTTAACTTACCATCTTGCAGAGACGATTTCCACAAAGGTTCAAATTGGAGATAAAATAGATTTAAGGGGCATCCTGAACAGACACTAGTTGATCATTAAGTTAATTTGAAGTGATGAAGCTATTTTATGTGGTAGAGAAACTAATCAAGATTTATTAACCTCAGGTAACAAACGCATTTGAGAGGGTTCTGGAGAAGTAGGATAATCTGATTTGATTTTTTCTTGGACAGGAAGACTATTACTCACAACAAATGTCCTGCTTACAGTTCTCATTTGTGTTGCAGGTTTATAAAAGTTCTGTGATGTGTCAAACTCCACTCCTTAATCTGGACAATGTAATTCTCAAATAAACAAATTTACAATGAACACTTTTAATCTAACTCCACACTCTTTTAATCTAACTCCAGAACAGGCGTATTAGACTATTGATATTTATAGAACTTCTCATATCCTCTCATTATTGCTAATGATGTGTAACATTCTAAATGCTCACACATACCAAATTAGTGAAAAGCCAATTACAAAAACTGTTCCAGAGATGCTCTCAAAAGACTGCCACTCTCAAGGCCTTTTTCGAAAGGTGTGTCTGATCTGTGAGCTCCTGTTCCTTCCATCTGAAGATAAGTGGCTATCTCTTTATCAGAGCACACTCTGTTGTCCTTGATCTTTAAATATTACAAGAAAATAAAAAGTGTAGTCACTCAACTCTGTTCTATTGTCCAGCTCTCATATTACTAGTGTTTTTAATGTGGTTTATCTGTTCAGTTGTATTAGATGACTTACTTCTGGAAGTCCTTTAGACTTCAAGTAGTTCTTTGCTGCTGCTTTTACAATAAGTTTATAACTTCCTGTTAGCCTTCAGGTCTCCCTCTAAAACCCCAGATATTTGAATAATCCTATAGCCACTACATCAGAAGACACAGGCAAACAGCAATAAATGGATTGAAGGATCAATAAGATGGTTCTACTTAAGTCAGTGAAGAGTTCTTTATTGGCACCATAATACTGTTCTAGATAATAGTCATTTATATCTTCAATATTTCACTACCCAAAGTACTTCAAATTAGGTTCAAGGACAAGTATGAGACAAAATTCAGGAAAGGGGAAAATTATGAGGGCTTTCACATTTCCTGATGATTTACCCTGGTTATCATGAGCTTCTACACTAATTTAGTGTTTTCAATATTATTAAATCTATCTGGAATGTATGATAACCTGAACTATTCGTTATCACTAGTATTAAGAAATTAACCTTGTTACTTCCACAGCGCACTGACTGATTTTCAGGCGGAGAAGGCAGTCTTTTCAGTAGGATACTCAGGCTCTATAGACAGACAATCTACATATTTTACACTGTCACAGGTAGAGTTAATCAGTTCTGCAGAGTTTTATGGTGATATGGGTACACTTTCTAAGTTTAGTTTAAATCTAAGTGGTATTATTATTATTACCAATATTTCAAACATCCATGCAATGATGTGCTACACTACTGAGCCTTAGGTGTATTCATACAGGGTGAGATTGGTCTCAATATATACACTGAATACCCCCTAACTTTATCCATTTTTCCATGAGTTGTTTGCTGATGCTTTAAATTTTTAAATTCTTTTCTGCTTTATCAGATTGATTTGCAAACTGTGAACATGACTACTAGTCTCTTACATAAACATTTTTGGCAGCTCCTAACAAAATCCTTTTGTGTAAATGTTTATCTTCTTGGAATTGGTATGCGTAAGCCATAAACTACAGTATGATTTTTGTTTTTCGCATAGTGCCTTGTGCTTTTTTTTTTGAAAAATTTTCTGCTGTTGTTTCTAGTTTCCTTATAGAACTGCAAAACCTCTTTACGGAGTCAAGTCATATCATGAAAAAATAGAGAGTTATAGCCAAAAGGTTGGACTTGGGAAGCAGAAAGAGGAGATGGTGTCTAGTTTATCTCACAATGAAGCTGGCGAACCTTTGCATTGATTTACAGAAGCCCTGGACCGACCTTTTAAGTCCGGGGGCTAAAGGAATGCTTTTCCAAACAGCATTTTTGGAAATGCATACGCACACACACACACACAGAATTTTATTTTGACATTTATTGAACTAAAAAGATGTTCAGTAGCTAGAAACTTTGAAAGCAAGACTTGTGATAGGACAAGTTCAAGAGAAAGCACCAAAACCCACATACAATCAGATATGTGGAGGATAAAGTGAAACTATCAGATTAGTTTATCGAGAAAGAGACAGAAAGAGCTGCCAAAATGCAAGTGAAAACAAGACTTGAATCAGTCAGGGATGAAAGATATGGGGAGGATCATAAGTCTTTGATTAGAATTTTTAATAAGGGATTTCTTCTGTGTTGTGAAACATACTGAAATTTATCTAAATTTAAATTAATCTGATATTTTTCTCTCAAGCAGAATCGCTGAAAAATACAGCCAGAAAAAACAGGATTGATAAATTTGAGGAGTGGCTTTTTGTAACAAGGCTATACATCTTCAATTTAGACTTACACAAACTAGAAAATAGTCTTTCAGGCTCTGAGAAGATACTGGCTGACCCCTATTATTCTGAAGCTTTCTTAATAAATATCATGGTCTCATCTGGATTTTAAGATCATTCTAATACATCATACACCTTTTGTTCAGTATTGAAAATTGTAATTTAATATCAACTTAGAGACAGACACATAAATCAAATATTAAAGAGAGATGAAAGCCTAATTAATACCATCTCTTGCTCATAACTTCTCGTATTGTAAGTGAAGTTATGAGCAATTGTTTACACAAATTAAATTCCTGTGCATTTTAATAAGATGAATTTACAGCTTCAAAATTATAGCTTCTCTTTCCAATATTTAATTTGTGGAAATCTCTTTCATCGTTATATAAGCACATACATTTTATATGGTGCTTTTGGATAATAGCATTTGGATCTTGAAGAATAAACTTTTAATAATGTTTAAAAGTGAGTTGCAGAAGCTAATAAAAAAGAAATGTGGAAATAAAGTAATTGATTATTATAGTAACTAAGATGGACCTCTGATATCTGATTATGAGCCCACATAACTCTCTCCGATGCCACAGAATTAAGTAAAAATTAAATTCTACATTATAAAACTGCTATTTTTAGTTGTTTAAGGTTGTGATTATAGCCATAATAACTACTACAGTCATTCCACTGTACAGTCTAATTCTGGCCACAGCTAAACCAAGAACTACTCAATTAATTTTTTAGACATCCAAAAAATGTTTGGAATAACCTTGAGGTTTTAGCAAGGAATTTTTAAACATTTTTTACAAATAGAATTTCTGAAAGCCTAATTTTGATCAGTCTGATCTTCCTTACACGTGTGTTTTTAAAAGAGGTCAGTACAGAAAAGATAGTTCTATATTATAAGTCAAAGTTCGCCAAGCTAAGCATGTACTTAAACCATAAGCATGTGAGTAGTCCTGACAGATAATTATTAATTGTCTAATAAACTAGCTTTGATACAGCACAATTTTTGCTATCTGTGTTGAATTATAAGTACTTTACACTGGAAAAGAAAAAAGGGAGAGGCAATGTTGGACACAGCCATAGATTTCAGATGATCATCTTACCAGCTTGTACGCTTCAGAGTGGAACACTAAAGCTGCAACAAAGGTGATAATCACAAGATGAGTTGTTGAAAAATTATTCCAGGTGGCTAGAGAACACACCAGTGAGATAACAAATAGCTGCATAAGAGGAACAGTAGCTCATCCATGCTACCACAAGTTCAAGTGTTTGATTATTCAGTTTTTCAGCTGGCATAAATATTTGAGGCATTAAAATGAGAAAGTTAAAATAGCGTGAGACTAGCCATGGGTAAATTTTCACTTAGTTTAATTTCAAAATTAAAAGACAGAACATTTCTCTAATTCCAAAATTAAACTTTTATTTTTCACATTTTCCCATCTTAATATGTTGATGAATAACTTCACCTGCACCAATATTTTGTAGTGAGCCTGAAATACTATGAAATATTTTCAGCCAGCCTGAGTTTGAAAATGTCAGATAAAATGACTGATGAATATCAAAAAAGCTCTCTTCAAACCTCATCACTTTATGGCTTCATTTCCACTCAGTCTATTGTACCATATAGCCAGTGATATTTATTAGTTATCTCATGGCTGTATGCGCCTGAGGCTTGGAGTCTGTCTCTGTGGCAATGTGAACACAACAGAATGGCAGCAGATTCCTTGAAGAAGTGCTCTTCAAGGGAGAATATGATGTGGAAGAGTAGCTTTAGAACTACTAAACAACACAGCACTGACCAGTAATGGTTACCTTTTCCCTTTTTGCACCTGTATTAGATGTCACAGAATCATGGAATCTCAGAATCTCGGAATTTTCAGAGTTGGAAGGGACCTCTAGAGATCATCTAGTCCAACTCCCCTGCTGACGCAGGAATGCCTAGAGCACATTACTCAGGACTACATCCAGGCGGGTCTTGAAAATCTCCAGAGAAGGGGACTCCACAACCTCCCTGGGCAGCCTGTTCCAGTGCTCTCTCACCCTCACCGTAAAGAAGTATTTTCTTAGGTTTGAATGGAACTTCCTGTGTTCCAGCTTGTGCCCGTTACCCCTCCTGCTGTCACTGGGAACTGCTGAAAAAGAGTCTGGCTCCATCCTCCTTCAACCCACCCTTTAGGTACTTACAAGCAAGAATAAGGTCTCCCCTCAGCCTTCTCTTCTCCAGGCTAAAGAGTCCCAGCTCTCTCAGCCTTTCCTCCTAAGGGAGATGCTCCAGTCCCCCAATCATTGTTGCCCTACGCTGGACTCTTTCCAGTAGTTCCCTGTCCTGCTGAAGCTGGGGAGCCTAGTCAGTATTAGCTATTTTTTAGTAAGATGTTGATTTTTTTTTTAAAGACATTATTTCCTTGACAGTATACACAGAAACTTCTTTCTAGGCATCTACAGTGCGCAGAAATAATTTTCATTGGAATTTCCCTCAATTTTTGAGGGAAAGTCAAAATGGTAAAACTTTTTCATAGTTATGAAATTGTGCAAGTCTGGACTATAGTAGCCTACATTTTCGTATTTCCTTACAAGCATAAAACTCCAAATACATTAACATCAATATGCACCGTGTTCCAAGTCCTTCATTAGCTTGTGCAGTCATCTGTTGTGGGGTTAGCTGTTCATGCCTCTTGCGTGTTCTATAGGAAGTAGGTGAACTTCCTTTTCCTGGTGTTTTCCTGTAAAATTATAGCATCAAAGTAGGCCTGTCAGGCTGGCTTTCACAAATTACAGGCATGACACTCTGCTATTGTCTGGCCTGTCTAAACTACAAAATATCCTCACAATCTGTGCCCATGAACTTCATGAAGTTTCCAGTTAACTGTTTGGTGTCCCTAAAGCTGTAAAATGACAGAATGGTGTATTTTGCAGCTCAGACTTATCCATACACATTCTTTTCATAGGCCTGGCATAGTTTGGCAAGATCTCATATGTAAATCCTGCTACTTTTTTATTCTGTCTTTCATTAGAAGGACAATAAATACTGTCTTCAAAATTCTATTACCAAAAGCTCTCTGGTTGACTTGAAAGTATTACCCAATACCATGTACTAACTTGACTCCATGACACTATGGACACATGAATCTAATATCGCCCCAGTACTAAAGGCTGAAGCAAGTTCATCTTACTGTTTGCAGGAATATGTAAGAATTTTCTTAACTTTCTGCTGATCATTCCAAGGGGGCTTAATCAAGGATTGATTATCTGCACTGAGGGATTACAGTGGACTAGAACTAAGCATCCTCAGTGTTCACTTCTTCAAGTGTATTGCAACATATTTGCAGTCTCTACAATTTCTTTAGGAAAAGATGACACCTCTCAGAATGGCAAGCATCCTTTTACTTACACATATTACTATTTAATCCATTTTTTCCTGTGTTTTAAATGACTTTTCTTAATATTATCATTTCAAATAGTCCACAATGGAGGTTTCTAATTTCTCATGCGAGGATGAAACAAATAGTCTGCAGAGTGTCACAATTTAGTATGCCACTATTTGCATTTGAAAGAACATGTCAGTGAAATTGCCAGCCATGTCCACTGCAAGTTCAAGTGGTCACCCTCCACCTTTCAGCCTCCAGTAAAGGGTACCACATGTTCTCAGAAAGGAAGCACCTGTTAGGAAACGCCTCTCTCTTTTTCAGTCCTTTGAGATCTCTAGTAACATGCCTTTGGGAAAGGTCATCTATCTCATTAGGTTTATCAAATTTAGCCAGGAGTGACTTTTAAATAGATGATAGATGCTGTTAGTTGTTTAAAAATAGAAGGAAAAAAAAATCAGAAGAATGCCATACATACCATAACCTCCTTAAATTTAAAGCTTTGGAAATTATTATGTCTATCATATTGAAAAATCAGTGAGCATACACAATGTATAGCTTCCAGTTTACAGTCTTTTCTTAAACTGTTAAATTTCCCATCTTTTTCTTCTTTCAGAAAACATTGGAGCTGTGCAGGCACAGCAAGCACTTATTTCACACCCTTACTATAGAACTGTAACTTCACAGAAACATTAGGTAAGAGGAAATAATGATCTCAACTGATAACTGAATTCATATACAAAGGCCAATAAATACCTTTATTAAACAGAACAACTCACTTTAATGCCCCAAATCACCCACAATTATGTTTTTTGTATCTCCCGTGCTATAGTGCACCCTCCCCTACATGAGATATTTCTTTTGGAGCAACCGAAAGCTTTTTGAGTAGATTAGTCAATTTTTTATAAGTTCAACTTTTAGACAATCCTCAGAAAAGCTTCTGTGAACTCTGATTATACTAGTATTGTCCTCTATTTTCTCATCTTATTCCCTAAATCCTAGGCAAGTACTCAAATGTAATAACGTGCAAGTAGCCCAATGACAGATTTTTGGGTACCAGCTCCTCACTGTCATTAGCTGAAAATGTAATGCTCTTAACAGTTAAACAGGTAGCACTGCAGGGTCAGTGCAGGGCTGTGCCTAAGCTTCTAACCCCCCATACTGCAGTTTTTCAGCAGAACATCTGAGCTTAACTGATTTCCGAGCCAAGCATTGTGAGTGCTGAGTGCTGTCAGGGACATATTGGTACTGAGGTGGCTACACATTTGGGTAGAAACATGTCCAAGGACTGGTGATGATTACTCAACAAATACCTCACAAAAAGGAAGAATTAAATATGTAGTGAGGAGGAATTATAATGCACTTCTGAAAGAATATAACTAGTTTAATGCAAAAATGTAAGTCATTGCCATCATTCAAAACCATAAAGATACATTTTAAGCAAATGATCTGTTCTAACTAGCAAGCTGCTGAAAAATATGTATGCTTGGTACCTAAAAAGATGTGCAAAGATGCAAGTAACTCACACAGCTATTAGTTATAAGGCAAACTTCTGAGAAAGATACTGTGCTGGGAAGTAAGTCTAACAGGCACTATGTTCATACTCACAGGAGAGCTGTATGTAGAGGAAAAATCTCCTAAACAAAATTCTTGTTAGGATAAAGCTGAGAATGCAAGCACACAGCTGTCATTCAAAATCATGTTATTCAAGTATGTTAGAATTACATTTTTTGTCCTTTGGAGATATCAAAAAACTAGAAAATGAAGCAATTGTCAAAACATCAAGGAAGAATCTTAACTTTGAGTCACCGATATGAAAATCCACCGAATTCCCTTTTCTCAGACACAGAGTAAGGAGCATACATATCACTTAATAGTAAGCAAAAAAATGTGTTTATTTTAAAACTTTGCATTTGTTATATCATCGTTTCTCTTTAGCCACTGTGATTTGTCCTTACCAGTGGGACACGTCACTACTCTGGGAAACAGCACTAGAAGAATCAGTTGCTATGAGAAAACAAAGGGCCTCATCTGAGCCACACCAAGAACCACCTGCGTGTTACTGAAGCCCTTTCAAAACTGAGTGGGGATAGGAAATAGTTGCCATAGGCATGATTTTTTTTTTTAAGTTGATGTTTCTAAAATTATATAAAATCTGCTTTAGATGACAGAAAAAGCTGTAAGCAGTAGAAGCACAGCAAGCATTGAGGTGTGTCAGGGCTGCAAGCTCTAATGATATGAAGCTTTTCATGATAGACAACTATTTTATCAGACTACAGATGAAGCCCATAAGCTTGGTTTGAGAAATGCAACTTTAAGTCATTACTTTTTATTTCCTAACATTTGAGTCCTGGGATATTTTAAGGCATGAAATGATTGCGCACAAGGCTTACAGGCCTGTGCACGTTGGTCTCCGTCTTTGGCTACATTCCCTTTCATGAGTGCCATTCTGTAGGCACACAATTATCTCCATTAGAGAAACACATGAGGAAAGATAAAGAGTAACTTCTCTGCAGAAAAGAAAGAAGCAGAAAAATTGCATTGGGAAGAAGCAATCATGCATCACCATCAAGCAACCCATATTTAAGCAAATAAAATCTTTCCACAACAAATCCAATCATATAACTCCAACTGCCCTTACTTCCCATTTCTTGTCCAACTGAAAAGTCCTCCTGAGGACAGGAAGCAAATTTGAAGTACACTTTAAAAGAACATAATGTTCTTGTTCACTAAAAAATGCAAAATACATTATTTTTAATATTAAAAATAGCAAAATAATTTTTGACCATCGTGCCTCCTGTTCTTATCAGATAAGCTAGTTTTCAATCCTATCTTGGCAGGTTGTTGTCAAGAAGAATGACCATAACGTTGATCTTTCAATAGGTGGCAGTCTTATTCATTATAAACTCCAGCAGCCTATATGATAGGGCAGAAGACCTGTATATGAAGATGGTTTTTGTTCTTAATTCAAAGCCAGTAGCAACCCAAGAAGAGCATGAGCATGCACTAGTGAACAGTGCACTGAGCTGGCAAGTGCGAGACCTAGGTCCTAGCTTCAGCTCTGCCACTTTCCCTGGCATACGGCTGCTAATTTAGTCTTCCTGAGTGGGATTCATTCAAATATGTAATCTTAGGCTCCCTTTCTTGTCAAGTACAAAAATGAGCATGTCTAGAGTGTATCTGAATCACATTGCAGCCTCTAGAAGTGACTAATTCTTCCCATTGACTATATTGGTTTTCAATGGTGTAATATTTTGAAGCAAAATAAAAAGAATAGCAGGGCATTATTTTTGAAGTAGTAAATTTTTCTTAGGAAAATGCAATGACAGGCACAAACGTGTCATTGCTAACCTTGTCTCTGTCTGTCTTTTTATGAAGAAAATAGTTTAAAATAGAAAGGCCTTGAGGTTATAAAGCAAACAACAAGGATTAATATGTTAATCTCTTACCTTTCTGAAATGAAATAGAGGGACAAGATCAACAGTGGAAGAGAATACTGAAATAACCTTTTATTTATAACATCCAGATAATGTTGTTCCTTAATCCTTTTAGACACTTATCCCTAAATTAAGTTTGTATCTTATAATTGTACATAATTTGCCATACAGAACTTTCCTGGGTACAAACGCTTGCAGGCAGTATACGTGCAAAAGTATAATAAATACTCGAAGCTGAATTATAACAAGTAAATCAGAACACTTTGAGAAGGAAAGAAGGCAATTTTCTGACAGGACTATAGTGCTATAGTGATTCAAAAATATATTAAATTACCCGTAAGAAAATACAATTTAAATCAAATGCACCATCGGTGAAATAAAAATTTTCTGATTTGATTGTCTGAGTAAGAATGAAAAGATAGAAAGAGGCTATAACCTCATCATTTCAAAAACTAGCTACTGGCTCTACTTCTGTCACTTTTGACCCCTTTAATGCCTTTTTGTTTTTCTAAATGTGCCCTTGGCTTGAATCTTCATCTCCAAATAAAAAACAGTTTCATTCCTACATACTTAGACTTTTCAACTTTCATTGAGAGTATTCACTTCTTGTAAGACTAATAATTCTCAAGTAAGATGAAATATGACTTAAAAATAACCCTAGAAATGATGTGATTTTAGTTAAGTCTTTTATAAACGATATAACTTGCCTTAGGTCAAGAAGTAACTTGCTTAATCCCCAATCCAAAACCCATTTCAGCAGAGAGTTTTTTGACAGAACAATTTATTAGCTTAAGGGAATCTCATATCTAATCCAACTTTTTGTTCAACCTCCACGAACATTACAGATGTGCCTCTAGTACATCATGCAAACATTATCTTACTCACTTGGCTCTCCCTTTCACACTACTTCAAATCAGATGACCTTTCCTTTTCTCTTAAAGCTCACATTGAATTTATTTTCCCAATACTGTTTTCACAAGTTAATTTATCATCATGATCTGCTTACCTCTGGTTCTGCCCAAGACAGTCACTGAGAAGTGACTACAGCTGATTTTGTTTGTTGTAGCTATACTTTATAGCAAAGTTAACATAGATATAGTCTAAAAGTTTTAGTTTTGTAAGTACCATGATATCTAAAAGTAAACTTAGCACAAACCATTTCTATCTGCAGTTTAGAAAAGAGTGAAGGCAATAAAATGAAATACTTGGAAAAGCTATAAAGACTCAGAGCCTTGTAATTGGGTAAAACGGTTTGCTGTGAGAACATTATTTCAGACTGATACTGGCTTTTAGTTTAGTAAAAGACACTCTAATTATACTCGATGTTATTTAGAAGTATTATAGGAAGAAACATGATGATATGGTTCATTGAGATATACCACTGAGTGATTTCAATGAGATTTTAAAGCTAGTTAACAACAATCACATTAGAAAATGATTGTTTGTGGGGCCAAAAATATACTTTAATATCAAAAGTGCCTAAAGGCAAAACCAAAATAAGATCTAGGTTATATAGATTATGCAATCATTGCAAATCTTTCAAAGCGAAAGCCCAGCACAAACCAGCAAACCAAATCATATCCTCCCTTGTTTTTGTCACTTGCTCCAGGATGTGGATTTGTACATAATAAGAAATTGTGATATCTTCATTACCAGTTTGCTGTCCCAGAGCTATTTTCTTTCCTGGGCAGCTTTATATTGGTTTAAGGAATCCTGCCACCAATCACTGCAAGTTAGGACAAAAGAGTCAATTGCCTTTGAAACTTACACATTGTTGTCAAACTCATCATGAGATCTGGCAACAAAATGTTCAGAATACTTATACAACCCCTCTTTTCTGGTTTTCTCTGTGCCTACAGAAGTAAATAAGGGATAGGCATGTTATCTCTAAAAGACTTTGGAGTTCAGAGCAGTATGCAATTACCTTTATGGCCTGACTTGTAGATCAAGTCTGATTGCAAGCTAACCATTGGAAAAGTTTCCCATCTAATTTAATAGCTTTGGTGTCAGGCACAAATCACTGATAAGAAATGTATATCTGATGAGAGTCATCACTTCTGTAATTGACAAAGGGTTGGGGTTTTTTAAACATGTTGCTTAACTTTGTCCCCTAAATTTTTCATCAAGCATTAGCTGTGTCAGCTGAAAAAACACAACATCCATGTTTAGTAAAGTGTGTGTGTATTTGCAATTACATGCCCATGACATGTACCTTTGAAAAGATGAGAATAAAGGAATAAATAGATGTTAACATATTCCTCTCAGATTTAAATGGAACTCTGAGCTTTTAAATAATTTAATTAATTCTTTATAATCAGAATTTGTCCAGCCAATGACACAAGGTGTTGCTATTTCGCACCCCTCCACTCTAAACTCCTATTGACTATATTTGCATCAGCATGTGGTGCAGTTATCACAGGAGTTGTTTGTGAAGCATAGCATCTGTTACCGAGGACCTGATGCCATACTGTTATCTGGGAGTTTAATCTCATTATAGGTACTGAATGTCTGTGAGGGGTTGGAGTGCATTTTTCTGGGAAGTTTCATCCACAAGCAGCCGAGTCAGTGCAGTCTGGGAATGCTCCATGATGCAAACCACATCAGCGAGTGCAGACAACTGGGAGATTCCTGTTGAAAATCTCACTCCTCTCCAAATGAACATGCTTATGCAGAGAAACACGTTGTCTGTCTAACACTCATGGTAAATGGGTGACCATGGAGCATTCCACTAGCATGAATTCAACAGTTCTTATTTAGCTTTTACCAAGATAGCTCAGAAGAACTGAATCTACAGGAAAGAAGTAAAGAGAGGAGTACCACAGAGTATGCATCATCCTCTCCACCAGGGACTGTGGAAACAGACAATTTCTTCTGCAACTGGATGGAGCTTTCCAAGTAACAGAAAGGACTCATCAATAAGGCTTGCAAAATTACTATAATCCCCAACTGGCCTATACTAGTAGCAAAAGTTTAAACTGAACTCTGCCGACAAAGATCAGTCAGATTGTGGTGTAGTTCAACAACCACAGGTAAACCACCTTGAAAATATTTTAAAAAGCCACATCGGTACTGGGAATTTGTCAGTGTTAAATTCATAGCGAGCTTCCATATCCAAGTTTGTCAAACACTGTATTTGAAATGCATATGCAACTTCATGCTACCATCAAGAGCAAAGATTATCTAGCCCATTACTATGTAGCAGGGAATAGCTCAAAACTTAAGTATTTGTGTTGGGTTTTTTTGAAGCCAAATGAACATTCAAATAAAATATTCAAGGTACTCCTAGGTTGATAAAAGTAGCTGCTTATATATTGCTTAGTCCAAAGAGAGTAGATAAACACATATCTGACAGCTCAAGGCTTCTCAGAGACATTCTTAGTATTTTTTCCCCAACATTGAACAAATATCTTCATTACAATTTAAAGCAGGAAAACTCTTTTCCTGCAGGTTTTATTTAAAACAGGGTACTTTGATATTTTTACATCAAGTTGAGAAGACATTTTTTCATATGAATTTGGAAGCTGTCATAGAAAAATTATTGCCCCAGTGAGTTAATAAACATTGTGTAAAAAAGCATTGGACTTTGAAAAAACCCCACATTTTCAAGTGACATATTTCAGCCTTTAGTTTCCATGTACCACAAAGAATTCAAATTGATTCAAATGATTTTGCCATCAGCGTCTGAAAATAGGTAGAGAAATGTATGAATAGACTTACCTTTTTTTGTTTTCTGCATATGTTCACTGTTGCAACAGATAACATTAAATTCTTTTACATGCTAATGAATCATTTCCCAATAGGAAATATTCACTTATTTACCTTTAAAATTTTAGTAAAGTATCCAGAAATAAGTATGACAATAGAATGCCACCAATCATAATTTGGTAGCAAATGATAAATGACATTTTCATTCAAGGTTCTCTGTTATTTTACTTGCCAAATTAATATGTAATTATAGCATTGATGTCTGAGATAATCCCTGTGTGTTTCTTCACTACTACAAGCCCCAAACTTGATGCAAAGTTTTTGCTTGCACCCACAAACATGTTTTATAGCAGTTGGAAGACTTTACTTAACCAGACTTTTTAACAGTTTGCTTCTTTCTCCCCTTTCGTCAGCTGATAAGCGTTTGGAGTATTTTTGTCCCATGTTTTTCAAATATTCCTCTGAATATTTAGGCTTGTCAGACAGTCACTCAAGAGTTACTTCAGCTGGTAGCCATGTTCCTAATGTCACAGAACTACCTTGTGCATTGCCTCTATGATTTCTGGTTTTCTACATGTGAAAAACTGGACCCTGGACAACTGCAGATAGATATCAAGCAGGTTTCAAGTATCTCCAGTAGATATTTCAGGTAGCTATCTTCACTTTAACAATATTTCTGACAATGGCTATTCTTACAGCATCTCAGCAATATGATACAATTCACATCCAAATAGTTTTTCACCTGCTAGTTTCACTCTGCAACTGGGTTCAATCAAAGAGAAGCCTGACTTATCTAAGGCTGTTTCCTAAGTCTACATATTAAATAAAGTGTTTTTAAAAAAGAAAATAGGTATGCTCCTTAGCCTAAAGGCCAAGTGGCTCAGTCTGGTTTACCTCTATACCGGTTCACCTCAGTACTGCTCCACAGTCTTTCCTTGTTTGCATGAAAGCCATGTGATCCAAAGATATATAAAAGAATCTGTTCAGGAAACCCCAATATTTACCTCATTCAACCTTATAAATGAGGCAAGCTTCCCGTTTCCAGGAATCTGCTGTTTCTATTTGCCTATTTCAACCTCATTTGTCAACAACTCTCTTGTCCTCTTTTTTCTGTTCCAAAGAGAACTTAAAAATACAAAACATTACCTAATTTTAAAACTGTACTCCACAAACAGACCCATAAAGCCTCTGATGACAAACAGTATCTCATCATCATTCATCACACTTAGAGGTTGACCAGGGAAACCTGCAGTTTCATGCCTGCAAAATATTGCTAAAGCACTTGCTGGAGTCAAAACATGTTCCCCAAAATATATGCATCACCAATGACCTCAGAGATTGAAATGTGAGGAAATGTAAGGCATATTACTAGGTATAAAAAGGAAAGGATGCACTTACGTACCTCTCTTCAAAAAGTTCTCATAGCTGCCTGTCTGAAGCAGTCCAGAAAAGCTGATAACGCGTAATGAATTTGGAGATCTTTATCCTGCTTCTCAGAAGATAAACTTCTGGTTGACTGAGGCTTACTATAAGCCTGTGTATATGAACTAAACATACAGCATTAAAGTCTCCTGCCACACAGATGAACTTAATGTTCAGTGCTATATTAAACACTCCTGACGAATGAGACAGCTTTAATTGCACAATAAATATTTCATTAATAAAACTTCACAATATTTTAAATTCTATGTAATTTGTTTGAAAACAAAAAATTTACAATGTGTAATTTTTTTTCCACTTTATGTCAAAGCTGTCATGTTAAAAAAGAACAAGATCTGAAATAATTTCTATGGGTTTCTTAAGTTTCTTTTAGATCGCATGTGAAGAAAACACACACTCACACATGAGACATACTGTTTTGAATTATTCGGAAAAAAAATCAGCATTGACCTCATGATCTAAGTTCCTTATCTTGCTTTTACTAAAGTAAACTAGAGCTTACTATTAACTTAAATAAAATAATATTAGATCGTAGTTAAACAATAATGTGTTAATGAGATATTTGTTTCTATTATTTTGATAGTCTAAGAATTTTAACATTAAAACATGTTACAAGACTTGCTTCTGAATCAAAGGTATCTTCTGTATTAAAAAAAAAAGTCATTTATACTTACTGTGCTTTGTTTTATTTGAAACAAGGTCTTTGTTTTGGAATTACTTATTCAATATGTGCTTAGTGTTTCATGAGGTAAAAGAATTACAAGTTATTATATATAACTTCCATGTAATAATAATCTATTTTAGATTAAGATATCTTAATTCTGTGAAGTGTTGTAAGAACGGCCTCAAAAATCTTGAATTAATCCAATCTTCATTAGGTGGCAAGGTGGTAACCACAGAAACAAAGCCAGTATTTTTAAGGAAAATAGCTGGGTATTATATGATATTGAGTATACCTTACAATTACACAATATTATATTATATATTTAAATAAACACTTTGGATAAGAGTTGCTGTCTTTTTTTATCCAGTAGTCAAAAGAAACCATTGTCATTTTGATCAGGAAATTTTTTTTTTTAAAGGAACTTATATTCTTAGTGTGAGATTAATGTTTCTTAATTCTTTAATAACCAGATGTTCGCTCAAGTAAAAATAAATTGTGGAAATTTTTCTATAGTAAATGTCTTTAAAAAGAAAAAGTCTTTATGCCAGAATTTAATTGTGTTGGTGGTCTCTGACTTAAATCAACAGTTTTCCTTGTCAAATATTTGAACATTGCATGTGGTGAAAATTTAAATACACCTAATGGAATATATGGCTTCCTGACCACAGGGACAAAAAAAAGAGACACCAAAGATTCAAAGGGGTGAATAGTAGCTGTTACCTTTATGTTGTTTTCAAAATTTGGATAAAACAATAAAGTCACAGATGAAAGCTCTCTCACCCCATAGAACCCTGCAATATTAGGCTAAGTGAAATACACTTACTCAAGGTAAAACCTTCTGGCAGTCTAACAGTGATGGTATTTTCATTCAAATAAGATGGTTTTGAACAATACGTTTCAGACACTAACAGGGTTTTTTCTCTTACTGTTTATGAACTTATTTTTCCCAGCTAAATCTATTCTTATTGGTCCCTTCTATCTAATAACACTGTTTTTCTTACATTCCCTAGCATGTTGACATCTTAGAAAAAAAAGTATTGACAAATGTTGGTAGCATAATATTCAGCTGACTTGGAAATATGATGAAAAGACTATTTGGATGGGAAAGGGAGAGGAGACATCAGTACTAATAATCAAAATTGGGCCTTCAGAATAAAATTACAGTAAGTACCTTCACTGTTATCATGGCAAACCACCCCCCACCCCCCCACCTCGAAATTAACATTAGCTAGAAAAGTGGTGATTAATAAATGGTTTAGACGATCAGATAAAAGTTAACCTCAAACAGATTCACTACCAGATATATTATCAGATTAGTGATAAATAACCAAATAGCTAAATAAGCACATGCTAGAACTGATGAAGGAATTATGCATGCTTCAACAAGACCACATTGGTCTGCCAAAGCCATTGCAAATTTTAGTAAGGTGAAACTAGCCTGAAATGCCCGGTTGCCAGATATAATTGCACCTAGTACCTATTGTAGAAGAAAATCTTCATAGTCTCCCATCCTCCATGTCTCAGTGAGGTGGTGGGAAGTAAGGGAGAGAGGGAGTATTAGAGTAGTTCTTTCAAATTATGGGTGTGAGTTAAGAAAATGCTTAATAAATATATATTCCTTCCATTTATACAATTATTTCCCACATAAAATGATTGCTAGAGTAAATTCTGTAATGCCTGTAGAAGACAGAGGTAGCCTTGTGTCACCATTTGAGGAAAATTAAGAATAACTTTGTTACTGCCACAATTTTTGTGATACATTGGTAGAACATGGCATTTGTTACACCTAAGGCCGTGTCTTTTAAATACAAAAGTACACAGCGTAATATAGAGTGCAGAATCTGAGCTCAAAATGCAATAATGTTGGAAACATTAAAGCTGAGTAGACATGAAAAATATTTTTATATTTCATACAGTTATTAAAATAAGAATGGTTCCCTGTACAGGCTACATCTGTTTCAGTACAATAAATACCTTTGGGATTGTTCTCTGACAATGAAGTCACCTTGAATTCTTCGACCCATTCTCATACTTTGCAATTCCCTCACCCTGAAAATTATCACTGACTTGTCCTAGCTCCCAATTCGTTCAATTGAGAAAGCTCACAGGATAGTTGAACAATTCTATGTGATAGAGAAAATGTGACAATTTTCAATTGAAAATGTCACTCCCACTACTGAAAACGTATGCAGGCGATATGTTTCAAACCCATAAACATTAGGGAAACACAGGCTGAAGTAAGCTTGTATACATACTTTACGTAGTTATATGTGTCTAGACAAGTACATAATTTCCTGCTGTGAAAATTATTTTCCTGTCATTAAGACAGAGCTATAAGAGCATTATATTTCTGAACAACTCTCCACATATTGTTTGAGGTACTTAACTTGACCTTTTATAGCCAGATATGGCTCGCTTCTCAGACTGCAGTATACCTGCTTCTGCCCGGGGTCTAAACTGATGGTTTTGGCCCAAATCGTATCTTGGTGAAGCAGTCTTAAGAGCACAATTTCCAGATACTGCTACAAAGGTTATGTGGCCTCAATGAAATGGAGACAACCCAAACCAATAGATTAGTTTAGCTACAGAAAAAACATAAGAGAAACCACCACATTGGACTCTGGAAGAAAGTGTCCATATTTCCTTGTAGTTTTTTTCATCATCCCCATCATCAGTGGTTCTTAAAGTCAACAAAATCTTCCGTTATGATTGGGTAATTGTCCCACTATATTTGCTAGAAAGCAAAAACCAAACAAACAAAAAAACCAAACTAAGGCATGGCCAGTAAATTTAATTAACAGGTTGTTTATTTCATCATATATCCTGCTGTTTATCTATTTAGAATGATCTCTCAGTCAAAATATTTTATTCAATTACAAGCAATTTAATTATATTATAACTTCTATTTATTTATTTTTATTAATATCAGTCTGAAAGGAGTTGTGAGTATTTTCATAGGTGTTTAGTTCCAGGTCTCGTAAGACTGGATCAGACCTGTGATATTGTACAAGTAAATAAAGTACATCCCTTCTTGTAGCTAAAGCAAATCTACAGGTGTAAAAATGGCTGCTCAGATTAGTTGAAAATTAATTTACTTCCTTTAAACTCAATTTACAGAGCTAAATTTTTTAAAAGAGCAAAGAGATTTAGGGCTTTTCAGGTCCAGGACAGTGTTTCTGTTTCCTTGTTATTGTAATGTCAGAGAAGACACTTGAATCTTCATTTCTACACAGTAGCCCTGCTACCTATCTAGACTAAAAAGCCAACATTTAGTTATTCTAGAGTATACTCAATAAAAGAGTCAAAAAGATTGGCTTGTTTTTATTTGAAACACAAAGAAAAAAATGAAATATAATATTTGAGAAATATAATCTGAAAACAGTAATCTCAGAAAGATTTCCTCCTAAAATGTACTCCAGTCTTAGATACCTTTGAAATTTATTGAGTAAGATGGAGCTACTCAGAGGAATATTCTTTAAAACTGACCTCATCAAGACTGAGTCCTTTAGTTAATACCAGTTTTCCTCTGCTGATGACTACATTGAGCATTTTACCTCATACACAAGTAATTAAGGTAATTAGTGTCATATTTATGATCTAATAGATCAGAGGTAATGCAAGAAGCTAGTATGAATAATGGAAGGACAAACAGTAATAATCTAATGATGACATTCATTATCTATATCAGCATTCCACAGACTGAAAATTTCAAAAGCCACCTCACTGACAGATTTGCCATGACCTATCTTCCTTCTTTTGCCATCCTTTTGGAAGCTACATCTTAAAGGAAGTGAGTAGCTGTGGAGTTTGGTTAATCCAGAGAGAACAATGAAGCAGATATTAACAAAAAACCTTCAGCTTTGAGACAGGTAATGTCAGAACACCTCATTTTTAACAGTAAGTATTTCACCAGTGGAAAATTTATAGCCCTGAGTTAGCACAATGCTGTTGAGAGCAAAAAGATCCTTAAATTATCACCAATAATTGTTTCCTTGGAAATGGTTTCACTACTTTCAAACACATATATCAGTCCACCTCCGCTCTTTTTTCATCCAAAAAAAAACCAACTACATCCAGAACAAAGTCTGAACTAGAGACTCTGTCATGACATATCTCGGTAGACAAGTGCATTTTTTTTTTTAACAAATACCTTTAGACAGTATGACACAAATGTACAACATACCTATGTTTGTAGATAATACATCAGTTTTGCTAATCAAACACTTGAGGTAAAAATTCTGTCTCTGTGTATGAAGACTGAGGTGGATAGTATTTTTAATAGTACTTTATGTTATTGTTTCCAACTGTAAAACATGAGGCCTTTTAGAGAGGACCCTCATCTCCATTTCAGTAGTTAAACTACTCATGCACATGGAAGGAAGTGGAAGAGCGTCACTGGTGAAGTGTGTCTTCTCTGACAGCATCCTATCTATGATAAATTCACAAGTATGTTCACTGTACAGACCTACTTATGGAATCAAGTCAAAAAAGCAAAGAGGATATGCGGAATAAAAGAAAGCAAAATTCCAAAGGCCAAGTACAAAAACTGTAACTTACTTTGGCGTGAGAAAGTAAATAGCAGATAGTGAACTTTTCCAGGAGATATTTTTAAGTATTTTTGAGTTAACTTCACTTTTTTTTTCTAAGAAATTTTAATTTTGGAGAAAACAAAATGGAAAAACTGTGTATAGTTCTACAGGGTTGCAATTTCCACAATTATGATTCAAAAACCCCTATACTTTTATAAGCATAATTACAAAAAGGGAGCCATAAGTGGGAAACTGAGAACTGGAAGCCAAAATATGCAACCTTCATTAGGAGTTTCAATTACAAAAGGAGGCCTACTAAAATAATCCTAGTACCTATGAAGTTTCTCAGGTTTTCAGCAACAAAAGTAATTTAATCAATCCTACTGAGAAAAATAAGTGGAGTTTATTCAGTAGGTGCTGTCCATGTAATTAGAAAAGGTTAATCAATTTTACTACATAGCAAGACACATGAAACAAGACATTTGCAGGAAAGCAGATCTTCACAACTTCAAAAAGACTGCCTATTAGAGAAACTTAAAGATTTCAATTTTATAAAATTAACCTTTCATTAAAAATACTATCCTTAACTTACAAGTAAAAGGAGTAAGTTTTCCAAACAGTTTTGCATAGAGTATGTATACTTTTTGTTTTCATTTTCTTTTGTTAATGAGTTGTTGTCATTTTTTTTCTGAATAATTTTTCAGCATTTTTGTTTCCATTGACTACTCAATTTTAGTAAACCACACTCAAAATAAAGAAATAAATAATTCTCTTTATTACATGCATGACTAAAAAAGTAGGGTCAGCTTTAGCAGTGTGGGCCCTCTGTGAATTCATTATATATATGAGAAATTGTACAGAAGGATAATTATGAGA
The DNA here is from genome assembly GCA_008921705.1 of Burhinus oedicnemus. NCBI lineage: Eukaryota > Metazoa > Chordata > Aves > Charadriiformes > Burhinidae > Burhinus > Burhinus oedicnemus. Next base: position 4,320,867 of record VFFE01008014.1, on the reverse strand, counting down.
GCAATTGAGAGCTATTATAAGAAAGTATGTTAGCATTATTTTAGAACTTTATAAACAAAATGTATATACTGTAGTGCGCAAAGTGCTCCCTAAAGGCATCTCTCTAAATCAGAGGGCCACATACGAAGCATATAAAGCACATAAAGTATATTATTCTTAACTTAGCATACTTAAAAACATGTCCAATTATGTTTGTTTCAAAAGAGAAAACTTTTTTTATAAAATGTCAACAGAAAGCGGAATAGTAAAAGTGCTTTTACTGGTAAAATCCCCAATCAATTGCTGTGCTTTCTCATTGTGCATCACAAATTTTAATGTAGGATTCAGAGCATCTTCTAGGTTGGTTTTTTTTTTTTCCCCAATGATTTCTGGGTGCCTGGATTAGCATGAATTGGATCCTGGGCCCCAAAAATCTTTCTTGAAAACAGCAACAGTTTATTTCTAGAAAAAAATCTATCTTTGTAAATGGGTTATTATATAAAATATTGTGCTTTTTGTCAGATCAGACAATCAGTATAATGGGCAAGTCATTTCAACTTCTATAAATCCACAGCAATACATTTCACTAGAAATCGTATGACCCCTATTTTTGGAGAAGGGCAAAGTCTACATGCTAGCATCTAAGTACGTGGGCATTAAAGAAAGGTTTTACTATTTAATGTTACAGAACTTCATCCTGAGCAGGGCTTGGTATAGTGTTCTGACCTAGACCGAAAGATGCAGACACCCAAGGTAGGTCTTAGGCAAAGATAAGAAGTTTATGTTTTTCTTGTCTATATTTAATTTTACATAAACTTACAACACTTCTCACTCATTACCTTGTTTCATTCTAAGCTTGAGATATGTTGAGTTCTCTATGTAGAGAGACATTCCTCATTCTAAAAAGTTTGTTTCTGTCTTCTTCTAAAGGGGATCCTCACATTATATGATGCAGAGAATACATTGTCATCATCAAGACCAACACAAAATGTTCTTATGGTCACTGTCTTTTAACTAAGACACAGCCATCAAAGGAGGGTGCTGGCACTGACCACTTCTTATATCCATACAGAAATTACAATCCTGAGTCATCTCCATCCTTCCTAAAAAGGACAAGCTTTCTAAAGGTAACTGCCCATTTAAGAGATTAAGTGATGGCCCTTTGTCCTTAGGTGGTGAGGAGGCCATTTCTCCTCCTTTTGCCCAAACCTCTCTAGTGTGAGGGAGCAGCAAGATCCAGTGACTCCCTTAAGGTAAAATGGGAACAATCCCCACACAGGCCAACACACACAACAAGGTGCAGTCCCACAGTGTATGAGGACGGTGGGCAAAGCCAGATACTGGCAACTGAGTCCTCAGCAGCCCCAGACCAAGAAGCAACAAACTAGACCCATCCAGGGAGTCCAGTCAGAAGCAAAAGGACACAGGGACAGAGACAAGCTGTAATGTAAACTCAAGGTACCCATACATAAAACAACATAAACCCAAGAAAGCAAACAAAAAGCTGAAGACCAGTACTCTTACACTGTAGGTAGGGCAGGCCTAAGCTTATAAGGGGTCCTGTGCCAACAGATAGATGGTGTGAGTCCAGGATATATGGAGGACTAGGTGAGGCTAGTCTGGGCCATTAGGGCTTTTTAATGCCCTGAGGAACATGACTGAAATTATTTCCTCTAATTCCTCTTAGATTATTTGTGATAGTAGTGTCTTATCAAGATCTTCTGCTCCAATTGAAAGTTCTCATTTGTCATCCCATAATAACCCTAGGCATAGGGCTATAAAAATACCTCAAATCTGTAATTTCTTAGTTAGGCCATTGAGCTTGAATTAGAAATTCTGGATTCAGCTCTCTACTCCAAAACTTTTTTCTTCCTCTGATTTAAGTGTACTTGGCACTGTTACCCATTCCAGATCTCATTTGAGCGGCCTCCCTTAAAGGTTTCATTTTGTGTAGAACGGAAGACAATCCTTAAACTTTCCATCCTGCTATTTAGGATATTGTCCTGCCAGCTGGACTAGGGATTCCAATTTGTTCAGGCTCAGGTGGTCAAGCATTCTAACCAGAAAATTCAATAAAAAGCATATTGTGGCACATTTTTCTCCAGGATCCAAGGTATAGAAAAAACTAAGGTCTACTCAGGGTTTTGGTCTTGTTTTGGTTTGGTTTGGCATTTTTTAAGTAATAATAGGCAAACATGATTTCAGAAGGGTATTTTGAACTCAGGAACTGGTTTGCACAGAACTCAGCATCACAGAGTGGACTCCAGACAGGGAATTAATTCATCTATGCATGAAATTTTCCATGACAGGTTCTATGCTACTCCCTAGGCACAGTATGGGGTTTTTGATCTTCCCCTCACTCCCTTTTCCCCTTGAAGATTCTCCTTGTTTACTCTGTCAGGACTTAATGCTGAACCCTGGATTCTGCTGTGAAGGTCAACTGAATACAGGCCTTGAAGTAGCTCAATTTGTAGTGTCTAAGTCCTTTACTGGCTTTAGCTCCTTGTTGGTATGTATCTCAGTGCAATTGCATGCTTTTTCATAAACTGAAACCAAGTTCCTGCTGCAGAATAGTTGATTGTGCCTTAAGGAAAGCCATTAAGATTCAACAAGTATTTCAAAACGTTGGTAGTCTCATGCATGTCTTTCTGTAAAGATCCCTTCCATATGAATTTTCTTTCAATCTTCTGGCTTGGAGCTTCATAATGGCTTAGATCACCAGTGAATTGAAGACAGCTAAGGTTATGAAAGGAAACCTTTCCTTACAAGAAGTAATGATAATTAAAAAATACCTACCAAAAAAAAATCATATTTTTTATTCCATTTAGATAAATAAAGGAATAACAGAGGAACCTGACACACACACGTTATAACTTTCACGTGGCAATAGAGTCATAAAGCGGTCAGTAAGTAAAAATTAATATTGACCAACTTTTAGAAAATGGTGCCAGAACTATAACCATCTCACTAAAAAGGAAAATGTATTATCTCTTATGTGATGCTTAACATGCAGGTGCCAGACCACTGTAAAAAAAAAAGTCTCAAAAATTGTGTCATTTAACTTACCTTCCTTATCAGAGGATATTATTTCCAGGAACCACCAGTCACCAGAGGTGTTTTCTATGGTTTGGCTGAGGAAACCTGTGAACAGGCCTCAGGAAGAATCTTAAATCTAATCTCTGTAGCCCTTACAATTACATTTACAGTGTATCTCACCTGATTATTAGTACCCTGGCCAATTAATCTTTATTTATCAAACTAATGTTCAGTGCAGAATTGACTTAAGTTGGGTATAGTATGTATTTCATGCTGGAATTTATTTAGAGTACAGTCTTCTTAACATGATTGAGTTATTGTAGTGATATCTCTTCACTGAGAAAATAAAGTGGGAGTAGGGAATGGTTTGTTAATAGTCTTTTTCTTTTTTTCTTAGTTTAAATGTGGCTGACCACAACAGCTGCCAGTGCTCTAATTTTTGGACAGATGTATTTTCCATGTAATTTTAAGTTCACAAAGGCCAGATGCTTCCCATGGTTGCTCTAAACAGTTTCTTCATGTTCAGTATTCTGTGATTTGCTTTGAACCAAGGCCTTTGGTCTTCTCCTCAATCTTCCATTATTTGTATTTACAAAGTTGTCAGGCAAAGTGAGAGATTTTAGGGTCAAAACTGGATTAGTTTTGACCACAAATAGCTTCTTTTTCCTTTTAGAGGTATTTTTCTTTTAGACCCAAAGGTAAAATTATCTTTACTTCTGTACAACATGTGTGCATGCTTTTTCAGAGAGGAATTAAAGCTACAAAAATCAGTATTTACTGTAAACTCTTGTTAAAATTTAGAAAATAATTTACTTTAGAAAGGTCCGTGCTCCCAGTTACATTCATATTGAGGAAAATTTGAGTATGTCTATTTGGTCACATGAAGGTTGGACTACTTCCTAGAATCATACTGGAAAACTGGAAAAGAAAACAAACTACAGGATTGAGTTCTAAAATTTTCTGGGCCAAATCTTGATCTTACAAAATGCTGAGCATGCTGTTACTGATCCAACAAAATAATTAGGCCCAGCAATTACGACAACTGTTTAGCCTCGAGGATGAGAGGGATGTCTCATTGGATTCAGCTGGACAGTTCCAGTGTTTAGCTCTGAGTCCAAAAGTAGTTGCTCTGCTGGAATGAGTCCAGAGCACTTAACATATTGTTAGATAGACACTAAAATGAGCCACAGATTGATCTTGTCCTCACGTTTAGGGCTGTGTAACTCATTATTTTTCAGCATAGGCTGAAGTGATGACAGACAATTGAAGAGAGGTAATTGCAATGAACTCAGTGTATTTCATGTGATGGGACATAAGGAGGAGCTGGGTTCCCAAAGACTGTTGCCAGAGCCGTGGCATAGAGGTAGTTAAGCCAGAAGATGTCAGACCACACCCTTCTCAGTGAGAACAGCACATCCATACAAAATTATTTCGGCTGTGCTGAAAGAAGAATTAAGCACAGTCTTGCACCTACATAGCACAGGAAGTAAAGATTAAATAATTTCTTATTTTAGATGTATGTTTTATTCAATTATTCATTCTGTCCAAGAAATGTACAACATGTGCATCCTCAACTGTTAATAATATTTTATCTATCTGGTGAAGAAATAGAATGACAGGCAAAAATTAAAATACCTCAGATTTTAAATGTTTAATGGTCACACCTGGTGAAGTATACCTGATTCATACTGTTTGCAAAGAAATATATTTGCACTGGTGAAATAATACAGGTATTTGATACTTAATCCTTGTATGGAAAATATATATGTAAACCCCCCAAATTTTCCTCAAGCTATTTTTTTTCTACTACCTTCATGTATATCCTTAATTATTAAATGGATGGTACTGTATACATGTAACTTGTATCCCTGTGACCTATATATTGCATCTTTAATTTTCTGTTATCTCCTAGAGGTGACTGCTTATGTGTTTTGCACCTTGTACTGTCTTCTTAGCTTGGAGGAATGGGGTGTCTTTTAATTTTAGTCAAATATTTCTGTGTTTCTTGGAATCTCAGGAGCCATGTTGTTAAAGTATATCCAACATCCATCCAGTCATATCTGTGTTGCTGACTGTGGACACTACAGACAGAATACAGAAAGCAAATTCCTAGCAGTAGTCATGGAAAAAATCTGGCTTCCTCCATGACAGCCTTATGCTGGCTTTTAAAAATTAGAAATTAAAATTCTGAAACCCTGTAATTTACAAATTTCAAAGAAATACTTTCTGCTTCCAATTCTCTTACTGTTTTGCATTGCTCTTGGTTCTCGGTCTATATCAAAATATTTTTGATCTCAAAGCACATCCATGTGTTAAGAACATGCTGATTTATGATCTTTGACTTTCCCTCAGTGACCTTTGCCAAGGGCACTGTCATGCACAGTAAAGTCTCCTGATTAACCTTCTGTATCATTATATCCTATAGCTCTTGTGCACCTTTTTGGGTATTTCCTAGGAGTTGTGTTTTTTCATGTCTCTCTTCATCGATGCCTTTTCTTCGTTCATAATTACTGTTATGATCATTCCTTGAGCTTCCTTTAGTATTCTAAAATAACCTTGTCTTGAGATGGATTGAGCACTTCTTCACACAATCCTCCAGATAATGTTATATCATAGATAATCTCTCATGCTTTGTAAGAACTAGCTAGAAAGTATATTAGTTTCTTTTGTAGGAAGTGCCATCTTTTCATAAAAATGGATAAGGTCAAATAAATAATGGAAATATTCCTGCTTAAATCATCAATACAAGAGAAGTATTTTAAAGACAACCTAGTGTCAGGAGCTCAGTATTTCTGTGTGTTTCAACAACATCACACCTCTTTGTCCCCCAGTTCCTTCTCTGGTTAGACTATACTGAACATTGTGACAAATTTAATCTCTCTAGAGAAACTGGTTCATAGAAAAGAATGGAATTATGAGATATCCACATTATGTGCAGCAACATATCAATACCAAGTTTAAATACATCTGTGGTTTTTTTAAAAATGCCTTTTTTATTTGTTTGTATTTATTGCATTTTTATATTACATATATTTATTATGGTTTTATGTATCTAAGAGTAGAAGTATAGAGAAAACATTATTTAAATGAAATGGCACTTTGACGAAAACATAGAACTAAAAAATCTTTCAGGGATCCATCATCCAGTTTTAAGAAACTAGAATTTAATTCTAAAATAGTTAGCTAAGGCAAGCTTATCTGGCTAAGAACAATACTTAACAATGGAGGACTGGGAATTCTAGGAACCTTGAACATGGACAGATACAGCCACCCAAATGAAGTAAATCCACAAATGTTTATTAGAACTTACTGCAGTTTTACCATGATTTTCTAAAAATAAAAAGGGACCTTTATCATGTAAATTGACTGCACTTTTACGCTTTGATCTCTTTGTAAACAGAACCAGCACCAGAAAATGGAAAAATTTGTGTGCTTTTAGAGGAATGAATGAGTTACATACAAATCATTATATTGTTAATACTTTAAGTTGTAAGTAGGGACAGTGGCAACAAGGAAATGGGAAGGATTTAAAAAATGCTAAGGGGTTTATAGACATCTCATTAACTTCATGCAGCATTATTTCCATGGTACAAATCAGGTGATGCTACTATGAATATCTAACCCCTTCCACCACCCAAGTTTTTCTTTTTTCACTTTGCATGGAATAGCTGAAGAAAGCCTTTGCTTGCTTGCTTGCTTTTGTTTTCCTCCTTTCTTTTTTAGTATATTAACTGAGAATAGCTCATTAGAAAAGAATAACTAAACACATTTTGACTTAAGATATCTGACTGTTCTGTGTATTTGACTTGCAATATCCAACTGTATGTCCTTACAGCACACATTGTAGAATTTTACAAGCAGTAAAGAGCATTGAACCACTAGGTCAATGTTCCCAGAGGTGTAGAACATTGGGTTACTATCTCAGAAAACATTACCTACCATTTGGTGTGCTCAGACAGCTGTGCATACATAAATTGGTAACTAATGTTTGACTCAGTTTACATAAGTGATCAAAATTTGCTCATTCAATCCATTTCCTGGCAACTACAGTGATTCATTAGTAAATTGTCTGCCTATAAGCAATCCGTAAGCATGGCTTCTTCCCAAAATTGTTTGCGTTATCTAGATTACCTTCAAACTTTAATAGGTATTTCATGAGATACCAAGAAATGGAGTCAGATTTATTAGGTTATTGATATGTCAGATGTTTTTTATGGTTGCATATTCCAGGGCATCAAATGGATGACCCATTTTATGCAATTCCAGAGAAAAAGAGGGTTCATACAGTGTTCTTCTGTGAATGTAGAAACTCTTTCTCTGGGTAGAAGATACAGCTAAAAAATGTCTGTAGTGACACTTCCAGCTGAAGAGGACAGCCTTGTGAACTCATAGACAATCATCAGGATGCTGTTCTCTAGTAGGCTAAAAACTCTGAAAGTCTTCATGGTTGTAGGAAACATTGCCCCTAACTATTGTGCTAATAAGTATTTCAAAGTGCTCTTTGTTCAGAATCACTTCTGATGGAGCCTCATGGATGATAAGTTTTCAATAGATCACAAATAGGAGTACTTATGAACCGTTCTTCCGAAATCTACTTCTCTTTCAAACACAGCCTCGATACAATGAAAACGTTTTCATGAAGACATATATAATACGAGTCTGATGAGATTATAGCATAATGATAGCTAGGCCATCATTATCTGATAAATATACACTGAGTGTTGCTAACTTACACAAGAAAATGATGAAAAGAATGAGGTTCTTCTTTCTAGTACTGTGGTCCAAACTAAGTAGGCAAGTTTGCTGATGGTACTAAACCTGAAAAAGAAAAAATTACTTCTTCTTTTTAATATATTGATTTCAAGAGCACACTTTCAAGGTTATGCATATTAGGCCACATAAGACTTGCACACTCATTCTCTGACTCTTCCTCCTTCACCAAAACAGGCTCATACACTGAAAGAAGAACTTATTTGCTCTATATACTGTAGATTAAATTTAAAAAATGCTCAGAATACACTTTTGTGGTATGCTGCTACTGTGGAAAATTGGGGGATTGAAAAGAATTTAAAGGAAGAGGAAACCATCAAGTATGTAAAGTCAATGTGTAAGACAGTCTATCCAAACACCCTGAAATTGCCCCCTGAACAGAAATTTCCCATATTTTTATCACAATAACATATACAATTTAGATTTTCTTGCCTACTTGCACCTTTAACCAGTCTTAATGCAGCAAATTTACTGTGTTGTCCAGAGCATCTCACTTCCTTTGCTCTTTTCCTCCTTTTTCTCCGTAGTAAATCCAAATTCCCATAAATAGTCCAATCCAGTTTTACATGAATTTTGCCAGACTCAGTTGTTCCTTTTGAACCAGAACTGAAATGATTTTGATAAGCATTATCTTTAGAAAACCATGGAAGTTAAATTTAAAACCTAAATCAGTGCCTTTTCTCCATTCCTTGCCCTCTCATCCCCAAATGGCCCCCTTACTCCAGGAAACATTAGTCTTAAAATACAAATAGATCTAAAACTCTTCAACTAGATGATCAGGGTAAGAAAGACAATGAAAAACTACTCTTGTGCTCTAGATTCTTGTGGCACATATGAATATACAGTTATTCATAAAATGTGTTTTTCTACTTGTTTTCTCTAGTCTCACAGCTCTGTTTCAAAAGAGAAAATGGCTTAAGCCACAGACTCTCATTTTATTATAAATTTATTTGTGACTTGGCCAGACCACCGCTGTAATGAGAAACAAAAAAATAGAATCCCTTCACTAATCTGTCTGGCTTCTGACATGTATGTGACCATGCTGATCAGGAATCACTTGCATAGGAGATGGCAACAAAATATGATTCTCCAGGCTTTGTTCAAATGCCAGTGCTGGGACAGAGCCAGCTGCTGCAGGAAGTGGACCTCCCTCCCTACATCCCCTTTTGCTTTGGGACGAGCACTAATAAATCACATTGCTCCTTCCAGCAATGTAATAGGAAGAGGTTGTTGAGTTGGAGACTCTCAGAGGGTGTCAGCCAACTGATGAAGTCTGCCACATTATTCTTGCCTAGGCCCAGAAAAAGGGTGCTCTTACTGCAAGCAACCTGCAGTCCTAAACCACTATACTGACCCCACAAGTCAACTTGTCAGACAAGTCAAAGGCAGACAAATATTACCTTTCTCTTGCTCATCAGCTAAGGAAAATTCATCTTAAGATTCAGAGGCTTTTATTGTGATGACAAATTCATAATGCAAACAAGTCAACTGCCTTAATTCTGAACTTTAAACATGTGTGTTCAGATAAGTTAGAAGGAATAGCAAGGTTTTATTCACCGAAGACATGATCAAAAAAATCTTCAAGGATGCAGTCTGAGCAAGAAAGAGTTTAGAAGATGTCTGTTTGCATATGAATAACATGCACATCATCTTATTGATAAACAGGGCTGCTCTTGGAGTTACTGTGGTCTAGGGTCTTTTTAAGCTCTTATTTTTATTTTACAACAGTAGGGGGAGAAGAAAAAAAGTAGCGATATTTGATTTTTGGGTCTTATTTCCAAATTTTAATAATCTAGTTGATAGACAATACTGGTAGGACTACAAAGTCAGAGTTAACATTTTGAGAGATACTGTGAAATGCACTATCTGATCAGTTCTAAGAACATTCAAATAGAATAAAATAACATAACACTACAAAATGTGGCTCTGTTTAGAAATCCAAGAGGGGTACCTAGTAGCCTTTTATTATTTTAGTTGTATTTTTGTAAGAAATTCTACATTGAGAAGCACAAATCCAATGTTCAGAAGAAGATGAACAATTTTCTAAGAATCTCAGGAAGGGGAATTGTAAGACCTGTTTTGATATACTGTTTTGAAATTGTCAGGATTGTTCTATATTCTGGTTTTGTATGATCTAGTTTTAATCATGATAACTGAACAGTAATGGCATATAGTCAGACTGTTCCACATTTTAATCAATATGATTGTCAGGAAGTATTCTTTTAAATATATCCAGATGTCTTTTCCTTTTCCCAAGTTATTGCTCAATTTAACACACAGTTCTAGGACTCCTTCTGTCCTAGAACTACCTTAAAGAATCTCTGTGCCTAGAATATACCTGAAATCTTCGAAAGTTCACGATTAATTGTATGTACTGCTTCATTACTACGTTAATGATTTTGAGTAGGTGTGGGTACTTTGGGCTTGAGGGGGGAAGTTCACATAATTAAATTCTATATTTATGAAGTTCACAATGTCAATATATATTTATGCATCTCAACAAAGAAGCCAAACATGCTTATGAGACTTTATTTAAGGTATTTTCTCCTTTCAGTGTGGTTGATTTTGCAAATGTAATATTATCTAAACCTGTTTCCTCTTGTACACAAGGATAAACAGACATAAGAAAAAAAAGAAAGAAAAATAAATTAAGCTGACAAATGAAAATGGATTTTCCGTGAACATTGTTTTCTATTGCAGTCAAAACCTCTGAATCTTTGCATGTCCAAATTTAGTGTCATGGTAAAAGGATCTGATTTTCAGTAGGTCTTTGTTGAACATCATGCAAATAGAAGGTTTCTTCAAATGCCTTTTCTTTAGGGCCTCTGAACCAAAGGCACCCAACATGATTATTTAAAATCTGAACTGGTGTTCTAGCATATTCAGAAAGATTAGCCCAAAGACCTGTCTTGGGCCACAGGAGGTGACTTGGCTGGGAGTGGAACAAGTTTTCCATGCAGCATTCTCCTTGTTTCCTTTCCCAACAAAAACCTTCTTAGCAACAGGGGTTTTTTCAGTTAAATCACAGCCTTCTTGCAACTTCCTTAATTTCTTTGCAGTGGTGATGTGCACATCTTTATGTAGATGAGGCACAAACACCAAACTTGTCATATTTGAGTGTTGGAAGTTAGGCTTCTGAAAATGTGCTTCAATTCCCGAATAGAAATTTCCTTTGAAATTCAGAGTTCCTTGTCCAAATGCCTATATGTACTTTAATGAATAAAGCAGGCCAGGGTATGTCCTGTGGTCCTGAGGCCAAATGCAATGGCCAGCATTGGATTCAAATGACAAAACTCTCCAAAACAGGGTGGACTCTTTTGTGTTGCCTTCTGGGAAGGACTGTCCTTACTGCTCCTTGATGGGCTCCATACCATGCTCGGGCATTGTTTGGGAGAGCATTTGTGGTCCTGGGCCAAACAACGCCAGGAACTGTGTAGTCAAACAACAGTAGGTTGTTTGCACTGTTAACAGTTTATTGTAAGCCAGTGCTGTTAACACATACAGATACTTGTGTGCAAGTCTTCAAGACTCTTCCCTGCCCCTGACTAGTTTACTCGGGTGCCTATAACCAATGCAGTGAGGTTTTGGGGTTTGTTTGATTGCTTGCTTGTTCATATGTTTTGCTTTTAGACACCAGCAGAGCAATACATTCTAAAACATTTCAATCTGTCCTCAGACTGAAGACGATGGATTTACACACACAAACTTTAAATGAGAGAAAGGATAATGCAGTGCATTGGATGCTTATGTTTGGGCTTAGAAGGCTTGTAATTATTCCCCAGTCCATCAGACTTTCTGTGACACCATCAAGTCACTTGGCCTCTCTATGTTCAGTCTCACTCTTGCAAAGTTGTACTTTCCGTTCTTCCCAGGAGTCCTGTTAAAAATCATAAGGCTGGCTGGCTTTCTGGCAATTGGAACTCTGTCACAGTGTACAAATAAATAGGGAGCGATTGTTCCTAGCTGTGATTGTTAGAACAAATTTAGTCTATAACTGTCTTGATTATTCTGGTGTTCAACAGCTATTACCATAGCAACCTGTTTTAATAACATCCAAACTGCACAAAATACACTAGAATTAGGTTAATTCTGTGGTTAGGCACTGTACATAATATGCAACTATCTGGATCCCCATGGAGACTACAAGGAATGCACAATCCAAACAGGAGCTTAATCAACAGATCGAAGCACCATACCTGCTAATGAAAGAAGATTTTTTTTCCCCTTTTTTACAAAATGCCTTTATTATCTGCAACATTTGTTTAAAAGGAGATTATTCATTTTAAACTATATGATATTAGTGAAAATAATACTGTGTACAGAAACTCTTGACATTAACTACCCTACCTCTGGAAAATATTCTGCTTCAGGATTAAAGAGAAGGTTATCCTTTTTCTACACCTTTACGTCCCACCAAATACCAAATAATTGTAAGAATATGCTCTTTCTGATAATGCTTTAAAAAGTTTGCTCATGTACAAAAGGATAAATTCTTCAATTTCAGTTCAGCTTCCATTTAACTTGAGTAAGCTTTCTAGATAATTGGGTTTTTTAAACCCATTATCTTTTCATTTGGATCACTGATACTTAAGATCAAGAGTGATTAGTACAGATAAGTAATATACTGGGGAGAACTTCTTTCATGATTACATACCATGAGAAGAAGCCAACAAAAATCCCATTTACTTTCAGTGCATCTCTTTGGAAAATAAGACAATAAGACATTCTTAATATAACATACTTGTTGCATTTTCAGCCTTCTGTATGCAAGTGTCTTTACAACCTTTGGATACCAGACAGAGGAAAACACACTCAGAAGGCTGAGGAGAGATAAAATAAAACGTAATAGCAGCAGAGTTAAAGGCTTCCTTCCCCTTCGTTTACACAAATGCATATAAAATACAACATATTTCTACACTTTTCCCCTCCCTTTCTATGATTTTGTAGAATCCAGTTTCATGTCCACTTTCTAACCATTTAGATGTTCCATTTCCAAGAAATGGAAAAGTTAAGTTTGCCTCCTACAGAATCAGTTTAGAGAGGAACAAGAAATTTAATCTTAGTACTTCATGTAATTTTGTGAATCCATATGACTAATCCCATATTCAACTTCAGGTTAAAAAATAGATAAATGAATTTCTAAACAGAATGATGGAAGAAGTATAACCTTTAGATTGTATCAATGCAGACACTCTTTTGTTCAAAATTTTAAATCGCTGGTTTGTAATTATTATGTGTAGTAGTATCACTAAATATAATATTGATGTTTTCCTAAAAACTTCATCTTGTAGTATGGTATGTTACCTCTTTCCTTAAAAAGGACCAAAAAATGGTCTTGGTGAACCTTAATTTTAATTCAATTTCAACTGCCTCATGCTATCTAAACTGAATGAAGAGAGGCTTAGGACAGACTTCATCAGTCCCTCTGTTATGTCAAAGAGCTGTCCTATGGATTTTTGTGCCAGTCCCACCCAGGTAGTCTGCAAGGTGATATTACAAGGAAAGAAAATATTGCCATGCACACCCCTCGGGAGCTCTGGCTTTTAACTGAAATGTTGGTGGACTATTTTGATTTTTGAATTTTGATGTTTGAACATAAATGGAGGAAGGTGAGGAGGAAACCCGGAACTCAAAATACGAAGTACTGGGTTGTATAAAAAATATATGTTGAATTATTTTTCAATAATAAAAATGACATGTTTAAATGTTAACATTGACACATCAGAAATATATATATAGAGAGAGTACAAATGTATACTGTAGTCACTGGTTTTATATTAATTTCTTTAAAAATAAATAAAAACTTCCAAGAACAGTCCAGCTGTTGAGAAGGATGCCACTGCAAATCTGGCCAATGTTCTGCCACATCACAGTTCTAAATGACACCAACTACTCAAAGGATAAACCTTGATTTTTGAACCCATGATTAGGAGGACTGGCAGTAGGAGTCTAGATATGCTGGAGAAAGCTAAGTCATAAGAGGGGTCACTTTTACATTGGCTACTTCATATAAATGAACCCATCTTCTGTTTTCTTAAATTTGTGCTGAGTTTGCTATTTCAAGTCATAATTATGAAAGCATATTTTTCTCTTTTAATGAACTCAATCAAGATTTTCATGAAAATACAAGCTTGACAAGCCATAACAATGCAAAAATTTCCTAAGCTAGTGCACCACCCACTGAGAATATTTCTCTATATCTGAATCAGACATGAGTCAACATCTAACAACTATTTAGAAGGGGATAAGATGGCATAACGCAAGGCAAAGCTCTTTCTTTTCAGTAACTACAGAATTAAAAGTAAATCTTAGGTCATTGCCATTTCCTTTTCACTTTGTTGTGATCCTAAGGACTAGAGGATGTGGTGCTCAAAGTTATTATTTTTGTTTATTTGTAATTGCTATCATCAAACTTTGATTAGCCAACACAGTTCCCATCATCAGTCAACAATGACCTTGAAGTTTATTGCCTCACCCATAGACTCAGGCAGGTGTAGACTAGAACGTTTGTTCTTACCTTTAAAAATACCTCATAAGATGATATTGGGCAATTACTGCGACTCTGGCCTGTAGAAGTCCACTGAATTTCTAATCTGCCACTCATCATAGTGTGGCTTCTAGGTGGCTAAACTCAGGCTACAAAGAAGAAATATTACTGTTTCTTCTTTTATTCAACTCTAATAGTGCAGTCTTTGTGCTTTCATAAATGTTTTTTGAAAATGCTGTTTGGACCAAGGTTTGATCCAGAACAGCTCCTGATAGGAAACAGGAGCAGTAAATGAAAGAGTTGATGTGTATTCATAGTATTCAAAGGCTTCTAAATACTTTTCTACCTTTCTTCCTTTCTTTCTAGTGGTAGCAGGAAAGTAAGTGCTTCAAACAGCCTTCCCTCTCCTCCAAAGGTGATAAAAAGCTTATATTCATGTGGAGTTATAACAGGAGGTATTGCAGTGTGAGTTGAATTTCATTTTATTGCTCCCCACAGATTGGGGAACATCCCAATATCACTCCAATATTAATAAACTTCTATTTTTATGACCTTGCTATGATGTTCAAAATAAAATTATAAATGAAAAATATTTGTTTTACATATATATATATAATTTAAACATATATATATACACTCAAAAATCATTTTGATACAGGTTGCTTGACACAGCTCCTCTTCACTTATTTTCTCAGATCCACCTGTGCTCAGTCTCTACAATAGAGTTGCTGACTTGCAGAGTGGTTATATTAAAATATATTCTATCCTTCTTCTTTTTGAAATCAATTTTCTCTCGTTAGCAATATTTAGTATTATTGCTTTGCAGAAAAATTAGGAGGGATGAGCACTGGACAGGAGATTCATTAATGTGTAATTAATAGCCTTGACATCTAAGAAAAATAGAATCATAGCATCATAGAAAGGTTAGAGTTGGAAGGGACCTTAAAGATCACCCAGTTCCAATCCCCCTGCCATGGGCAAGGACATCTACCCCTAGACCAGGTTGCTCACAGCCCCAGCCACCCTAGCCTTGAACACTTCCAGGGATGGGACATCCACAGCTTCCCTGGGCAACCTGTTCCTGTGCCTCATCACCCTCAGAGTAAAGAATTTCTTCCTAATATCTGCTCTAAATCTATCTTCTTTCAATTTAAAACCATTACCCTTTGTCCTATTGCTACACTCCCTGATAAAGAGTCCGTCTCTTTCCTGTAGGGTCCCTTTAGGTACTGGAAGGCTGCTATAAGGTCTCCCCGGAGCCTTCTCTTCTGCAGGCTGAACAACCCCAAACTCTCTCAGCCTGTCTTCATAGGAGAGGTGCTCCAGCCTTCTGATGATCTTTGTGGCCCTCTTCTGATGAGGAGGATGAACTGCATCGGTGTAACACATCAAGTCAGACTAACAAGACATTTTAAAACTAGGTTGATCTTCAGCTGAAAGAGACAAAGGAAAGGAGAGGTGAAAATTGTCAGTTAGATAGAGGGTGGAAACAGAAAGTCTATGTTGTAAAAGTCAGAGATGGGAGTTGATCTGGCATACCATAAACACTTCAGGGAATACAAATGTGAAATGGAACCAGAATAGGAAAGAACCACTGAAGTGGTCAGAGCAAAGAAGGATGTATTTATAGGAAGCAACTAAGTTAGCTTGTTTTACTAAGCTTATCATCACTGAAAGGACTAAAAGGTATAATATATCTGTATAATCTATATATGAATATGCAAAACATGCAATATAAATATATAAATACGTATGTTGTATATATAAATATTCAAGATATGCTTAAAAGCAGCAAAAAGTAAGACCTCTCTAAAGTATAAGTTTTTCTATGAGAAAAGAAAAGTAACATTAATATGTTTAGTCTCAAAATGATTAAAAGGGGAATGAGATTTTGGAACAGCTTTCCTAGAACATTCTCTAATAGAATGAGAGGAAGGGAGGAAACAACTGATTTTTAAGGTGAAGCTTGGTATGTTTATAATACAATCATGTGACATGGTTCCCTGACATAACAGAGTGCTAGGCACAATGACCTCCACCGTATTTGTAGCTGTCAGATATATTGACCTCCTAATGCTGCTAAGCAACATCTTCTGGCATGATTATAGTTCATGACCACTCTGAATTTGAATGACTCATTTCCAGACAAAGCCTCAAAAGTCAGTGAACATTTTGTATGAATTTCACCTGTTTAAATGTACATAACTTAACGAAACCACCACAAGGAAGTAATAATGAAAGTCCATATTTTCATTCAGTTGACAAATCACTTATGCTCTGGGAGATCAAATTTAAATATCTTTATGAGGTAATTTCTTTCCCATCCCAGTTAATACACAAAAACTAACCATATATAAGACCTTAGTTACAGTGAGGGGCAAAACAGGTCTAACTTTACCATCTGCAATTAACATCTATTAATGCAGTATACTATGTAACTTTATTATTAAAAATTTATTTCTTGCAAGCCTATGGCTGATTTAACAAAGAAGTAAGATGTATCATTCTATAAATAACAGATAGTGAAAAAATATTTTTTATTTCCATGCGACGCTGACTTGCATCAGCTTTACCTTACTATGAAATCCAAGAGGTAAAAAAGGCAAAGTAGTTTTATTTTGAAGTAGGTTAGGTGTTAATCTACAGTAAAAGCCTCTGTATATGCTAATTCTATAGCATAATACTAATATAATATTAATATGCAAAATAAACATTTTTAAAATCCTAGGTATCTCTCATATACTTCCATTACAGACAAAACATAGCAAAGGACACTGGTAGTCCCACACAATAAGGTTTTCTTAATAATTCTGGTCATCTCGAAGACAATTTGGCTCAAACAAGGTCATGTCCTCAGCTGAAGGTAACACCACTGTCTGGCATTAGAGAGAACTGAAAAAAATCCCCAGTCTCTGAAGTTTCTTCCCAAGAGTAAATGTTATTTTTAATTGGTGAAAAATAGAGCATACTAATTCTATCAAATCCGTGAATGAATTACATATGTGACTATGTTCACTTGATTAGGGTAATGCTTATGAAGACAGTTTTAGGAAGGGAAATGTATAAATAAACATCTAAGGAAATTTTGTCAGTAGAGCACTATTTGCAGAGCAAACTCTGTAAGAACTGTACTCTCTTTGGAAAGTTCCTTATGTCAGTTTTTTAAAACTCATAAACAGCTGAAGGGCTCCCAAAACAATATACTTTTTCTTAATAAGACCCCTCTTTTTACATCCCCCTTTTTTTAATCCCTGCCCCCCCCCCTTTTTTTTTTAAAATGTGAAATTGCTCAGGATTAAGAAAAGCTTTGTGCCCCTATTCGCAATTAAGGTAAATTCCCTGTTTCAGGACTCTTTGGCAGAGAAAGATAGATAAGGTTTCTTTCATTTAAATAGGAAAGAAGCAATGGGCACAACTTAAAAAAAAACAACCAAACAAATAAAAAATTCTGTGTGAACACAATAAAACAACTTTTTACTGTGAGACCAATCAACATTTGCACAGGTTGCCCAGAGAGGTTGTAGAATCTTCCTCCTTGGAGACAGTCAAGAGCCATTTGGAGATGGTCATGGACAG
The DNA here is from genome assembly GCA_008921705.1 of Burhinus oedicnemus. Classification (NCBI taxonomy): domain Eukaryota; kingdom Metazoa; phylum Chordata; class Aves; order Charadriiformes; family Burhinidae; genus Burhinus; species Burhinus oedicnemus. Next base: position 4,303,019 of record VFFE01008014.1, on the reverse strand, counting down.
CCTACTCTACTTGGTCCTTCTTGAGCAGGAGGGTTGGACAAGACAACCTCAAGATGTCCCTGTCAACCTCAACCATTCTGTGATTTTTATGATTCTGTGATAATACTGTATATTTTTCTCAGAGATCCATGCTGCCATTTCTTCACAAAGGCAGAATGAAGCTGCCATGGCTTCACTAAGGCCAAATCCTGCCTGACAAATTTGGTGGCCTTCTACGATGAGGTTACAGCATTGGTGGATAAAAGGGGAGCAACAGATGTCATCTATATGGACTTGTGCAAAGCATTTGACACTGTCATGCATGACATCCTGGCCTCTAAATTGGAGATACATGGATTTGATGGATGGACTACTCAGTGGATAATGAATTGGCTGGATGGCCACACTCAAAAAGTTGCAGTCAACAGCTCGATGTCCAAGTGGCATGCAGTGACAAGTGGTGTTCCTCAGGGGTCGGTACTGGGACCAGTACTATTTAAGATCTTTGTTGGCAATACAGATGTAGGGATTGAGTGCACCCTCAGCAAGTTTGCTGATGACACCAACTTGTGCGGAGTGGTTGACATGCTGGGGGAAAGGGATGCCACCCAGAGGGACCTGGACAGGCTTGAGAGGTGGGCCTGTGCAAACCTCATGAAGTTCAACAAGGCCAAGTGCAGGGTCCTGCACATGGGGCAGGGCAACCCCATGCACAAATACAGGCTGAGTGGAGAGTGGATTGAGAACAGCCCTGAGGAGAGGGACTTGGGGGTGTTGCTTGATGCGAAGCTCAGCGTGAGCTGGCAGTATACGCTCGGCAGCCCAGAAGGCCAACCGCATCCTGGGCTGCACCAAAAGAAGTGTGGCCAGCAGGTCAAGGGAGGTGATTCTGCCCCTCTCCTCTGCTCTCGTGAGACCCCACCTGGAATATTGTGTCCAGCTCTGGAGCCCCCAAAATAAGAAGGACATGGACCTGTTGGAGTGGGTCCAGAGAAGGGCCACGAAGATGATCAGAGGGCTGGAGCACCTCTCCTTTGAGGACAGGCTGAGAGAGTTGGGGTTGTTCAGCCTGGAGAAGAGAAGGCTCCAGGGAGACCTTATAGCAGCCTTCCAGTATCTGAAGGGGCCCTACAAGAAAGCTGGAGAGGGACTTTTTACAAGGGCATGTAGCGACAGGATGAGGGGTAATAGCTTCAAACTGGAAGAGGGTAGATTTAGACTAGATCTTGGGAAGAAACTGAGGGTTTCTCTGAGGGTAGTGAGGCACTGGAACAGGTTGCCCAGGGAAGTTGTGGATGCCCCATCCCTGGAAGTGTTCAAGGTCAGGTTGGACGAGACTTTGAGCAATCTGGTCTAGTAGGAAGTGTCCTTGCCCATGGCAAGGGCCTTGGAACTAGATGATCTTTAAGGTCCCTTCCAACCTAAACCATTCTATGATTCTATGAAAATTCCATGTAATGACAAAGTTTGAACCTTTCAGCATAATATTTTCAGTAGAATTCAGAATTAGTTTTACTCTTCAATTACTAATACCATGCAAAAGACCTAACGTGAGTAAAAGACGTACCCTATCTCCAGTGGTATTAAAAAAAAGAAGAGGACAGATGAACATAACCAATTAAAAATACTTCTAGAAATATAACACAAAAGTATACAAAGCATAATGTCAGCTTCATTCTTCTTTGAACTAATTGTACGTGCTATGGTCTAGGTTTCTGAGCAACTCATTCTCTAAACTGCCTGTTTAAGTTAATGTGCAAATGGCTATTCATGCTTCACTGCTTCTATATCAGCTTTTACTGAAGGTTGTTTTCAGAACTATTTTTATTATGTTTGCTGATTGATTAATATTTCACTGCTTAGCAGCAATTGAAAGAAAACTTGAGATGATAAAACAAATTAAGCCTTCACCATACTTGGATTGCTGCCCAAGACTTATATAAGTCAAACCAATGATCAACATATGATATGGACTTTATCAGCGCAGATTTTAAGTGAGTGTGTTGTGGAAGGAACTTTACTTTAAATGAATGCCAAGATTTATATTTATAAGCACAAAAACCCAACAGTAATTTAATAATATTTTCAAAAAATAACATCTATAACATCAAGCATAAAATCAGAAGAAATCCTGTATTTATGACAGTGCACAGACTTATTTTCTTTAACAAAACAAGAATTTTGTAAGAATATGCCTGAGAAGCACTCCACGCTGCACTGACTGACCTTCACAATAGTGGATTCCTGAATTTCCAAGTGTTTGGCCTCTGGATCCAAATTTAAAGGCAATGCTTGCTTTGGTGAACAATAGGTAGACCATATCAAACACCAACAGGCAATTCTGCTTCCATTCACAAGGTGTTGGGTGGCTCACTTCATTATAATATGCCATTATAATATACCATTTAAAATGCAGAGCAGGACATAGCTCTAAGTTGAATAGGGTAAGGAGGGAAGGATACGTGGGTATGGTGCATTGTGTGGTTAGGAGCATTCAGCCACTCTGAGCAGTTGCCCTGAAGGGAAAGAAGGAAATCTACTGTCTGCTTAAATGTTTTGTCACCAGTAAATCACACTGTAAAGATACCTTCTTACAAAAACACTCAGCTGTAAGAATTCATAGCTAAATAAACAGAAAAAGATACAGATATGCTATAAAACGTCACACACATATATACATCAATAAGATCACTTGAGCTGTATTAACATATATTATGTCCATACATAACATATAAATGTATAAATTTAGAAGTACACATATAAAAGACCACAGATGAAGACAAATGTATGATTTTGAATTATTATTTCTCTCGTATCTGTATTAAGAAAAGACTCTTTAGTGGAAGAAAATGTATCTTTTACTTAAATGTTCCTTCAGTGAAAATGGTGAAATGTCTATAGAACTGGCTCAAATTCTTCATCAGACTACTGGTAATCATGCATCAGCTTATTTAACACACTGATATTTATACTGACTCTATTATTACTGATATTTTGGACCTCGTCTGAGATGGTGCACTATACTGTTCTGTATGAGGATGAGTATATTAAAGCAATTATTATGCAAATCATTCTGGAATTATCCTTTGGCTGAGAAGGACATTAATATAGTAAAGGTTTTATAGAGATATTTTCTCTCTCAGAGGAAGAAGAGAAAAATTAATACCAAAACAAACTCTGTGGAATGGGTCTTCTGCTCTATGGAGGATGTGATTCAACATTTTTTTAATAAGTCAAATTGAAGTGTAAGGTTTGGACAGAGTTTAAATACTTGCAACTGAAACTGCCATCCTGAAAATCCCTGTTCTTCTGGCACTGAGCCCCGGAGGAACTTAAACTCTGTAGAAGATGCAGATTTCTATCTGAAAATTCCTCAGGCTCCTGAAGTTCTCCTTCTGTACATGCCCAGAAATGTCTTGGGTTTGTAGGGTTCAACAGGCTGTGCAAACTTCACATCAAAGCCTAACTGGTATCCCAATATGAACTGCTCCTCACCTTCTGAGCTCAGTTCCTGCTGAAATCTTTCCACTGTAAGGAAGTTTGGATGAAACATCAAGACAGGAACAAAGTGAGGGAAAAAGAAACAGAGAGTGGGGAATGATTTCGCCTTGTATTAAATGAGAAACCAATAGCTTGCAATTCTTGTAGAAACCTATTTTCAGAGACATTTCAGTGTAAGGGAAGTCAAAGCAGGAACCAGAAACTGATCTCTGATTGTTTCAAGCGCTGCAATCACTGTGCTACAGAATCCCACTTTTTGACTGAATGGTTTCCAGGACAAGGCTGAAGGCACATTTTTACCCCCGGTATTTCTCACTAGCTAGTTCAGCTGAAGACTTTGGACACCGTTTCTAGGTGCTTAACTTTCCCTGAGCCCAGTATAAAGCCTTGCTGTAAGGCTCCAGGCTCATCTTTGGGGACAGGCATCAAGAAGTGCGCATTTTGGTACTCCAGGGATAAATTGTTACAGGGATTGAGACCTTTTGGTTCTAATTGAAAAGGAAAAGCAGTGTGTTTCATTTAATAGACAGACTATGAAGCACAAATCAAATGCCTGTATTTATGCAAGTGATCTGTGGCACATCTTGACATATTATCGTTATCCAAACTGTCCTGACTCTTTTTGTTGTCATGGTTGGAGTTTTAAAATAAAATAAAATAAAATAAAATAAAATAAAATAAAGTAATCTTAAAGTGGTATACACTTTCTTGCTAATTTTTGTTGTTGTTTCCTCCCCTCCCCCTGGAAATTATGCAAAATATCATATTAAGATAATGTATTTATAGTGTTTTAAAGGAGGAATTAAAAATTAAACAACAACTAAAGAAAAAATGTTAGATTCCTTTAGACTACAGTTAGTTGCAAATAAATCAATTACACACCTTTACATATGTATAAATTTGATACGCTGAATTAAATTGGAGTTGATTGCATGCTCTGCAGATGTATATTACATGAGCTGTAACTCTTTGGATTCCCTTTCCTGTCATCTTTGCCCAGTTTATCACATAAAGTTTGGATGTGACTGCCACTCCCGCATACATTATTCAAAGGACAGGAACTATGGACTTATACAATACTATAAGAAGTAATTTGATTTGATTTCCATTTCTTCCCTAATCATTCCTAACTTCTTGCTTTCCATTAGATTTGCCACTGAACATGAAGTATTTCAGACAGCTATCTGCAATAGCCTATTTCCAATATCGTCCTGATAAAAGCAAATTAGATCCTAGTGTATCCAAGTGCTTCCACTACTTTCCCTGAAAGACTCTAATCTAATATCTAAAACACAAGCAGAGATATTTTTGACTTTTTATAACAATCTTTCCCCTAAAATGAAGTTAAGGCTGTGATTTTCTGACTGAAAAAAAATGAACCACACAATTACATATACAGTTAAAACTTGTTAATGCATTTTATCTATAGAAAACCTATAAATAGTTTAACTCATTACAGACTTGGTCCATTTTGACTAATCCATTTTTTGCAATAGTTATTGGAATATTCTAGGCACATCTTGGACAGCACTGCTCCAGACAGCTTGAAATTGAATCTTTGCAAAAATAATGCTGCTGCTGAAATGTTAAGAGTTGAGTGCTGTTTGTATCATAAAGACTGGAATTAAGGTTTCTAATGATCCCCATTTGAGGGTGAAAAATAACACCTCCGGGTCCTTGAGCCGAAATACATGTTTGCAACGGGTACAATTTAAATGAAGCACAGTATTTCTAGAGATGGAATAACTCTACAGGTAGTGGAGTAAATTCATTATAATGACTGGCATTGGCAGGTTACATCTCTGGTGAGTATCTACCCCACAGAAAGTGTTCAGCATAACTGAATGAAAATATGAGATAAATAAGTTTGGAGAAAGCCATTTCATTAAAAACATCTATTTAATAAAGGCAAGCTGTAAAATCAATAGCGTTAAAGAGAATAAAGAATTTCCCTAATAACAATTATTTGAAACCTTCTAGCACCTCTTACTGGAAGGATATTTTTTAAACATATTAAGTAAACTAAGTCAGAAAAAACAAATAAGCCTTTTAGATGGCAGCTCTCCCTGAGGGAAGACTACATAAACAGGTTTTAAATAAGCGTGGAAGAGGATCTCAGCTGATATAACCCAGGATGGTTTTACTGATTCAGCAGCTCTACTCCAATTAACTGCTGCTGAAGTTCTGGCAGAGGGAGTTTAGTTTACAGAATATGGTCTCAGCTTTGCATTTTAGAAGTCAAACATGCTCTCTTGCTAGATATGTTTCAAACAAGACTTGAATAAGGATCCTTCTAGGGTGGTTTATTCTGTTAATACTAAGAATGCCGAATGACCCCAGTTCTAGGATAAGCAATAACCTGTGATTTCATAAACTCATAGATTAAGAGGAATATAAAGGGCCATTATGAATCGTGCTGTTGGACCTCTTATTTAGTACATGCCAGAGAATTATGTTAATCGAAATACAGTGACGAACAACCTCCACTGCTCTCTCTTTAAATGCTTGTGATGCTTGTGTTGCTGAAAAGTGCAGATGCAGAGCCATGAGAGCAGATAGACTGAGGAGGCAAAACACAGTTACTCAGGATCTTCTCCCTCTCCCACCGTAGCGCAACAGAATTGCCAAGGCTGTGCTGCAAGCCTGCCTCTCTTGGGCAAAAGAAAAGGCGTAATTTCTTTTGTTTACTTCCCCAGGGTCTTTATTAACACACGTACTTGGAAGACATTATGTTATTAGCTGATTAGTAATGCAGAAATAGTTTCAAACATGAACTTGAATTTCACATATGCCAATGATGAGCTTTCATTATTCGCTCCTTATGGTCTTGTTTTGTCTTTTTAGACAGTTACTTGACAACAGTAATGCTTTCCTTTTGAGAAATTCTGACAATTTATTTTGAAGAACTTTCCCGTAAGAAAGTTCTTACCGTGCAGGGAATTGGCACAACAGAGCGTTACCGAAATAGAAATCATCCCACTGACTCTGGAGGCTGCACACAGGTTATGTATGTACTGGTGCCTTCCTGCCGACAACCTGACTGGGCAGCCAGCATAACTAAATTCTGTAATGGCTGAGCTAATCTTCATATTACACTTATTGCTGCCAAGGTGAAAGGGGTGACCAATGCAAAGGGAATATAGACAGCATTGCCCAACACAAAGCTGGTTGCCAGGAGCTGTTTCAGCCCTAGAGGACATACGTAGCCTGAGTAATTTTGAGCAGCTTTTTTAAAACAGGCCTGAACAACTCAGACGCAGTTTTGAGAGCAGAACACTTGCAAAGGTGAGCTTTCCTCATTCTCTGTACCTGTGACTATGTTTAAATATTCCTTAGCCATAACCAAGGACTCAGCTGTTTATTTATAAATAATTTCTACCTGACAGAACAAACGATCCTGGAGTCAGACCATACAAGAAACCAGCTCCTGCTTCTGAAGCATTTACCTTCAGAAGCAGGGAAAAAGGAATATGTTGAAAAATATATATTCAGACATACAATATCATGTAATTAAATCCCAGACTGAGGAATCTCCAGTGTTCTCTGTCTTTAACAAACCCCTTATTCTACAGTGTGTTAATTTGTATCAGGCTGTTTTTTCTTCTCTTGATTTAATAAAATTGTTCCTGACTGATCTCTACAGAGAAAGTACCTCCTCTGTGGTACAGATTTTCACCAGAGGTTCTTTGTACACCACTTTCCTTCCTAGAGCAACATTCAATTATTCTGAATAATTTTTGGTTATTCTATTTATTATCTCTCATCATTCTATGAGTTATTAACTTTGAATTTTTCAGTTATTTGCAAAGATTTCTTTCGGTACATTCATTCAGTTTCAGTTTATTAATTCTTTGTAAAAATAATGAGATATTTATCTGTCCTTAAAACGCATTGTAGTATATAAAAAAGCCTTTTGAGACCAGTGGAAATGTATATTAAGTAAATGAACTTTCCTTTTAAATGATGGGCAGCTCTACTGAAATGACTGTAGTAGTTCTTCATTGTCCTGCTGCAGTCCAACAGCCCTCACTTTAGTGGGGATTCAGTTGGAGGCTAGACCAGTGATGAATGTAGGATTATCCATGCTTAGGAGCCAATGGATATCTAATCCTATATCTCTTTTTCAAGCATGTGGACATACACACATAGAAGCATACGTATTTGCCTCTAATACATACATAGTCATCTTCATTAATTGCAAATGAGGACTAAAATGTTTCAGATATTCTTCTTGACTAAAGAAAGAAGGGAATTTATTTTTTTATTATTTTTTAAATTCTATATTAGAAGAAAAATACAGCAACAACAACAACAAAACCTCAAAGTCTAAGCATAAAGAATTTTTTATAAAGAACTCCTCCTGAAAAGATATTCCCCTTATTCATAAAAGTAAAATAAAATAAATACAAAAAAACTAAGGATAATTATTGCAGTAACTGATCTCTGCTGAACTCATGCCAGGTTTTGTATAATAGATTTGATCTCCATCAGCATGGATAGCTCCATTAACGCAAAGAGATTAATCTGACAAAAAGTAACTGTGAAACCTATGTCATCTCTCCCAAGTTAAAATATAATCCTTAATTTTGATCATGCTTTAGGTTTACTATTTGCAATGCTTTCATTGCTGTGGGTTAATATAAGTTGATACGGGTTGTAAAAATGCTTTAAGATACATAGTTTTAGAAATCATATTTCCTTTCTTTTTCAATAGACTTTTACAAGTACATGATTAATATACACTAAGTATTTAGAAATTTTGTGTGTGGTATACAAAACTGCATTTATGAATAATGTTTCAGTGACCAGCCTGTGTGAGCAGGAGATATGATAAGATTTGTTTCTTAGACACATAACTTAAATGCATAAACTGTTCCATCTGTCTCTTAGCATTTAAATTTGCCTTTCTATGCTCTATTCATCACATAGCATATGACTATTTGATCACAGATTAGTGAGGTCTCTAGGAAACAGCTCATTAATTCAGAATTTTGAAAAATGTATTGTGAGTTTGTATTTCTTACTTTTCAGGTGTTCCAAATCCAGCGAGAAGTCCAGATTGTTAGAATGCAAATTCTAAGAAATGATCCTTCTTAAAAGTCCCTGAACTCCTGAAACTCTCAAGAGGACCACTATTGTCCAGGAATATTGGATAAGTTGCATTTCTTCACCATTTGTAAAACATAAACTTCAAAGAGAGAGAAGCAACTGTTAATTAATTAAAATCATCGTTCAGTCATATCAACTCACTATTATGAAACGTTATAATCCAAAACAACTTTATCAAGATATTCCAATCATTTTGCCTACTATACTTCTTTTAGCCTTTGTTTTTGCAGAGTTTCATGTACCTGAATCATCTAACACAAATAAAATATGTCTTTCTTCTTAATGGGACTATCCAAATTCATAAATTTACATCTGTATTTGTGGGTGGTAGTAAGCCAGACGTCAGTACTTCCTTCATCAAAGTTGTACTGTATACATCGTGGGCACGCACAAAAAGGTACTTAATGCCCATTCTCACTGCCTTCATGTTTATGTTTCTTGCATGTAGAATTATTAATGTTATCTGCCTCATAGCCATGCATGTATGTTTGCTGGAAATATCTGATGAAGCTGATGAATGCTATCAAATTCCAGATGAAGATGGTAATAATTTGGTTTCTACAGAATATATTCTTAAGTATGTCAAAAGCTAGGCTGTTTTCCTTACTAGTAGCTGTTGTTCATCTGCTCACATTTTTATTAAAGCTGTGACTTGTGGAATTATTTTTCATGACAAAGGTAATAAAAAACATCAGACAAAATTACCAGTTTTTAAAATAACTTTTCTGTATTTCCTTAATTTTACAAATCAAACTTTCCATACAACCATTTACTCCTAAAATAGTTATGTGGAATGTAACTTGTAGTATAGCATTCCGCTAAGCTGGTACTGCACTGCTTCATCACAGCCCCATTTTGTGCATAACACCTAGAGACAGCATGGAGTATTCTGACTCAGAAAAATGTCTTTTGAGCCCCAGAGCTTCTGCCCTCCAGAAAAGGAGCATAAAATCATGGAAAGAATGCTGGAAGGGACTTCAAGAGATCACTTAGTCATTCATCTTTTCCTCTCTCAACCAATTATGTCTAGGGCTAGCTTGAAAGATATTTGTCTAAGATTAAAATTTCCAATGTGTAATGCAAATCTCTCCTGCTGCAATTTAAGCTCTTTAATTTTTTTCTATTGACCATGAACATGAGAAGGGGATTATTCACTTCCTCTTTGAAGCAGTTTTTTATGTACTTGAATTCCATTAGCATGTTTCTCTTCTTTGTCTGTAGACTCCAAACAACCCAATTAATCCAGTCTTTTCTAATAATTCATAGGTTTTAAACCTTCAATCATTCTTGTGGACCTTTTTTTCCACTTTTTCCAATCGGTTCACATTATGCTTGAAGTGCAAATATTGCAGCTCAGAGATTACAAGTGACATACTACATATGAGAGCAAATATATTATTTGGAGGCCTTCAGCATAATTCCCTTTATTACACCAGCATGAAATTGGTCATTCACAAGTAGCATGTGAATTTAAACCACAAACCTGTTTTGATGGGCTAACAGCATCTTCCCCAAACTGTACTCCTGCTCTGAATTACCACCTAAATGTACATCCTTGCATTTGTCTTTAGTAAGTGTAGCTTGGCTTCCATGTGTTTATAGGTAAATTTACTTCCAATTCTATATATAAATAATAAAAGTAGTTCTAATTAATTAAAATGTTAGCCAGTATATCTCCAGGACTGATGTCTGTCTCCAGACTGTTGTCTGATTCGCTTCAGGCATTATTCTATCTTGAACAACTGATAATACTCCTGGTTGTGATCATCCAGCTAATTATGAGCCCAACTCTAAGCAGTTTCATTTAGACTATTCTTATCATTAAAAGTCTTGCCAGATGTCAGTTGTTTTTTTTAAATATGTCAATAACTTTTTAAGAATTTAGATATGTATCTGCCACTGTTTGTCCACTACCTACTGAAGATGTCACGCAACAGTTGTTCAGCAACAAGTTGGGTCATCCCAATGCTGGCTTTTATTTAGCTCATATTTGTCTAGGAGCTTACAGTTTGATTATTTTCCAGCATTTTTCCATGCTCATTTTACAGTTTTCAGCTCCTCCCTTTTCCAGCTTTATAAAGAGAGGGAATGTATTTCACTTTTCCAGTCTCCAAAAAATGTTGCTCATCACTTTGTTCCTCAAAAATAATCACTATCATCTCTGAGATTGTTTCAGACGGATTTCTGTGATCTTGAGATGAATTTTACCTAGGTTCTGATCTATAAGGCATTCTCTAGCTCTTTCTTTGCCTGTTCTGGGTAGAAATTTTATCCTTTTGATTTGTCCTTAATTGCATTAGTCACTTCTCTATAATCAAACTAGTTTTAGTGAAGACTGATTCAAAGAGGTATAAAACTCTTTGACCTCCTCGGAATTATCTAATCCCCATGACATCCTTCCTGATTTTTTCCTACTGTTTGTACTATTCTTTTATGTTTGTCCTCGCTGTTCAAGATTGCAGTCAATGAAAAGCTTGTGACTCAGCTTTTCATTAGTAAATTGATCTCCTGTTAAGTTCCGATCTTTTCCTTGTATTTACTATCTGTTGTCAAATAGAATTTTTACAAAGATTTTATGAGGCTTTATTGGACTTAATTCAGTTCTGTTTCGAAAATCAAGTATTCTGAGTTGGACATTAAAAAATCTTAGCTGAAAACCCAAGATAACAAACAGATTTCTGATTGAAAGCTGAATGCAGATTCATCCCAAGTAACAGATTTCTTTTGATGAGCTTTCTTGAATTTTATCCTTTTTTTTAAAGAAAAAGTGTTTAACATATTGAAACAATGCATATCAAAATTCACTGCCTATCTTAATTTTTATATTGTTATTTATTTTATCATTTATGTGATTTAGATGCTTCACAAAGCTCTATATGTTCTAATTAATTTCACAGAACAAAGAAAACAAAAATCTGTATGTTCAATTTGTTGTCTGAAGCTCAAGAATGCCTTGATAATCCTCAGAAGCAGGCATTACAATTTAAGTGGGTAATTTTGAGGGCACTTTATAATTGAAAAAGTCAGAGAAACACACATTATTGTATTCAGTATGCTATGTACATCCACTTTCCTTCAGTTTCAGCTTATGAATTTTCATGAGTATTTCATTTTCTCTTCTCATCCTGTATCAGTCATTTCAAGTATTGCAGTCAATTAATTGTATGATAAAGCTGATATTACCTTTTAGTTTCTAATCTTAACAGCAATGAAGTAATCAAGAAAGGTATTGAAGACTGCATTAACAGGGGAATAGCTCTATAAAACAAACAACAGTACTGTCACAGTTCTAAAATGCTGATAATGTCCCATCAGGAACAGCTTGCACAGTGCTGATAACTATCCCACAGGAAGGAAGTTACCTCAGAGAAGGCGAGGCATAAGGAAACGGAGTGCTATATCCCAGAAGCCTGACTTGACTTTCCTAGAGTTGAGGCTGAGTTTTCAGAAAGCAGAATTATTCTTCAGAATGATATAAATGAAAAGAAATATGTGAATGGCTTGTACATTTTTGCTTGTTCATTCATTCTAGTGAGAACAAAAGTACATGCTGTATTAGTAAAGTGCAAGGTGGGAGTGAGGTCCCCGATGATCCTATTAGCAAAATTCAGAACTTGCCACATGAGCCAGGAAGAAAAACAGAAGCTGTCTGAAAAGATGACTAACAAACTTAAAGAGCATGCTGCAGCTTAGTAGGGATAATTACCCTAAAGTATATGCTAATTGAAAATATTTTTTGTTCACAAATAAAGTTTAATGCATTATATGGGTAAACTCTTCTTGTGAGGTTTTAATTCAGTATTGTCAGCCACAGGCACTCAAAAGTTATTTTAGTACCACACCTTGTGCCCACCCCACCCAAATGATGAGATTTGGAAGACAGCACATGTAAGGGTTAGTGCGTTTGTTTGTTTTTGTACCTCACTGGGAATGTTTATCCTCCAACTAATATTCAGTCTGGAAGGCTAGAAACTTTTTTGGTTTTAAATGAAGGCTGAGGTTTCTTAGGTAATAATCTGTTTTCAGCAGCTCAAGTTTCAAGCAACAAAACAAATAAAGAAGGCAAACCCAACAAAGTGAACCCCACATATCATACGACTGATAAGAAAAAGACCCTTATATCAAAAAATTTGCCAACGCTACTCATGCTTTCCATAGAAGCAACAAATAGTGAAAACATAAGGGTCTTGCAGACTTCACTAAATCCATGCAGCCCAGATAGTGCTTGCCCATTTCCCTGTAATCATGAGGCATGGCACAATAGACAAGCCACACAGGTCTTTGAAAATCCAGACAAAAAAATGGTATCTGTGTAAGAACTTCTGTACCAGTTTTACCTCCTTGAAATAGACTTTGTGTTTCCTATGTACTTCTGACAATCCAGGAGGAGTCCACTACATGCTGAACAGCAAAGAAAAGAGGGATGAATAGTATTTAATAAAACCCTGTTCTGCTTGTTGGCTTTTGAGAATCTCATTCTGAAGCTCTTAACTCTGGTGCAAATTACGTATAAGTTGGCTACCCACCCCACAAGTTATAATTTTTATTAAGTGTATGGGCTTGGGCTGGGATAGAGTTAATTTTCTTCATAGTAACTTGCATGGTGCTTGTTTTGGATCTGTGACCAAAACAATGTTCATAATGGGCTGATGTTTTCAGCATTATTGAACAGCGCTCACACAGCGTCAAGGCCCTTTCTGCTCCTCACATCACCCCACCAGCAAATAGGCTGGGGGTGGGCAAGAAGCTGGGAGGGGACACAGCTTGGACAGCTGACCCTAACTGTCCAAAGGGATATTTCATACCGTATGATGTCGTGCTCAGTAATAAAAGCTGGGGGAAATATGGAGGGGAAGGAGGGACTATGGTGTTTTTCTTCCCAAGTAACCGTTGTGCATGATGGAGCTCTGCTTTCCTGGAAATGGCTGAACACCTGCCTGCCAATGGGAAGTAGTGAATGAATTCCTCTGTTTTGCTTCCGCATGCAGCTTTTGCTTTCCCTATTAAACTGGCTGTATTTCAGCCCAGAAGTTTCCACGCTCTTACCCTTACCAATTCTCTCCCCCATCCCATTCGGGGAGAGTGAGCAAGTGGCCATCCAACTTCCTACGCACAAGTACTCAGCACCATCTTATAGGCTATAGGATATCTGAAAAGTCCAGAAGGGGATTGACAGGTACGACCTGTGGCACATCATACATGACTGGCAGCTGGAGGCAGGGAGAACAGCCAGGCTTAGAGTGTTTAAAATGTCACTAAATACCTATAGTTAAGCAATTGAATCACTTCCTATGAATTTTGAATCATGTACATTTTAAGTAAACAAATATTTTTAGTACAATAAAAGCCTAAGAATGTAATGTGAAGGTAGCCGAAAAAGCAGTCTCATGGCCTACATCAACCGCATTGCACATACATAAATATCAACATTAGAAGCAATATAATCAATAACATTAGTTTTGTTGTATTTTAGTACACCTGCTTGCTATTAGCAGACCCTGCTTCTAAAGCAATTAATAACAAAAAAAATCCTTTAAACAGAATATTATATAAAGTTTTTTTGGCTTTTGCTCCGTGTCATAACACTGAGATGGTAATGCTGATAGGGTTTAAGGTAGACAATGCTCAGAGTCACCTGGTCTAATTGCATTGCAGTTGGACTATATGACATCCAGAGATCCCCTCCAACCTCAACAATTCTGTGATTCTAATATTACAGGTTCATTCACAGCACTAAATTCTGTTGTCTTCCTGGTTATTAAGCTTATGCTCAACACAAAAGCAAAAGAAGAGTGAAGTTAACTATTCTGGCCACTAAAACATAGGTATGTGCTTGTATACAGGTACAGCCAGGTACATTTTGCCTGGTTTTATTCATCTGTTAAAATGTTTTTCTCCCTTGCTGCTGTAATTCAATGTACTACTTTGATTCAGGGCACTATTTTAACCTAATGTCCTAATGTCTGGCTACACCTAAGTCTTTTCCAGGGCTCTGAGCTTTTGACACCACTGCAGCAGAAACAGCATAACATAGAAACCCTTGTCTTACCAAAAGAAGAGGCAAAAGGAGAAAAGCCTCAATGCCCACCCGATGTGTTACGAGAGCCACCAGAGGCATGTTGGTTGAAGGTTACTCTAGCTCCAGAAGGGACACAGCTGCCCCTCCTCTGTTGGCCTGCACAGCCCTGCGCTTCCCTAAACGTGGATAATGCAAACAACAACTGCTGAGGTGAATTGAATCAACCTGCTTTTGCTTCAGCCCTCACCTATTTTTTAGTGCAAAGCTGTAAATGAAAAGAGGCCTTTGAGTGAGTTGTGGCATGCATTAGTTTTAATTTGCTTTACCTGTAGGGGCATATATGTTAACATCTAATAGATAGCTTGATGATTCACCTTTGCTGCTGAGGGCAAAATGATCTTTCACTCAATTGAAGTGCAAACAGCTTGTTCTATAAATCTTTTTCTGCCCTAAAAGAGCTGTGTTCTTACAGAAATTCTGATATTGTCAGAAATGTTCATGCCTGAGTTCGAAAAAAGCCTCAGAAACATAGAATTATCTACCACAGCTGATGCATTAAAGATGAGTGAGGGCAAAATATTATCTGTTGTGTTATTTCTTGCAATTCACATAACGAGAAGTATGCTGCAAGAACTATCAGCAGAAACAGTTAACAGAATTTGCAACTTTCTCTTCTGATGAAAGGTCAGACTGGCCCATTCTTGAGTCCAGGCCCTTCATGGTTAGTCTAGAAGCAAGATGTATCAAGATAGAAGCAGCCTGATCAACCGAATGCGTCAGAAACGACAGCTGATCTGAACTACTTTTCCAGTAAAGCATTTCTTTAACTTCAATCTATATTGATTTTGACACCCTGAAGATTACACAAGATGAGCAGTCACATTTGCTATCCCTAAATTACAAGCATACAAGGCTGAAACTGGAGGCGGCTGCTACTTGTTTTTTTGGGGGGAAGTTGTGTGTGGTCTTTTGTTTGGGGTTTTTTTGTGGTTGTTCTTGTTGTTCTTCAAAACACTTGCTGCTCTTTTAATTTTTCTTCAGCATTATTCAAGGAGCAAAAGTTTGGATGTTCAGGCATTAGCATGTTTGTATCCATATTTTAATCCAATTTTTCATAGCTTTTAAATATTATCCAAAGTTATGCACACTTGTGCATTAGCCTGAAATACTTCAGAAGGTACGACATTATATCAAAACAGAGAAACTAGTGGGGAGTAATATCACCTTTGTGTCACTCTTGATGACTGTTTAAAAGAAACCTAAATACAGTGGAGACTGAGAGAAGTTAAGCCTCAGTGAAATAACAAATTTATGCTGGAATTTATAGTCGAGCATAACAGCACATATCATAATGATGCATTCTCTTAACGAATTCATTATTTTTGTGATTAATTCCAGTTGCAAAGTTTAGTTTTTGTTTCATTCTAAATAAGAATTCTCTTTTAATATTTGTTGTTTATCAACTTCAATATATCTTTGAAAAAGTAGAACTGTCTTGGTCCTTCAGGATTACCGCAAAAGTAAAAGACAATTTTGCAAAATATTTTAGTCTACCCTGTCTCTTTCCAAAGAAACCCTGTGCATATCACTCACAAAGTACATTTAGCTTTCTTGAATTCAAACAATATTCTTCCAACTTAAATTTCAACAGCAAATTTCTCTCTTCAAATATGTAATATTCTCATTGTCCAAAGCCTACCAGGATAATGTTATTATGTCAACAACACGGAACTGTATAATTGATAAAATGTGTTTTCATGCAACAAAGTCTGTCTTTTTGTAAATTAATATAAAGTTTGGTTTAGATAATATAAAATTTGGGACGCCACCAAAGAATTCCACCCAAACTCAAATCATATGTACAATAGCAAAAAATGCAAGAGAAATTAATCACTCTGCATAATGTAAATATCAGGGCTTATTATGGTAAACAGATATTTAAAAGAAAAAAATAAAGCACATGAAGCCCAATAAACTGCAGGTCACATTCCATGTTTTCTCAAGACCAGGCAGCAAATGACAGTGGTAAACTGGGTTTGTTTTTATTTCTAACCTCAGCATAACAAAACAGACCCAAGTATATTCTGAATTGACAAAATTTTCAATAATTGTCCATGTGTTTCTATTCCAACAGTATTTCTGGCATATCCTTTCTTATGACTACATCTCTTACAATGGATAGGAGGCAATGTAGACAAAGCATGTCAAACACACATTAAATTCACAACAGCTAAAATAACTTTTCACCCTCTTGGGTCAGAGATCCCAAGAGGCCGCTTTCATTCTCTCTGACTTCCCTGTATGGCTTAAGCATCACAAAGAGACAGTAAGCAATATTCATATCCATTTTCACCAAGCCTGCTTACATGAATATGAACAAGGGAGGACTAGGATTTCATATTTCTTGTTCCTTTGCAAAGAAAAATACAGTTATTTTGGTTAATTCTGTTCCTATGAACAGTTTGTTTACACTTTATTACTGGCAAAATTCTGTAAGTAGAATAAAAGCATGCATTTTCATAAGGTCTTTGAAGAAAGTTGTGTTTACCTTAAAATTACCAGGTAGTAAGGATACTTGGGTTTCTCAAAATATACAGAGGTATGTATGCATGTGCATATGCATATGTCTGTATGAAGCTGGAAACAGGCATCTTGCTATCAAGTCATTTAATATATTTAAGAAAATAATTTCAGAGCTCTTCTCTAGGGCAATATTGTGAAGTTCTGAAGATTGGTATTTTTAGCACAAACATAAGAAAAGTTTATTCTTCCACTCTTCTTTTTAAACAAATCTTGGAAGTGTTTCCTAAAGTTCTCTTTTATAAGCACTGTCAGAATAACTGAGAATAATGGTATGAAACTAAGAAAAAGTAAATTTAGGCTGAGCATCAGAACAAATGAATGGTGAAGAAATAACTAGAACTCCCAGTCGGAGAGGATAAAGCACTTTCATTTGAGTGATTTAGAACTTGGAAATTCACTTCAGAGAAAAATCCAGCACTTGGCAAAGAATGACCCAGATGAGTATTGGTTTCTTAAACTCCTTTCTAAGCTGATTGTGTGATTCGTGTGAGAGACTATCATTCTATCTATTTACTTCTTATTGTTCCTTTATGATAATGTAGTTTGTATCATATAATGTTACAGATTCATCTCGGTAGTATTTTCACAGAGCTGCTCAGGCAGACAGTTTTTAATAGGGCCATAATCCCAGTTGAAAAGAAGCCTGATGTGACCATTGCTCAAAGGGTAAAAGGAATCTGTGAATTATTTATACAGTTTTCAGTAATCTCTTGTATTTATTGTGATCATGTAACTGAGATACTAAACTATATCACTGTAATAATTAAGAATGTGATTAAAATTACAGTTGTATTATGCATTTCTCTACTTTTCTTTTTAATACGGTGATATTACATCTGGTTCATTTTTATTAAAATAATCTGTAAGGAAACTTAGCATCCCATGTATCTATATGCATATCAAACAAGTGTTCAGAATTTTTCTATTATTCAGGCATTCCCAATTCACACTGAGTATCAAATAATTTGAAATTTTTCAGGGCTTCTAAGATTGTGCTTTGGCTATATATTTTGGAGGATAACACAGACACACGTATACTTTGTCTGAAGGTTTCGTAAACAGTCTTTTATCAATCAAAAGATGGTACACAGATCAAAAGATGAACTGAAAGTTCATGGCGAGCTAAATTCTTTTCCAGAGTAGTTGAGATGTGGCTACAATAAGGTGGTGTTTGGCAGGCAGGGCTCTGACAGTTTTCTGCATTGCACATTCTTTTGTTATCTCAGGAATTCCACTTCCACCAGTGGGGTCTCAATGCTTACCACAACCACTTCAAATTCCTAAATAAGAGCTCCCTCTTGCCCTCACTCTTTGTGTACCGGTAGTAGACTCTCTAGCCAACTGAAACTGCCAGGTAAATCCATGCAACTGAGAAATGAGCCACGATATGATAAAGCTGCCTTTCCAAATTAAAACCAAACCAAACAAACAAATCAAAAAGGAAGACTTTCAGCATGTGAGCTGGCTTGTAGATTTTTTCTAACATTCAAGTATTATTTCCTTCTTCCGAGAAGTTATGTCAGATTGATAACCACAGCCATAATATCTAATGCTAGTTTTTCTCACATTTTTTAAGCATTTTGCCCTTGGATAAATCAGTCACTATTCCACGCTTTCAAAAAAACATTACCCAATAGCAGAAAAGCAGAACATCTTCAGAACATGAACAAGAAGAGTTTAGGCATCTGATGATCTTTCCAAGCGTATAGATTTGGCTTGGGGTATCTAGAACTTTGAAAGAAAGAAAATAAGACAGAAACAGAGAAGTAATTTTCAAAAGTCATTCTCTTCACAGGGCAAGAACAAGGATGAAAGAAACATGATTGTGATTTTGAAAGCTTTTAGACCCACTGACAATCAGGAATACCAAATGTTCTCTCAGTTGAAATAGATTTGATAAGTCATTTCTTCAAGTACCAGTAACAGATGCTTAAGTGTATGTAGGGAGTGAAATAAATTACATTCTCATTTACATACTTCTGTGGAATTTAAAATTTGGAATCAATAGATTTTTCTCATGATTTCTGGACGCTCTCTGATATGTTTTTCCACACCCTTTCATGCTATGGCTTGATAACAGTACTTAACACTGATGAAGAAATAGTTGCTTAAAAGGCTGTCTTGTTCACCTTCATTTTAAAGCCCTTGACTCATCTTTCTCAGAACATCTCCTGAATTAGAGGATTACTAATGCAAAGCCATGGTTTAGCCACAGTTTTTCATCTCTTGCCGGTCTCTTTCATACTACTTTAATTTCACAGATATTATTGTCCAATTATTTTAGCTTTACTGATTAATCCTTATAATATGGATATTGATACATGTAGACCAATTTTCCAGGATCACGTTACAGCTGGATCTAGCAAAGTATGACTGTGGCAAAAAATACCTGAAATGTACATAACTATATTAATCTTTACTTTAAATTCAGTTGAATAACAGCAGCGATAAGTGCTATTTGGACTGACAGGGTATTAGTTTTTTCACTAAACTGTTCCTTAACTTAGTGCTTTCATAAGACATTAATAGGAGAAATGTGTACAAATGAAAATGGTTTAGTAATGAAATATGGTAATAGAACTCAAACTATCTTTTTATTAATTTTATTCAATAATGCAATATTTTAGTAAGCAATGTTAAAAAGCTAAGAGACTTTCTAATTTCATTTATCTTTTGACTCTATTTGGAAATTAAAAGGAACAGTTTGTCCCTTTGAACTATTAATCAGATAAATAATGCAATGCTGAACAGAAAGTGAAGAATTAGAATCAGTGGGGTGCAACCATATCTATATCCATTTAGTATTCTTGAGTATTCTTATTAACCAGAAAGTCTGCATCAGCTACATTTTCAGTGCTTTAGAGCACCAACTAGCTTTCTACACCCCAATGACATATATATTTTGCATGGTGGCAACCTATTTCCTTGTTGAGTCTTTTGCATTGAAGGGTGAGAATGTCAAGACAAGAATAGACGACATAGTTCAGACTTATCACAATCTCTCAGCTTTTTAATAGGCTGATTCCAGGAGAAAAATGTCTGACTGCCACGTGGATGTTTTCACAATGAGTTTCTCTAAAAAGCCTTAACCTGATCAGGCAAAGAATAATGACATTTCTCTCAGAACACTTATGCCTCTTTCCGAGGTGGATAAAGCATTCATGGTGCCAGGAAGACCAGCAAAAAGCAAAGAAAAACCCAGCAGGGATCACTTCATGTAGCTTTGCATAAGTTTTCATATTTGTCCTTGAGACTGTATGGGTTGCTCTGTGTTTTCCAGAACTTTATTCTCACTTTCTGAAAGCTGCAAATTATGAGAAGGTCAGATGTCCTTCTTAGGGCATGAACTTAGATCCTGGGGCTTGCTTGATGTGTTGCTGTTGATTTTTGGAGATGAGCGCAATATGAGGGTCTGATTATACAGTATACTGCCTAACAAACTGTCAGAATGTGTTGGCGCCAGAGCCAGCCATTGCTTTGAGATGAAATTCTCTTTTCACCCCAATTTCCTTGAAGTGACCAGCCAAACAACGTCAAAAAGTTTCCAACCTGTATGACTATTTTTCTTTAGAAAATACACACACAAGTTTATCTACGTCATGTAAGTAGGAAAAAAATCAAATCTGTTGAGTGGGACAAGATCGAAGACTTGAAAGAATTCACCCCCTCCTTCCTTCCCTCTCTCTGTCCCTCCCTCTGCATCTACTGTGTCTTTGTCTTTTTGCAGTTAATCTTCTTTTAATTACTTCTAACATTTGTTGTGGCTTCTTTTTGAAGGCTCCTCTCGTGTTAGAGGATCCTTCCTTGCTCTGTCTCTTAGTTTTTGTCTGCACTGCAGAAATTTTTCCCAGCTGAGCATACTCACTTGTTCTCAGAGACAGAGTAATTTTTCCTTGTCTCCAGCAGCCTCTGCATCGCCCACCCACAGCCGGAATACATAACCTGGCACCCCTCCTTCCTGCTGCCCAGCCGCACCTACTTAAACAAAGCATACAGGAAACAACACATATACACTGGACCAAGAACAAACAGATTTAAAATTTCTGCCATCTTTCACTTAGTTCACACCCTCCTTTTACCACAATAGCTGGATCTGGGGTTGTGCCAACGGCTAACTGCTGAACAGTCTCCTGAGTTCTGGGATGGATTTTAAAAAACATGAAAGGAATAACATGAAATTGGAAGATTCCTTCTTTACTTGTTTCCTATCCACAGATTTAAAAAATCTGGCAGATTGTACTGTGACTCCTTGGATTACTGGAGTAAAATTAATAGCTTAAAAGTTACAGCCGCTGCATCCTGTGTCGTCTTGTTTCCAAGTCTACACTAATGAAAGCAGATCAACATTTGGCCCCTTAAAAAAAGTTTAAAGGATATGTTTTTTTCTGTTTAATCTTATCACTTCATTCCAACTGAAATGCAAATAAAATTATACTCAGGAATACCTGATTGCACTCCAGAATTTTTGAAGATAGTCTGTGAGGCCAGTTGTTTCACTTCAGACTTTGCTTTGGAGGCTTTTAAGATCATATTTCAGAAGTTCTGAATATTTAAATAAAAAATGGGCACTTTCCCAAATATAAAAGGTACCTGCTTACTTCTGATTAAGATAGATTTTTGGCAACGACTAACACTTGTTATACTTGTTACCTACAGGTGATATCATATCTTGTATTGTTCAGCTGACATTTTTAGGTCAATTAATATTACTTCACAGAAAAATATGTGATTGCCTACAGGAAGCCAAAAGTAATACCTGATTAAAGCCATTTGGAATATTTTGTGGAAGAAAACTTGGTGAAATACAGGATTTTATCAAAGCAGAAAAATTTCACAGACATACATCTGTTCCAACCAAGTTTTTAAGGAGAAAACTCTAGGTTTGAAACACATTCAGAAAGTGAAGAAGTGATGTTTGCTTTCTCAGGATTTCTGCATACAAGCCAAATTCCCACCCACCAACATATAGAATGTGACTGACACATGTATTTGCTGACTGATTTCCAGTTTTATATAGACAAGAAAAATAAACAAGCAAATGACATTTTTGATCATTATAGTGTGACAGTAAAAAAGAAAACTTTGAAAGCTGTTAACAAACTAAATTATTAGTTATTGCAGAACATTTTTGTATGGATAGGCTATTCTTCCTACGCTGCACATCAGTAACTGAAATTACACAGAGGAAAGCAATTACAGTTTTAGAAATATTTTTAATACATTAGTATTTAGATTTCAATTATATCTAAACATGTTCTTATGTTTCCATCAGAAAAAAACATTTTACCCACTTTAGTTTCAAGTTATGGCCCCAAATAGCTTGGTGCCTTCCATAAATATTCAGTTATTAACTGAAATTAAATGGATAAATTTGATGATCTAAAGTTGAAAGGCTTTTTTTTTTAAATGTAACTCTCATTTTTCAGTATATTTTGAGTCACATTAGCAGATATTTTTTAATTATGCTGGAAGAAGGATCTTATTCCAAAACTAGTGCCTTTATGGAAAGCTATGTTCTTATAGCTTGAGCAGCTGAACAGTGTGGAATAATTTTACTGCTCTAACTTTCTTGGAAACACTGGAGATTCTGGATATTAAGTACGATTTCTGTTACATTCCATTCCTTTCACTGTGGACAAGTAATTCAATTTCTCTTTGCAGTTTGCCCCATCTTAAGCATCTAAAAGTGTATTATACTTTCCCATCTTGTCTAGTTGTCTTGGAAACTATCACAGGAGGGAACTGGCTCTGATTTTCTACATTTTGCTTTTCAGAATTCTCTAGTTTAGGTATCAACTGCATTACTGAACATTACAATATTAAAATAAAATGCTTACTGGCAGGCAAAAACTGAGGGTTTTTGCAAGTTGGCTGTTAATGAAAAGAACCTGCAGTCCAATGGAAGAAATAAAAAATCAAAAGAAAACTTGGATGCATTAAGTTAAAAAGTGAGTACACTATTTTGTCAATGGGTATGAATTTGAATGTCTGATTTTGATATTTTAGGGCAGATTTAATTAGTAAAGTTAATTAGTTAAATTAATTGAGATTCTCACACACCAAAATAGGGAAGCTTCACAATCAAATTTGCATTAAATTGGAAGCTTCCAAAAAGTTCAGTCACAGTCTGGTATTTTTGTTTAGCATATGTGTTTTTTAATTTAAAAAGCACAAACATTCGCTTTCTTAAACAAAGTCTAAAATATGGTCAAAATCCAGATCAGCTACTAAATTGTTTATTTTTATGTTCTATGTTTATGATTGCCAAGTGGGGCAGCACAAATTGTAAAATGATGCACAATTTGGCATTTTGCTATCCATTCAAGTCTCTCCCTCTCTCCACTGTCACCACAAAGTTTGGCAAGTTTACTAGCACAGAGAATAAATAATTACCCACAATAGGTGTCTTTCATTTAATTATGCTAGATGCTACAGTTAAAAGTAACTTGTGACTGACATCAGCAAAATAAATGTTTCTCCAGAAAATATTGCAAGGGAAAAAATAATTGTTTATCCCCTTTTTAAGTGTCAGGCTAATGAGGACAAAAAAGAAAATGCGGGCAGGCAACAGAGCTGAACGACACCAGTAAATGTGTTCACAGTCTCTGCCCAGCCTGGACATTTTGGGAAAAGTGACAGCTATGTATTATGGATGCTCCATGAAGATACAGCGGTATGAACAGGTCTTAAATACCATCGTTGTTCCTGTCAGCAGAAGACTTCAAACTCTTAACATGGTGACACAGCACTAGTTTTAAGTGGTCATAGCTTCTGCCCTTTTGCTAAAGTCCAGTATTAAACTATTTTTGGACCTGTTAAATTCCATTGTGAATTTGGAACCCACTGTGCTCAGTGGCTCACTTCGGTTAAACACTCCAGCTTTTCGTTCTGTAATGAACTCTGACAGGTGACAAGCTGGCAGAGTTACCAATGTATATATAGATGGAGTTTGAAAGATGACTGTAGTTTTGAATTTATGAATCAGAAAGCTCAACATGTTTTCACACATGTACATACATGAAAATGAATGCAATTGCTAACACATTCTATGTCTGGCTGACTCTTCCTTTATGTGAAAGTTAGCCTTACTAGTTCCAGTATTGTCCATATTGATGGGCAATATTTCAGCAAAGATGATCTAAGCACTTCTAGATGAACACATTTGTATTTTCCTTTTTCTGATGAGGAAGCATGCTCTTCTGGAATGCACAGATATTCTTTTGGAAAGGGAACATGACCAAACCCCTGCAGAATCCCCTTCCTGATGACTGGGGTGTGGGTAACCCTGTTCATGGCAAGGAATAGCAGAGCATGGAGGTAAGAGCTATGAGAGCAGATCCTTCAGAGCACTGTAGGTGGAACGAAGAACAAACAAGAGATCAAAAGCAGCAGTTTCATATTCCAAGAGAAAACACCTAGATACATAGAAATGTATGTGCTAGGACCAAACTAGGCCAGTAGAATGTAGCATTTGAAGTCTGCTACTTAATAAAATCCATTAGGACATTCAGGATAGAAGACTTAGTTTTAACATATGTTAAATGCTTGAATTTTTTTATAAAGGTAGTAGACACATAACATTTCTACATTTTAATCAAGTCAATCTAATGTCATACTTAAATATATATATGTTGACCTTCTATATATTTACACTGTGTTAACATAAGCAGGCACATACAAGTTGTTGAAAGAGAGCAGAATTCAAACACACTCCAAGCATGGAGCATGAGATGTGACCTGATAGTATGGGTAACTGGCTTTAAGAGAATTGTGAGGTTTTGTTCACATAAGAGCAGAAAATAAGAAGAGTGGAAAGTTGTGTACCTCTGTTGAAAAATAAGTAGATTTTAAGAGTCCTATCTATTTTCCTATAGTATATTTACAAATTGACTGTCCATGAAAGGAAGATACTCATTAGCTCTACTCAGTGCCAAGTATTACATCAACAAGCAGTTAGCGTTTTTCCCATCTCACAGTTTTATTACATTTTGATTATTGGAGTGATTTATTATTTCCATTTGTGTCACTCTTGTAACGAAAATAATTCATAGGTTGACCAGTTCTGGGACACAAAGAACTGTGAGACAGGACAGGCAATTATATTCTGCCAACACAGATTTCCATACTGGCTCTTAGTCACTATTTTTTGTAACCATGTTACTTGCAATAACTAGTAAAAATATTGATTAGGCATTAACCTGGGCAGTCCACAAAAAATCTTGGCTTGAAAACCTAATATAGAAAAGAAGTGGGAAAAGACACATGGATATTCTAGTTGCCTTCCTGAGAGTGATATAATAAGTCTAGTTGAAGATCTAACAGTAAAAGGTGATACTCTTGAACCTCAGTTCAAAGCCCTATATCTATCAGACCAGAATCACACAATTACAGAATTGTTGAGGTTGGAAGCAACCTCTGGAGGTCACCTGCTCCAAACTCCCTGCTCAAGCAGGGCCACTTGGAACCAATTGCCCAGGCATTTGAATATCTCCAAGGAGGGAGATTCCACAACCTCCCTGGGCAGCCTGTGCCAGCGTTCCATCACCCTCACAGTAAAAAAGTGTTTCTTGATGTTCAGGCGGAACCTCCTGTGTTTTAATTTGCTCCCATTGCATCTTGTCCTGTCACTGAGCACCACTGAAAAGAAGAGCTTGGCTCTGTCTCCTTTACACCCTCCCCTCAGGAATTTGTACACACTGATGAGATCCCCCTGAGCTTTCTCTTCTCCAGGCTGGACAGTCCCAGCTCTCAGCCTTTCCTCATAGGAGGGATGCTCCACTGCTCTAATTAACTTAGTGGCTCTTCAAAGGACTCTTTCTGCTATGTCCATGTCACTCTGGAACTGGGGAGCCCAGAACTGGACACAGTACTCCAGGTGTGGCGTCATCGCTACTGAATAAAGGAGAAGGATCACTTCCTTGGACCTGCTGACAATGCTTTGCCTGGAATACCACTAGCCTTTTTTGCTGCAAGGGTACATTCCTGGCTCATGTTCAACTTGGTGTCCACTATGACCCCTAGTTCCTTTTCTACAAAGCTGCTTTCTGGCTGGGTGGCCCCCAGCATCTGCTGGTGCAAGGCATTGTTCCTCCCCAGGTGCAGGGCTTTGCACTTCTTGTTGAACTTCATGAGTTTTCTGTCAGCCCATTTCTCTAGCCTGTCAAGGTCCCTCTAAATGGCAGCACAGCCTTCTGGTTTATCAGCCACTCTGCCCAGTTTTGTGTCATTTGTGGACTTGCTGACAGTACACTCTGCCCCATCATCCAGACCATTAAAGAAGAACTCAACAATACTGTTCCCCTGTGTACACCGCTAGCTACTTGCCTCCAGCTAGACTTTGTACTACTGATCACCACCCTCTGGACCTGATCATTCAGCCAATTTTCAGTCCACTTCACTGTCTGCTCATGCAGCCTATACTTCATCAGCTCCTCTATGAGCATCTTATGGAAGACAGGGTTGAAAGCCTTACTGAAGTCAAGGTAGACAACATCCATTGCTCTCCCCTCATCTATCAAGTCAGTCATTTCATTAGAGGAGGTCATCAGGTTGGCCAAACATGATATAAGAATATTTCTTAATAAGTTCATCACAATTCTCTTTTAATTTATAATGCTTAGTTTAGGTCTTAGAAGCTAAAAAAGTTAAAATAAGAATCAAAGAGAATATACCACATAAGTTTTAAGGATAATAGTTAAGCACCACTGCAATATAAAACCAAGAAAAAACTATCTTTTTTTTCATTAATTACTGAAAATGAGAGAAAAGGCTTTATTAAGAAAACACCATGACTGGAACCTGATTCTGTAAAACAGAGTTTTCAGATTTCTGAGTTCCGTCAGTACATCTGTAACCTCAAGCCATAATACCTCAAGAATTCCAAATCTGGGATTTTTTTATCGTTTTTTTAATTTCCCCCAAATGAATCACCAATTGGTCCCCAGTGTTCAACAACAAACATATTCTTAAGCTTGGATGATATTGCTTGATATGAACGTGCATTTTTCTTCTCTGTGCTTTCATGTCTACACTTAAAGCAAACCTCTTATTTTTGCAGATACCATTTCAGGCTTGAGCAATCCTTTGATCAATAGTACTGCCATCTGCAGCACTATAAGTTCAAAGTATAAATTCAGTAATGGAGAAATGAAGTACAGTTGTCCTGGTAAGATTACACACAATGAGATGGAAATGGAGAAAGGGAGATGGGTGCAAAACAAAACAAAAACCTCCTAGCTGTACTTAATGCTTGTGTGCTACACTGTTATTTTGTCTTAGTTACTTAAAAAGTATGGGAGGTCATCAGTCTAGTAATTAGCTGTTGGATTTAACTTGTGATGGAGCAATATACATGAATATGTGTTTTGTCTTATCTGAAAAGTTTTACATATGAAGCCATGAAAGATAGCAGCGTTTTGTTTACAGTCATTCTATTTGGTGAGTTATCTGTTGGGTTTTATCACATATCATGCACATATTTTTGGAAAATGAGTCAGTCCTTGCAATTGCCCAAAATTCACTCTTTTGTTCATTCAGTCCCTTCTTGTGCACTCTATGTTATCGTAATCATTGCTTTTTCAGTGTACTCTATGTTCCCTTCGTCATAACCAAATCAGGAAAGTGATGATCAAGATGACTCCTGCTTAGGAGAGTCGCTTTCATTTCTCAAAAACTTATAAAAGTAGTAGCTGTAGATGTCAGGCTACAGGTATTAGCACTTATTCTATAGTTGTTGGGGGTTTTTTTATTTTAAGTAGTGATAGAATTTGTTTCTGTAATTTCCAGACACACGTTCTATTTCTCTTCATTACTGTATTTGACTTTTCAACTCTTTTATATACAGGGAATAAACACGGGGAACACAGTTTTACTGAGAGCTTTCAAGAAAGCAGGAAATCAAGCCTGTGTCTCTCAGGTCTTAGGCCAAGATCCTAGCAACTTAGGGCACTTTCCCTCCATACTTGTCATTCCCATTTATTTAAAAAAAACCCAAAACTTTTCTCAATATTGTGTCTTTATGGAGAGCTTGTTATGTTATCCGTTCCCAAAGAGCGTTGTAACAAACACATAGTTAGTGTTATTGTGTATTGGTGTTCATATTAGATCATCAAAGCAATACTACCCAAGTAACTTTAAAAGAGGTGAAGTACACATGGTACAGCCCTCCCCACACTGAGATACTGTCTCAGCCATTCTCTCCAGTGAAAACTAAGCGTCCTTTGCTTGAGACTTCTTTCTATACCCATAAGTAAATCTTTCCAGAGGGAAGCGTGATCCATCCCCTGAGACAGTGAAGTAAGGTTAGTCTTTTCTAACATATTTCAGCTTACCTTGTAATTTAGAGGGTTCATTTCATCTCCTCTAGCCACCATTGAAACCTTTCATTATATGTCTGAGGTTTTGAGGTCAATAGTATTCCTTTAATTTGCACAGCAGCATTGCTATTAATGGTGATCAATAAAGTCAACAGCAGTAAAAATGTTTTGCACCATTTTGTCAACTCTTTTTTTTTTTTGTTTTTCCATTTGAGAAGTTTTTAACACAGCCACATCTTATAACAGACATCTGTTTCTCTTTATCTGCAAATAATGAAACCCTCCTCCAGCCGCATCCAGAAAGGGACTTTATAGTGTACTAGGGATTTTGTATTTGACCAATTAAGTCACCTCAAATTGCTTTCTTTACCTGAAGTAAGTGCTCCAGGTATTCCCACCAGGTATTTTTAGCGATAATTCCCTTTAAAGAAAGTCTGAAAGAAAAATCAAAACTAGATTGGTAGCAACTGCACAGGAGGATAAAATCAGCTCCAAATGCTATTGAAAAGTTCAGAGTGATAAGGTCTGGAGGCAACAAAATGGGAAATTCTCTACTAACAAGCTAAGTCTTACATATGAGGAGGGGATATAAGAAAAAAAAAACAAACCCACAAACCAAACCTAAGGCATAAACAACCGGCTGCAGCTATTAGATCATAAATTAAAGCTTTTTTTTTTTTTTTTTTTTTTGCATCATTTCATCTCTTTCACACTGAACTCAGCATTATGATTTTTTTCCTAAAATAAGAACTCACTTTTCTTATCTGTTAGGACTATTATCTCAGCCTTTCTCTTGAGTTTTAAATTGGTCAGAGCTGCAGTTCACCAACTTCCATGGACTCAGATTTGCAATCAAGTTACGGCTGACTTGCTCTATCTGTCTGCATAGATGTTCTTAAGACATAACATAAGAGAAAGTT
Organism: Burhinus oedicnemus; assembly: GCA_008921705.1. NCBI lineage: Eukaryota > Metazoa > Chordata > Aves > Charadriiformes > Burhinidae > Burhinus > Burhinus oedicnemus. The sequence goes on along the minus strand of VFFE01008014.1, from coordinate 4,273,593 downwards.
CAGCCAAGTTGTATTATCCTGTGTTTGCCACAGGCTAAAAGGATACTCACAGTCAGATACTGTGACTTAGTTGATGTGTGATAACTTGTACATTACTCCCACTGAGTTAATAAAAATAAAGTTTCACTTAATGGGTTTGCAAACTCCTTTAGGTACTTTTAGGTACTTAGACTCCATTTAAACGGTTTGTTTACAGTACCAGCTGAGCCCTTTGCTTCTAGCACTCTTAGCATTCAAAAGCTGAAGGAAAGGTGTGAATTTTCAAATTTTCATGCAGTAAGTGGAACATCAGGTGTTTTAGAATGAAACATGAAATACTCAGAACACAAGGTGCGGGAATACAAGTTAGCACCTTTCAACTGGGATCACTGAAAACCCTTGTGTGCCTTAAATCTAGAACTGTGTACAAGAGTGGTGGAGGTGTTTGTTCTCAGGAACCTCAGGCTGAAAGTTTGTCTTTCAGAACATAGTCTTTTATTACTCTCTTTCAAAAATTATACTGGTCATTCCTGCTTCTTTCAAGGCACCTCAGCACAGTGTTTCAAGGCACGGTGTGCTGAGGCAGTGGGAGATGCAAATTCAGCAGGTATTTTTCTTACAAATGTTTCTGGCAGAAAGAAAATAATGTTACATAGAATAGTCACAGCCTTTGCTGGTGAATGTCCCCAGCAGAAAAAACATACAGCCTGGTGGTTAAACTGTTCTTGAAAAAAGGAGAGGTGTAGATTTAAAATACCTCAGGCTAAAGAAGACATTGAATTTAGCTGGTGGATACCTTCAGCACCCGTCCTTATCCTCCAGTCCTCTACAGATACTACAATGTTAGCATATATAACATAATACCCTCTGGCTAATGTGAATAGTCTAACTAGGCCAGGCTTTTTCCTTGTGCGGTCTAGAACCATACTGAACAAGGCACACAGAATCTGTGGGTAGGTAAGATACAGGTACCCCGAGGCCAGTAATTGGACACTCGGATGGTGGAGCACAAAGCTCCTTGTGCTTTGCATAGTTCTCTGTTCTAGTTTCCACCAAACAGTGACCTATTTAAATAACGTGAAAAGAACATTAGTGTGATACAGTATTTAATATGTTTATCATAAAAGATATTACAAAGGCCTTTCATTAATATATAAGAGTCAACACCCAGCACTACCCACCTCGTGACTAGTTTACAAGCATCTTGTTCCAGAAACACAAGCAATTCTTCCTGTTTTAAATGTCAATCAAGCGATGTTAACATATGGTCTTTCATACTCAGATAATTCTGCCAACATTATCGTGGACATTAGAAAACGTTATTTTGGAGAAACTTCCCCTTTGGTTCTCCTACTCAATTCAAATATCTTCCACAGCATATTCATCTATCCCAGTTTCTGGCATTAGTTTGATTGCATGCATAGCAATCATACAGAACTGTACCAGTTTTTCAGCATGACTAATTATCTCAAGCGGGCAGAGAGAGACAGCCACACCAACAACACGCCCACTATCTTTTTGCATAATGTGTACTTTACACTCACCAATCTGTTCACATATAGGCATATTTTTCTTAGCTATTGTACCCAAGAATTTTAAAGAGATAACACGTAGAAAAAAAGACTGGTAGTAAAAAAACCCAAGCTGGACAAAACTTCATTCAGTAAATGTAGTGAGTCCAAATTACATCTGTTCAGAGCTATTGAAACATTAATCCAGAAAGGGTGTAGACACTTTTCATGTTCACACAGTTGTGCACTTCCTGACTTCATCTGTTTTAAGAGACACCAGCCCACGTACCACAAAACAATATATTCCACTCCATCTATGTTAGGATAAACTGGCATTTTCACAGGTAATTTTTATAACAGATGATACATAATATACACTATATGCTACATACTATATATAGATATATATATGTAATATATATTTTTTATAGACCCAATAGGTGCTCAAACTTCATGAAGCTCATCAGAACACATTCTCTGCCCTGTTCCTGCAATTCAGCATCAAGCTATAGAAATTGCATTCACCAGTTATATACATCCTTTTCTGGAGTAGGAGCTGTGCTACAGTTTGGGGAGATCCATATCACAGAGGAGTTGCTCTGTACAACATGCCAAGGGGGAGGCCAGCATGCACTGATTCCAGCTATTCGTGACCCCTAAAGGGCAGTGCCTCCGTGCTGAGTTACAGCACACGGCTCTGCAAAGAGAAATCAGAGAGTCACAAATGGTTTCTGAGAATCTCAGAACTTCTTTGAACTCACCTCTTCAGCTCCAACTACTTTTATTTTGTCATTAAAGGAGGGGATCAGAGGGAACCTGTTCAGTGGTAGAATTAAAAGTGTATGGAGTTAATCCATGTTTAATTTGGGCAGCATTTACTCTCCTTCTCATTATTTTATCCTGGAATAGCAGGAAGATAACTTTACCCACTCACCTTATTTACCACACTGCCGTTGTGCCCCTTGCTTCATGTTCAGCAAATTCAATCACAGAATGACAAAATATTTTTTAATGTATCTCAAGCTAAGGAATCTGAAATTTCATTTGAAATATTTCCTTACTTCAACCAGCCTGCATTGTAGTACGTACATAAGAAATCAGTGATGCAAGAGTCAAAAACAACAAAAAAAAGAAATACTGCAATCACCAAATGTCTTCCATAGCTATCTGCCTGTGGTCTGATTCTTAGAGAGGAAGGAGCAGGCTGTGCTGAGGGTGCTACTGGGAGTCATTATAACTCAAGCCCAAGGCAGATCCACCTGTGGGAGTACAGAAATCTGTGTTTCAGCCAGGTGAGGTCAGCTTTCATTTACTGCCTGGTCTGTGCTGATGGCAACTAAGGTTACCTTTCTGGATGTGCAGATTGCATGCAACTGGAAAACTGTGAGAGGCATATTGTTTGAAAGTCAGAACAGGAAACTTACTGAGAGGAGTGACTGAGGTCTCTCTATTTAAGTGCCTATTCCCTTCTGAGCTTTTGTGCTGAACAGAGATAACCATCTGTGCTCAATTGCTAGTTATGGTTTTGTAACATCAGCATCTGCTGATAAAGAAAATAAGGGAATGTGTGCCCGCAATAGCTGAAGCCTCATTTACCACATCAGAATTCACTTTCTAATTGTTCAGTTTTATTTTAGTCAGAGTACAGGTGGTGTAACTCCTTCTGCCATCGGAAATTATTTAGAGTAAGATTCACCCTTAGAATCCTGTAATTGTTAGGGTTTTGTTCTTGTTTTTTTTTAAATTTACGCTGAATTTTTATACACAAAAAAAGTATAAATTTTGTTCTCCATGTCTCAAATGAATTAAAAGAAACAAAAAAAAAGCTTTCTAAAGGTTGTTTTTCTGTGTAACCACATGCTCTCAATCTAAAATGATAGTTTTTAGATGAGGGAGAGATGAAAGTGAAATCTCCTGGAAGATCACAGAACATATGTCTCCTTTGTGCCAGCTGTAAAATATTAGCCCAGAATGTCTGCCTGTCTGCTACTGATAATTTTTAATGTTGCAGCACATGACATATTAAGTCATAAAAAATCAGTCTCACTCAAGATTGGCACATAGCCACACACCTGCACTAAGCACAGTGTGCATGCATGCCATTTTGAAATGACGTATCAATTTGATATGAAGTGTTGTATTTCGGATTGTCAAAATCCCTGTTAGGTTTGAAGACAGCAGTCTGAATGCAGCGGGTGATTTAATGGAAGATGCTGGGATATATTTTCAGTGCCTGAAGTACTGGGAGCTTCCGTATCGCCTACGGATGGAACTTCTGTGCCACTGGAACTGCAATTGGAACACTTGCATGGCTGGGGAGAGTCATGCTGGGTCTTGTGGGTTTGTTGGCTGTGGCTCGTGTCCAGCCATGCCAGACCAGAGATGGTTACATGAAGAGTGATTCAGTAGTCTCTGTATTGTGCTTCCAGGAGCCATAGTAATTGAAACACTGTGAAAAGACCTAAACTGGCTTCCATCAAACTTGTTAGCTAGAGGTCCACGTGGCAGAAGAGCATCTGCATTTCTTCAGGGTCCAAGCAGTCATCAAAATGTTGTACCCACACTTGTGCAACACTGTCTATAAGCACCTGTACCGCAGTGGGCAATGTACACAGCACAGAGAATCTGAAACTGAATAAACCATCAACGGGTACTTGAGTTTATTTAATGAACATTCTAAAAAGAAATAGAGATAAATTTTACATCAACAAGAAGCTGGAATCGCAATCTGAGTGTCTCTACAGCAAAATCACATCCCGTCATCTGTATTTGACAAAACAAACATAAACCAAAGAAAAAATTGAAAAACTTTGTGCATAGAGATGCAGCTCCAGTAAAAAGGCTAGAAACTAACCCCCCTCCAAGACAACTAGCTTCCTTCTAAACCAGCACGTTTGGTTGGAATAATATCCAGGAAAATGGGATTTGTTAGTTTGGACTCAAGCAGACGACAAAATTGAAGTCCAGTTCCTTATAGCATAGAGCCGGATGTTCTGTTTACAGGACTATTAAATCAAAGAGTTATTATGAACATGATATGACTGGACAATAAAGGATGGTGGCTTCAGTGTCCAGCTTGCGGGCAGTGTTACAGGATGTCTGAGTTTTACAGGTCAGTTCCTGCAGTCATGAGGTAGGGACCTGGCCTCCCCTTCCAAGCACTGCAGAGGAGTACCAGGCTACTTCTGTCTCAGCAAGTAAGCCCTTGTGAAGGTGTTGATTCATTTTGGTCACGGTCCTTTCCTCAGAAGCTGGGAGTCTAAGCTGATGTGTATTGTGACACTCAGCACCCTAGATAGTTTGAATCCTGCCCTTCTTTAAGACATACTAGGTTTGAGCCATGTGCAAAAGCTTTTCCTTGCAAGTCAACAGAGTGTCATGGAACCCTGAAGTAAATGGTGGGTTTACTGTTTTTTTATACTTTTTTTATTGTTTTTGCTGGAAGCAAGGAGATTTTATTTTCTCTACCTTAAGCAATGAGCTACTTATGGCTAGTACATATCTCCATTGGTTAACTTACACAAAATCTACAACGCTTGTATGCTTTTCTTTAACCAAAATAACAAAATTTTTTATGCCATTAAAGCGGTAAATCTGTATTGCTGGTATTATGCAAATTTGTTCAAAATAAACTAATCACTGATGCATTTATTGTTAAAGTATGAAAATATGACAATTGTGAAAATAATCCTTGAATACAACCTCTAGTTAAATTTAATTTTTTACGGCTTAATCCCCTAATAAATTGTTTAGCTTCAAACATCCATTTGACTACCTGGCAAGGCTCAAGGGTGTCACCATGTAGTGACACCTGCCAATACAGTCACTGACTTACACATAGACACAGACATAATTCCGACTGTCTGGAAAATTTACATTTTAATTTTACATGTCTTCTTACTCTATATCTGCCTCCAAAAAAATTCACAGCATTTTGGTATAAGCCAATTATTTCCACTAGAGAAAACAATAGAGAAATACCAGTCAGCTTACCTGGAAAAACAGGAATTAACCTCCTTAATTATATATAACAGTCATTAAGGTACAGGTCAGATCAGATTCTAAGCTTGATTTAATTTTATATATATATATATATATATATATATATTTAAATAACTACCATGAATGAAATACTTAGGTGTTTGGGGGGGGGTACTTTCCATAATATTGGAAGGTGAGATGAAATAGACGTGGTAACAATGAAGAAAAAGATAAATGGCCAGAGCAAATCTTTGTTAAGGCAAAGGAAGCAACTAGTTTCTAGGAAATTCTAGTAGTAACCTAAAATATAATTTCATGAGAAGGAAAACTGATGTAACATGAAAAAGACAGGATAATTTAAAACATAACAAGAAAATTCATTTTTTGTATGATGGCATGAATAGAGCCATGTGACACTCACTGATGAAATTGAATATTTAAGCAAATAATTTGGTCAGTGTTAGAAATGCAAATCTACGGGCACTTTGAGATTTCTGTCCCAAAACAAGAGTTCAAAGAGAAGATCTGAAGTGAAAGAGCTGAATAGATTAGGTAATTGTAGCAGACTTTTCACCTCCAGATCTCTGTTTCAAATTACAACTGAAAAAGTCATTACAATCTGACGGTTGAAATAAATTTGCTTTTCTTAGTCCGCTTGTTCCAAGTGAACATTCATCCGCATCACACTTATTACTCTGAACAGAGACGATCAAACTGGCTTTGTTCCTCAATTACTTTTTAACTGCAAGAAAATGTTTCCTCTAGGACAGGATGTGCTTTACCTTTATGAATAGAACTCTTCACTTGAGAGTTATCATTAAATATGATCTTACAAAAAAAAATGGAAAAGACTGGAGGGTTGCAATGAAAGTTCAAAATGAACAGGACTCAATGAAGTTCAGTTCAATACAAGATAAAGATAAGACATATAGACAGGAATAGAATTGGTTTCAGGTGCATCTGTACAAACGGTAGGAGTTGGATAGCTGAAAATAAGGACAAAGAAGATCATAGACACCTTGAGGAAATTTTCTACTTTCAAACACATCACAGAAAAAGGAGCTGCCCATGCAGTAATATACAGAATTGTAGAAGTAGTTTTGAACATTGTAGTGGTTTCCATCTCTTCATGTCTTCTGTTTGGTTTTAGCTGGAGGTGAGCAACATCTTATCTTGACACAACTCTTCCCCCCCCCCCCCAGTTTAAGGTCCAAAAAAGAGTATAGCAAAAGTGTACCAAAAATAAACTAAGAGAAAATAAAGTGTAGCATTGCTACGCGCATATGCACAGCCCATCAAAAAAATTGTTTAACTGAAATGTTTCACTCATTAAAGCAACTGGTGAAAACTATGTACAACATTTAACTTCTTTTTGCCAGTATTCTCATTTTAACCCCACATATTATTGCAAAAAGTTCATGTTGTAACTTCAAATACCACCTTAATCACCAGAAAGGTTTGGTGTTCTGAAAAGACGGCTGTAGTTAGACACAGACATTATGTATCTAGCTTTAGTGTAAAGTAACAGTGTTAAAGGAATACATTTAAATTTGAGTAAATAGAGTTAAGCTATGAAATCCAGAAGAATTTAAATGAATGTGAAAGGGTAGTCCCGACACACAAATAGGAGTTCGAATAGGAATTAATCAAACAAAATGGTAAGAGCATCAGTCACTTCCAATGACATGGGAAGGCCATTGAAGAACAATGGAAGGTCTGACTGCCATATACAGGCCCAAAACACATAGAATTTTCAAAATATAGTACAAGGATCTTTATATATGGTTATTTACAAGGTCACCACAATAAGTCTTTCCCACATGCACACTGTGTTTCATGGTAAATCACCCCTAGCTTGTATATCTTTAACAAATATTTTCACAGTACATGTTTGTTGGCTTAGATCAAACGATCTGCTTATCTTCTGTGATAAACAAATGCTTTCAAGACCCTTAAACTGGGCCTCTGGTGAAGGTATGCTACTCTTTACATTTCAGGTTATACATATTCTTATACCAGCACTGGACTGTCCTTCCTTGTCAGGTCTAAATCTCTACACAATGGGCAACTGCAGTGCTTTATTCTGAGACCATGACCTTACACACGTCTCCCCACTATGCCTCCTCTATCAAGTGCAAAGGCAACCATTGCTCCACCAATGCATGGCTGAGATTGTGATGAACACAGCTGAGAACAAGCATAAACAGAACATAGAAAGGTAAGGTCAAACATTTTGCTTTAATTTGTGAGGTGGAGACAACTGAAGAGTTTTGACTGACTTACCATACAGAAGAAGCTGTGTCAAGAACCTAATGTCAAACTTCTGTCTGACAAGACCTTCAGCTACAATCTAAGAATAATTAGCATATCTCCCTACATCTGCAGGATGCTTACAAGAACATGCTATCTTCCTTAAAGCAGGGAATAGCAAGAATGAGAGACATGTACCCAGCTGCAGGAACATTACAAACTTAGTCCTTTATCCAAGGGATCCCAGTGCTGCAGCTGCTCAACGCCGCCATGTTTAAAGGACTTGCAACACCACCCACAAACACACATAATCCTAGAAAGACAGACTGAGGAAATGGAGAAGAGATTCTTAGTGTGGAGAAATGATTCAAACATATACTGAGAATGCCTCAAAATCAAAGAAACAAGCTTGATAAGAAGCGTGGTTTAGATACATCCTGAGATCAAGATCTCTTGTCTCAGATGAGGTGAAGGGTGGAAAAATTAGAACCCAGCACAGGAAATAAAAATAATTTAAAGGAATGGGTCTGGGATTGTGGTCCAAGTTTGAAAATGAGGAACTTAACGAGAACACAGAAATGCTAATAGTCACTTCTGCTGCTTGGTTTAATAGAGATACCCATTCGTTTTGATCAGCTCCATAAAACAGTCTGTAAAATAAGAAGTTCTGAGATATAAGGGGCCTGTGGGGTTGTAAAATTTGGGCACAAGCTGTTGAATTTGTGTCAGCATATGGACATGCACTCTTGGCTGAAAAATTGTACTATCACAGAGTATGTTTTCTGAAGATATTCTAGATATCTGAAGAGTGTCAGATGATGCAGTGCAGTGCCCTTTTGTATCATTTACCATAACGTAAAGTCTAAATCCCCTCAGTTTAGGTTTATGTGCTATTTTAAATTGTCCAGAAGTCCCTGGAAAGGTTGAGACTGTTGTTCTACCCATTCCTTACCATGCTGGTCATTGATAGTTTAAATCGCTCCTGTACAACACACTGGCTTTTGTGATTCCCAGCTCCAGGAATGATGTCTTCTACGTATTGCACAGTCCTTGAAGTGCTGCACGAGAGGTTTTCTGGTAGGTCTAGCAATAAGTGACACAACTTAACAGCTGTCCCTGGGTAAGCCTCCCAAATTAAGGAAAGCAACAATTATTACCTAAAGGTTGTCTGGATGTCTGATGAGAATATACGCCCCCATGGAGGAAAAAAAAAAGTGGAATTACACAATGGAATGACACAATTAGTCCCAACCTTTATCAGAACAGCTTCTGGAAGCTTTGTTTATGGATTAACAGATTCATAAGAACCTCCTTTATGCATTAGAAATTGCAAAATACCATGTCATTAATTGGAAGCTATCTTCACCCACCAAAAAAGAATCTCAAAATACAATGCACAGTTGTCCTCAGACAAAATTTTCTTCTTTTTTTTTTTTCTGTCTCTCAGGCAACTGAAGAAATTGAATTTGCCGAATCGATGCTGAAGATTGCTGAGTATTTAAACTTGGAATCTTTTTTTCTAAGAATATGAACTATGATCCTTACTTTAGCCCAGTAGAAATGTTGCTTTGGTTACAAATTCTTACATTTTGTGTGAAGTTTCTGGAAATAGACCCTGTTAAGAGCTGTTCGCATTTAGACCAGTTAGTAACATACCACTTATTTTTGTCATGTAAGTTTTTCCCACTAAAAGTACTACACTGTCCTTCACACCAATGCTACAATCTCCTGCTTATTCTGTTGCTTTTTTTTTTCTTTTTTTAAATACATTTGTAGAAGGATTCGGTTTTGTTCCTAGAAATAGGAATCTAAGTCCTGTTCAAAAAAATAAAGGCAAATAATTCATTATGAAACATAGTTCTTGTGACTGTCTTTGTCCATATAGCCATTTGGTAACTAATTTTAATTCCATATATTCACTAAATTGTAAGAAAATATTTCTCAAATAATTTTTATAATCCTTAGCTGTTCAAAAACTGATCAGCCCCAATATTTGGCACATGATTCTGCATAATAGCTCATTTACATCATAAATTATTGTTCCTATTACTAAATTTGTGTTTGTAATATTTTGAATAGGAAAATGCTTAATAACAAAATTGGTATAACAATTTCTATTTAAATTACTTAAACTTTTAGACTTAACTAAAACTTACACGGCAATAAACAGTCATGAGTGACAAGACTAAAATCTACAGGCAAAAACCAACTCCTTATGAATAAAGCTGCATGTTTTTGCCAAAAGTAACCAAAATGTTTGTGGGGGAACTTTGAATTAAGCTTGTCTTTTAAATTATTACTACAGCTAGGGAATGAAAGACAGCTTTGGGATTGGTGGAGTTTCTGTAAGAATTTACAAATTCTAAATTTATAATAGGACGGTGAAATATTTTTCCCTGGAAAAAAAGTGGAAACTAATACTTCCTACCTCAACGTAATTTTCTTTGCAAATGTTTAATTTTTGTTTGATGAAAAGCCAAAGCAGTATAAAAGGGTTTTTGTCAAAGCACTATATTTTGTTCTGAAAGTTTGATTAAAATTATTTTAACCAGCAGGACTAGTACAAATATGTCTAAGGTGAAGGAATGTGTGTAGTTAGTATATTACTGTTGTACTATCTTACTACTATAGCTAGTAAAAGATGTATATTTTAGATATTTGATCGGAAAGGTTTAGGCTGGGAGTGATCACATAGTTTAACACAAAGAAAAACAGCTTCAAACACATTTCAGCTTAAGCAGATTCGAGAATTAAGCATGTGCTTACAAGATGTATTAAGCAGGGCCTGAGCTTTTTATATGGTGCCTGCCCTAGTTTTCTCCATCTTTTTAATTTTCTCAGAAGTATGGCACACCCACAAAATGTTCTTGTAGAACATTGATACATACCATCAGCAACCACAATGCAAAATACACTTGCAAATGAAAATGATGAAAGCAAAATTGTACTTCTCAATATAATTTGCCTTGGGACACGCTTACAGGATTCTGGAGTTCAGACTTTATCACAAAACTTTTCAGTGAGGCTGAGAAACAAGCATTAATATTAAAGGCAGAATTTTCAAGTAGTGTTATTTCATCTCTGCTGTTTTCAGTAATAGACATTGGCCCAGATAAAGAATTACGTTTATGCCCGGAGCACATAGGTGTGTGGACACTGTGATACTGGATGCCACAGTATCCAATAGTTTGACAGATGTGTATAGGAGTGAGATCATTAATATCCAGATTCTGAGATAGGCTATATGCACAGGTAAAGCACATTGACGTCTGAGGGTTTTTTAAGAGAAAACTTGGGACTTTAAGGCTGTTACAGTACCAAAAGGATGACACAGGGCCTTTGTGGATCAAAAAGCCCCAGGTCCCTTTGTGGAGCTTGCCACTCCCAACTACTATGGCTCTGCAATCAGCTGGAGTTAGCTGTATACATAGGAGATATGAATATGAAAGCCTTTGGATACAGGCACCATAGAAAATGCTGAACTATTGAATTATAACAGCTGGCACCTTCCCCTCTTTTTATCTCTAATACATTTCCTAGTAATTAGTAACATTTTGAGGAAAAAAAAAAAAACGAGGTATATCTATTCCAATATCATATTTTGATGGAAAAATCACACATAAAGCAGATTGGTGTTAAAACTCTTAATGTGGTTATTCACCATAATTCAGTAATGTAACCTGATTACCTAATTATTGAATCTTGCCTTTTGTTTGGTCTAAAGGCAATATTTGAAATAACCAGAAAGAAAACGGAAATGATATCTAACAAGTGTACTACTTCAGTGTAGAGTGTAAATGAATCCCAAACTCATTCTGCCTGCAGTGATCTCTTGAGCTAACTTAAATGTCAACTTGTAAATGTCAACTGGAACTTCAGGGTGAAATATGATTTTGATAGTAAGCAGTATGTTCCACTTTATTCTTCTCAAGACACTGATTTTACATCAATTTTTCTTGTCCATATAATTTGCCAGCACGTTGAATACCTTCTTGGTTTTGGTCTAACAAATAGAAATAAAGAAAAAAAAAAATCAGTCCCTTAGTGATTAGAGAAGACATGGATTACAGAGCTGGAACAGAACTGCAACTTCTTCCTCAAAATCCCACAGCTGTCATTATATTTACTACCCTAAAATTGTGAAAAATCTCTGTGAAGACTGAAAATACATTTGCATCTGCCAGTGATCTTTGTTAAATAATTATTCTCATTTTGCTTTCCACAGCCAAAGAGAAAGCTATGATCATTGTGCAACAGCTATGATCATTGCGCAACAATTTTTTTTTTTGACAGTCTGGATCAGTGAATAATTAAATATTTGTATCAGAGTTATAATTAAAGATGAGAGATGGAGCTATGCTCACCACAGAATGCTGAAGAGGTTGCATAAATTAAGTAATGCGGCCTTTTGAATGGGGGTTTCACTCCTAGACTGGGTATTGTAAGTATTTGGAAATACACCAGCAAAGATGTTTAGTCTGTGTCTGCTTTGGATGCAAGGCTTAGTCCAACAGCAAGGCTTTGCAACAGCTTTGTGATTGGATGAGATGGAAAGAGGAACACATAATTAGTGGAACAAACATGCAATTTATGGAACAGAGAGAAAGAACGTATCAGGAAACAGCATGTACAAATGATACATCCAACGGCAAAAAGGATCAGGGAGTGATGAAGTTTCCAAAGTTTTGCCACGTATGGTAGCAGGTAAAGTTAATTATTTTTAAATAGTCAGCACATCTATATGCTGAAAAAAATGAGTAATCTACGCACCTAAGGTTTTAGTTTAGTAGTTGAGTAGACTCAACCAATGTTAATCTCATTTTGTTAGTTAAATGCCTCAGGCGTTCACTTATTCCAAAATTCCAATTAATCTAAAATACCACAAGATAGCATCAGGGTGGGAAAAGCTTGGCAGGGATCTAGTTTAACATGATATGAGCTGCACACATTAATGAGTCAGTGGCAAATGTACCAGCTAGATAAAACATGTAATACTGACAGGCAGACAAATGGAAAATGAGTTGTGGATCTACTTCTTAGTACATTATTAGATTACTGATTTAGCTCAGAAAATGGCCAAAACACTTTGCAAAGCAGAGACAGTGGCTTTCTTGAAAATCTTGTAGACAAAGAGTGATGATGAGGAAAAAAAAAAAGCATTTGACTTTTTTTAATGCAGATATGGGGTATAGTGTAATTATTGGGAAAAAAAATAAGGCTAGGAAAGGATTCAGAACAGTTGATCTAAAGGCGGTAAGAAAATGGGGGCCGAAGCAGACTGTGCTATGCATAGGGCCCATGGTGAAAGAATATGTGAAAATGAGTATGAGAGAAGAGGAATAAAGGAGCAATAAATTTTGCAGAACAACCTCAATGTGGCAGTAAAAAGAATATATTACATGCTACTGCAACAAATGTATAAAACCTACATAACAAGAACATACTGAAGTCAAAACTTCAATATAATAATCTCTTTCTTTGTCACAACCCACCCCTTGAAACTGTTCTACTTTGAACTGATAGTTTCAGACCATAGAAACACCTGTGTTTTCACAGGTTTATAAACTTCCTATATGTAGCGAAACCTGTGAATGTCTTCTCTTCCCCTTTCTTCCCTGCTCCTCCTCACTGCACTTCCTAGCTGATGTGGAGGCTGGAGGCCATGGTAGGACTGAGTGGGCCTCTTCAGAGGGAAGGCTAACAAAGAGCCAGGAAGGCCAGGCCCAGAAACTTGTGGTCATGGGCATCTGCAACCAAAGAGAGGACAGGAAAGCTTCCTCCTGTGCGTCTGGTTTGATTAGAGTAACCACAATGGCTTCTGAAATGTGCAGAAACCTACTTCCCGTAGTTGTCTGTCCTACTTTCACCTCTGCAGTCTTTGCTCTCTGGACTCACTAGGGAACTCCATTGTGAGTCACCATCCGTTTTCACAGTTTCATACTGCTTCTAGGGACATTTCTGGTGGAGATGCACCAGCTCCTCAAACTTATGGGCTTGCTTATGCTCTCTTCAGGACCACTTCTCTTGCAGCTGAAACTGCTTCTCCAGCAGTTTCATGTAATGTAGATCTGGGACAGATCTAACAATTCTATTTTGCTATTCTATTTTTCTGTTCCTGTTGGCGCATTGTTTCATGGTCCTACTTGGTGTGCAGGGAGGGCCAGAAGCTCTCCATCTAGCCAGTCTCTGGAGTCAAAAATAGAAAACACAGTATTCTCTGAAGAGCTGTGGATGGCCACAGAGTAGCATGTCTGTAGCCATCCTCACTCGGAAATCAGTGACCCACATTTTCCACTGCAAAATAGCATGTCTAGGCTAGAAGAACTCCTTTGCAGATGTTGTCAAAGTAGGACTTCTAGTAAAACAGCTTTGGAGAAAATGTCCCACCTGTAACCTGGAAGGCTACCTTAACCTTCAAGGAAAAATGAGATCTTCAGGTTAGCTCCAGTGACCTGTAACTACAACAGTCTGAACCTGAAATTTCAGCAAAAGTTGTTTGGCCAGTGCTGATAAACAGGTGAAGGACAGAGGCAGAGTGATTCTGGGTCGTTATAACCACCTCTGAGTGGTGATTAAGAATGTTACAGTATTTAAAGTGCCTTTGTAAGGAAGATGAGATGCATGAGAGAGCTCCTGCACTGTATTCTACTGCCCATCCTGACTTAGAGTGACTGGGTCTAGTGCGTAACTAGAAATGCTTTGATGTGTGAGAAACATGCAAGAGGAGTTTGGGGATTTTTTATTTTTTTTTTTTTACCAACATAAGGCCAGATAAACATCATTCCATCTCACTGTAGCTGTTCTGGACAATAGGAAGAGTTTTTGGTTCGAGCCTTTACAGCACTGCTTTTACAGCCTTATCATGTAATCTGTTTACTGTGAGAATAACGGCAGGGGTTTGCTAGGCCCAGTTTTCCTTGGCAGCCATGGTGCACCACAACTATGTCTACTGGTCTTGGTTGGAGGGAAGTCAAGCAGTGACACAGTTGTCGTTGTGCGGGAGTGTTGCCTGGCTGGAGCTGAGCTATCAGGGAATAAAAGTTGGAGAGCTGCCAGTTAAAGAGCCTTTTCCTCCTGCTGACTGCAGGTAGCACTGGCAGGGAGAAGCAAAGCAGGACAACTGCGAAAGCAGAGGGGCTGGCAAAGGGTGCTGACTCACACAGCCTTATTCTTAAAACATAGCCCTTGTCCTTTCCTGAAAATCCGTCCTCTGGTGGTGAAGCAGGAATCATCACTGCAAGATGCAACACCAGAGATGCACAGGGAGGGGTCAGGATGACTTCCTTGAACAGGGAGAAGGAGAAACACCTGTCACAGTATTCATCCAAATCATCTCCAGGACCATTGCACAGAATAAATTTTTAACATTGTTGTTATGTGTGAAATAAAACTTATTTTCCCGGTCCAGATGGTTGAACCAAGGTTCCAGATACTGGTCAGTGCCACACCCTTGTGGACCTAGCTCATGTTCCTTTGTGGGTTTGGCTATCTCGGCTGACTACGTAGCACTGGATTAATTTAAGTAATTCATTTTGAAAAACATTTTTCATATGGTATGTTTCACTTCATCAACTGCAATAAAACCATCCATTATTTTTCCTCCTGTGTACAATGCCACAGGAATGCCTTCCTGCCTTGCTAAATGGTTGCGTTTGCATAACTGCAGTTTGTAAATGGGGCCTCTTAAGATTTTAATAACAAGAATATGATCTAGAAGTAGATATCACGATATTTTTGTTTTTGTAAAACTGTATTTGGGATTGTAATTTCAAATGGATTAATTTATTCTAATGATTGTCATTTGGGTCACAGTTCTTTTTTTGATATTTCTTTTTTTGCTTTCTCATAATCCAACACTCATATAAACAGCACTATGCAGCTGTATCACATCTTCTATGGAAAGTATACTATCTGAAACACTCCACTGATCTAAGATGATCTTCTGCTCTTTGTAAATTAAATACAAATTTGAAATTACTTTTATCACATCCGAGAGAGGCAATTAACTGCTATTAAACTAATTAACTAAGCCTGAAAACCAGGCTTTTAGACAAGTCTTTCTTATTTTCACTGAAACTGACAAAAAATATTTAAGAATTTCAGAATTATTTAAGACTTTTGTATCATCTTTGCTTTAGGAATAATGTACTGATAATGCAAAACATGTCAGATTATGAAATGTAAAGGAAATTAATGAGTCAAGAAACATAAAGTAATTAGTATAATATTTCAAAAGTTTGTAAAGTACTGCTTTCTGCTGGATTTTCTTTGCTAGAACTTGGTTACTTCCACAATGCTTTATTTTAACTGCAAGAGTAAAATACAACATTTCTTAGGGGAAACTCTAGCCTTATCTAGGAAACAGTCAGAGGACCGATTTTCAAAAAAAATATTGTTATTAATACATAAGTAGATCAATAAAGCTTCAGGATCAGGTTGCTTTTAACTTCACCCAGACTACTTCAGTGACCCAGAAGACGAAAGGTTCAGCAAGAGAGCATGAGCTTAGCAAGTGGAACTTCCACTACCTCGCACACACCTAGTAGCAATTCTTCTTGTTAGACTTTTCTACAAACAGTAAAACTCTCTATCTACTACATCCACATGCTAGGCCTAAACATGGGGCAATTTTCTAGCAAAAAACTGTGAACATGAATGCTGTTAATGATGCCACCATTATTTTTTGACTTTTTACGTCATACTCACATCAGTTAACATCCTTCCCATCACGATACTCTTAATTTCCTAAAGCATTTTTGGAAACACATCTATTTTCACTTATACAGCAACTTACTCATGCCTTATGATGTGTAAGAAGAAAGGATTCATAATGAGAGTTAGAAGGATGGTTACTTAGAAACACCACCACCCTTTTTCAGATGAGGCTATGTCATTTTCTCTGTATGATTGTAGAAAATTATTTCAGTTGGCTGAAAGTTTCCATTCTCTTCACTGAAGAAAGGAATCAAAGTGGTTTTCAGGGTGCACGTTCAATACTGCATTTATCTGTGCAGGACATGAGCCTTAGGTTAGCGAGTCATTTCCACTAGCAATATTACAGAGCTGTATTTGTCCCTTAGCACAGACATGCAAGTCCACTGTGGCGTGCAAGGCTTCATGGATTTGACACTTAGTCTGCTGGGAGAATATCTCAAAATTCCTAACACCTCACACCACACCAAAATATTCTAAGAGCTGGTTCACAAAGACATTGAGAGGTAGCAGGTTTGTTCTTGCCAAACTCATAAATGGTTTTGGATCATTGCTGCTTGTGTCTCAGGCACTCCTAGCTCTGCCTATGTAGAGGAAAAGCTTGGATCCTGTGGAGAATTGCTCTTTGAGTCTGATTTGTATGTGGAATAGGTGTGTTGATTAAAGGCTGATCTCTATAAACGCTAAAGGCTAGAGGAACATGGATGGGCAGAAGAACCACAGAAATGTCAATTGAACTAGAGATTTATTAAATGACGCCAAATGTGGCTTACCAACAGCAGATAGGAGTAAGTATGTCTGAAACAGGAGTCAGCTCTTGGAAAATGGGTTTTCTAGCCTGAAGCACGGTCAGCAGCAGCACAACAGTTGCCGGTGGTCTTCTGTTTGCTCACCTAAAACTAGCAAGTGAATGAAAACATTAAACAAATCACTGAAAGCTGATCATATAATGCTTAGAAACAACATAAATAAGCTAAAGACTTGCTTCTTCCATTATGAAAGTCTATCCACTTGAAAGACAGAGATGGTGTAACTATGGTATATGCTTTACATATTATTTAAGAAAAAAACCTTATAATTCAATTCATGTTCTGCTACAGGGTTAAGGCCACAGTTTAATACATTGATTAATTTTGTATAATACTCTCCTGATACGTTATTTTCGGTTCAAATTTGCCAGTAAAGTATTTCCAGATCAGAGAAGTATGTTTCAAAGGATACATTTTTTTTAACAAAAACCTGGACAGAAATACAGTTACAATAAAAACATCTACAAATGTTAGACACTGTTTCAACATCATTTTAGTCAAAGCAAATCCTAAAGTACTAATCCACCTGCAGTATAAGAAAAGGAAATTTTTCATTTTCCATGCATGAAGCAGATGCATCGGGCAGTGTGAAAAGCTGGTTGGGTTAGGACTAAAGGAAGATGAGTCATGTCAAGAGAGGATGTCTTCTATGTTTACATTCTTGCCTCACAGTGACTTGGCTGAGGAACAAGGGCACGTCAGGCTGGGAAAGGGCTATGTAACATGTTCGGTTGTGGCATACAAGTCTTTCAGTGGTAGCAACCACTGGGAGCTTCCTTCTCTGAGGCACCTCCTGCGCAACCACGCTGCCCTGTCCTCCAAATGGCTCCTGCTGCCAGAAGTGATCGGTGGCCAGAACATTGTGGTTCTGCATAGGTAGAAATCACACTGAAGAACTTTCTGGAAAGAAGTGTAGGTAGCCGCACTTTTGGTGCCTCTACAGACTCTGTGGATGATTAGGGATGGAGCTCACAATTCAGAACTGTTCTTTATGCCTTGAAATCCCAAAGCGAAAATGTTGCGTTAGGTATAACACATGCCTTGGGTCTGGTGTACAGATAGGGATGGGGTAGAGCCAATACAGATAGCAAATCTGCAAGGACAAGATCTGGCAGTGTTCTCTCCTGATACTCTTTTTTAGACCCAGGTCTGACATTATAACCCCTGTGTCCTTACAGTCAGGACCCAAGATGCCAAAGAAAGGGACTGGAGTTTAAAAAATAAATAAATAAATAAAAAATATTTCAGAATTCTGGTTAAAACATCAGCTTCCCAAGAGTTCCCAAATCAGATTATGTTTAAAGTCAAGCCTAGCTCATAGTCTTCTGTTTCACTTTTACATTAAGAAAGCTCCTTGTTTTTCCTGTGCTGTGGAGGGATTATTGTTCCTTTTAAGCTTTCACAGCAGATAGGAATTGCAGACAAAGCTAGACCTACTTCCACAGGGTTTAAAAGTAAAGTTTTTGTCTTAAAATCAGTGATGCAAGGTTGAAAGATTAGTATGGGTTGCAAACAAATGGCAAGTCCTGGGGGTTTGGAAATGTATTTTTAGAAGAAACATATGCTAATCAAGATATGCCCCACATAGTTGAAACAGCATGATTCACAAGGGAACTTTGTTAGCCCCAGAGCTGAGTAGTGTTACAACTCCTGGGAGATACAATAAAATAGGTGATTTAAAAAAAAAAAAAAAAACATTCTCCTAGTTAATTCCCATGGGCTTCCTAGAATTTTTTTGGTTCTGTTCTTCTCCATTACTACTTTGCTGTCACACAGAAGATAGATTGCCATCTAGGAAAAGTGCAGCAGTACTCTCCATTCTTCTTAGAATGGACGGGCAGATCATTAATGCCATACAACAGCAGACTGAATATGTCATGTCTTCAGCAAAACAGACAGGCAGACCACTCATTATCCAAAGGGGACCAGACAGGTAGAATCACAAAATGCATCTAAACCATAAACTCAGCAGATTTACTGGAATAAAATTAGTTGTAGGTAATTTGGAATATCATGCCATGATAAAATAATGCCTACCATCTCTGAACACATAAATAACAGGAAAAAAAAGTGAAAATGTAGAATATTAAGATTCATTTTGTTCAGACTCCATTTTTAGAAGAGCAGTGATTGATATTTTATGTAATGCAACAGCTATTGTATTCCTGTTGATACATGATAACAGTTATGACTGACATTTTTAAATATAATTTTTGCTTTTTTTTCCATGTAAGAGGGTATTTTTAGAAAATGGAAATGCAATAGATGGGAACAACAGCCAGAAAAATGTTAACATCATGCCAGACTTTGTACAGCCTGTAAGTTTGGTCTTGAACAGAGAAGCCAAGGGGCAAAGGGGCTGCTGTCAACTTGCAGGCTTCATTTAAATCCTAAATCAGCCTCTGTGACAGGAGCAAATTCTGAGATACCAGAGCAAATTCACTCCTGGCAAAGTTTCAGGGAACAGCCTCGGGCACCAGTGATGATTCATTCCTGCACCTGAACTGTGAGTAAGGACACATGAAAGCTGTTCAGGAACGGCTGGGAGTAGGACGAAGTCACTGTGTCTTCACTTTCACGTCTGAAGTCTGACTGACTGTCCATAATCCATTTACCTTCCAGAGCTCACTAAGGCCAAGCTGGAGAATATTTACAACTCCTAGCTTTCTCAAGCACACCCCTGTGCTGTAGCAGAGAGGATTTGATCTGAATCTAAAGGCTCTTGCTGGGGTGAGAGGCCGGTGGAGCTGGTCCCCGGCTGCTTGCTGGGCTTTGGGCCAGAATCACCCAGCGCAGGAATGCTACAGCTGAAGCCAGTCTGGCTTCTGGCAGCAAGAAATTATCATGTGTCTATGGACCATTAGTCTCATTAATCCAATTCTCCTCAGCACTAACTGAAGAATTCCTCTATTCTTAGACAGTAAGATAGCTTTTCTGTGTGTCTGTTAGGGAATTAGCAAGGCCTTTCCCTTTAAAATAATTAGTAAGACCTACCCGAAGTATTTTAAGTTTCCACATGGCTGCTTCTTCAGATGTATGTGGGCATTTTTCCATGAAAATAGTTTGCAACTGGAACCCAAACTGAAACATACTTGTTAATATTAGGCACTTTTTTCTGAGGTTGTTCTCTAGATGCTCTGTGATTTGGATCTTTCAGTCAAAAGAGAGTTTAGATTATAACCTGAATTCAGAGATGGACAGCCAAGCTACTTCTTTTTTACTTTTTTTGGCAATTGAAAGATTGCAGAATAAAACTTCTCTTGTTCATTTTGCTTACTGAATGCAGAAAATGATAGTTTATGCTTTCCACTGCTGTTTATCTCAGAGTTATGTTGCAGTCTTACACATATGTTTTCTTGTTCAGTGACTTGAAACAATTTTTCACCAACATCTATATTGACTGGTATTCCATTTCATGAGGCTTGGACATGACTAGTTCCTACTAGTATTCATTTTTGACTGTGTTGTCAGCTCCTCTGTGTTATTTCTTAGTGGTGTGGACTTCAAAAAGAGTGTTTCGGTAGTAACTATTAAAAATAAATGTGACATGTTAGACCAAAAAATAAAGGGACTTTGCAATAGTAAAATTTTACAAATACACTAAATGTTCTCTACCCTTTAATCTGGTTATTTCACTTTGAGATGTTTTTGATACAGCGCATTACTAATAAAATATCTCCTGATAGTATTTTTCATTACATTTTCCCATTCAAAAATCATTTTAGGTTACACTGATAACAAAGGAGAATGACAAAATCATTCTACTTGCACACTTACTAAAAATGTAGGACTAAGAAAGGATGCTTTCTACTTCATATTGCGTTGAAACTTGAAAAACAGCTTGTAAGGAGAACAACAGAACTTGTTGGTAAAATGGAACCATGTTGTAATGTGTTAGAGCTCTACGGTTTGCAGAATCTTACCCAAGAATTTGAATGTATAGAGGAACTAGAGTTCGTAATATGAAAATACTTTAAAACCTAAATACTTCTCAAAATGAAATTAATAAAAACACAAGCTAGTCTACTGAATGTAATTCCAACCATTCATGTTTGTAGAGGTTGAAATAATTGTAAAACAGGCCAGAAATCACCAACTTTGCTGATTTCTTTTGTTTGAACAATATACTTTTCCAACAGTACTATTTTCCTTACTGCTGTCTGTTTGAAGATTTGTTTGGAAGATTTTGGATTACAGTACTGTTGAAAAGTTAGCCCCGTGAGCTGCAGATAACCGCAACTGCTGCTCTGTTTACACGTACATTGAAATAAAGAATGGAGTTTCCTGTTGCAGATTATGTAAAATCAAGACATTGTTAATCAAAGGAAGCTCCTTTCCCTGGTATCTCAGTTGAGATCTGACTAAAATATTTTGGAGTCACTAAGGTTGGACACAGTTTTACCAACAGTCATTTTTGGCAGATTTCCTCAGGGGCTCCTGGGAGTGTTAGTCTTCAAGAAGTCGTGTCTGCAAGGGCTGCAGACCTCATGGCTCACTCGGCACAGCTCGCACCGGTGGAAAGCCAGAGAGCACCAAGGTCACCTGGGCCACTCTGTCCTGTGAAAATGGCCTTGCATGCCAGCTCCTCATAAAAAAAAAAAAAATTGTAATACCTTTTCTAGACGATGAAATGTTGGCTGATTTTCTCCGTATTTGTGCAGACAATTAGCATATTGCAACCCAGTATTAGGAAACTGCATGTGCTCCTTCTCACTCTTTTATACAAGAATGTCACAGAAAGGGAAAAACACTGCCAGAGTGGTCAGAATATAATCTACTGACTTTCCAGGAATTCTTGCATTTAACACAACTGAAAACACAATTCTAAAAAAGGATCTTTCTGTTTTAGTTACTGCAATAAGAACTTAAATTTGTAATAATGGTGACTCAAAAAAAAAAAAGATCACATGGCACTGGTCTTAAGTGGACACTGCATACTTTAGAGTACTATAAAACTTCTATGACTCTCAAATAAGAAATACTGTATACAGTGTAGTTATTCATACCAAGCCCTACTGTTAAACAGGATGTTTAACATCACTTTAATCCTACTGTTAAATAATGAACTGTAAGGGGAATTTTAAGATATATATCAAGAAAAATAACTATTAGATTGTTGATTCATTTGGCCAGTGATTGAAACAGCTATTGAACCATTTAAATGCATACTGCCATTTTCAGTTGTATGTTAAATAACTTCAATAGAATTAATTTCACCTGGAAGTCCATTTTCATCTTGTTACAGATTTCTTTCTACTTCAGCTTTTCTTCTTTTTTGCAGTTCTGTCTTTTCTGTTAGTATGTTTACATTCATGACATTTTTATTTAATATATTCCTCTCCTTTTCAACTTTCAACTTCAGGCATCGCACTGTAACAGCAGAATATAACACCCAGAACTATGCGATAACTAACTTAATTCAAACTAGCAGACCTTTATTGCCAATATTTTTTTTAATTAAACAAGAGGCTCAGAAGTTTGGGGTTTTTTTACCTGACATCCCAATGACTGGCTTATCGAACATTTTAAAAAAAACAGGCCTACCAGGTAAAGGAGCTGAATAAAAGCTACAATAGGCAGCAGTACGAGGGCTCCACAGACAGAAAAGAACTCAGTCTCTGAGAACAGAATACATCTGTAAACACTTCACCTTTTCTTACTGAAGAATTTTAAACCTAGTTCTTTTTTCTTTGCCCATGGTACTTTTTCAACTCTTACAATATTTCTGGTTTTGTTATATATTTATTTTTCAGTTTCTATTCCTTTTTATTCCTGAGAGGTAACCAAGATCAAACAAGGTCCAAAACCGATTTTGTGTCCCTCTCTGTGGGACACATTTTCAGAGTTATATCATTAAAGTAGCTTCCCAATTTACAAATGTAAAGTTAAAAATTATTTTTAAAGCTCGGATAACTGATAGAAACAGTTCGGGGTTTGTTTTTTTTTTTTCCCTGTGGTGTTTTTTTTCCTCACCAGGAAGCACCACTAATAAGAAAAATGCTCAAACTCATATTAAAATCTAAACGTGTATCAACTTCCCATAGACAAAAAACCAAAATTAAGCAGATATTTCTGTTTTTACTATAATGACAACTACTTTAAGGTTTTCAGCGCTCATCTTTGCATACACCAGTGGTATCCTACTAAAACTGGGAGCTTCCAAAAATGTGATCTCTCTCAGCTTGTTTTTCATAGGTCTGTCTGTCTGACAAGTCTGCATGTACCTTATTATATATAGGTGGCTATCAATTAGAAAACTGCTTGGAAATGTAGGAGATCTGTCTTAAAGTCCTGCAGGCCTCACCTCTTAGAGGTACTTGCGCATGTATTGAAACTGAAGGCAGCTGGGTATGTAAACACCTAGCAGTTAGACTGAAAGTATTTCAAGATCTAACTTCCATCAGTTTAAGTGCCTAAATATCTTTCAGGATCTGGGCTATAAACAGTTTAAAATGGTTTTGTTTCACTATTGTCTTAAAAGGCTGAGTTGCATGACTTTACTGTAAGATCAAGTTTCCTGTCCTTGCAAGCAATAAATACTCTGTATTTTTAACAGGCTTTACTGTGTGTAGCAATTTATTACATGATTTATATTGTTTTCTACCTTTTAAAAATTCTAATATTAAATATACTTTATGTGTGTCATGCTGGGCTTGCTTTTGCTTCTGGAGAAGTGAATTTCAGAACCTTGGTTGGCTTCATCAGATGCTAGAGCAGTCCTATAGTAATGTTTACGTATAACAGCCCAAAGGGAAGATGCCTCTGCAGGATCTAAGACCCATCAGGTATTCTCTGCCTGATGGCACTGCAAAAAATGTCCTGCAAATTAGCATGTGAGATACATTTCTATATGTTTGCATGCATTTATGTCACTGTGTTTTGATATTAGTGATGTTTCCTCCTGTTGTATAACTGTATAAAATTCTATAATATGATATAATTAAGGATGTCCCATTTACAACTGCCATGAGAATTAATTGTTCAGCTTTATCTGTTACTTGGACAGGCTTTCCATAAAAGGTGTAAGAAGCATTTACATTTTCCGTATATGCTCTACTGCAATGAAGAGCAGTATATGTTTCCATTATGAATCACTTAATCAGAAGGCAATGTCAGCCCTGCAACATAAAAGCATAAGAAAGGCAGGCCTCTTCCTATGCAGGGAAAGATATATGCAGAATCATGGCAATACGAGAAGATCACGACGGCTGGGAAAAAGCCTCAGGGCAAAAGAAATGGGTGGAGAGAGGAGGGAGGATCAGCTTATAGAAAGGAACTGGCATGGCTCTGGTTTTTTTTTTTTTTGAACCATTCCATTTAATTCTATCACAGAAGCCAACGATGACTGAAAAATCTTCCCAAAAAAGCTACTGCTGCCTAAACAGTGGTAGCACTGTTGGGAACAATGTTGAAAGTGAGCACTTTTGAATTTCAATAGGGTCTTTCCAGAGAGGAGAATAACAGCCCTGTGCATTGTGTAACTTTGGACCAGACACCTTATGAGGGGAGCTACTACACAGCTAGGAAAATAATCTGAAGCCTGTTACAGAACAAGAGAGCAACTGTTTGTAGGAATATGAAAGTACTGGCAATGAAAAACAGAACAGAGAACACGGTCCTCTAAAAAAGCAAGGAAATTTACATATATTAAAAAAATATGTGCAAATGTCAGAAATCAGCTGGTCAGTATATAGAAGGTAGGTAGCAATTCAGTTTGTACCCTGGTACCTGAGAAACTGGAACGAGAAAATTAATTAACAATTTGTCTAAGATAATTAGGCCAACTTAACCTGGAAACAATTTCATTTGGCAGAAAGAAATGAACCAATACTGTATTGAGGAGAGCTCTGGAGAGGATTGTGTTCTGATTAATGAGAAACTGAGACACTACAACAAACAGCAAAGGCTTTGGAACCAGTTCTGATTTTAATTACACCAATATGAATAAGCTAACTTTGTTAATGAGTTTTCCAGTGTAAAAGTCAGGTCACAAACAAGTCATTCAAACTTCAACACCTAACTGGAAGAGGTCAGCAGTGAGTAGTAAAGAAAATTACTTATTCTTATAAATTATAATACTCAGAAGAGTCAATATGGAATTTGGTATAAAAAATAAGGGCAGTTTGTTATTCCCAAAGAGCATCAGAGAAATTGAATTTCCTATCAGGAAAAAAAAACCCCAAAGTTGTTAGATACTATTTCTACTGTTTCCATGACCACATGATTTATTTTTCATGATGACCTTGATTATGACATGTTAACTTACATATATCAAAAAATGATATCTGAGGTAAATGTGATAGAAGCAAAATGAAGATGATGTTTTTTGGGTTTTTAAATTGGAAAGTTCCAAAACAGCCTAAAGTGATGTGGCTCACAGGATGATTTTCTAGGGAGTACGGCACAAACTCCATAGATAGCACAGCTGGAAATCTCATCACTGTATTAAGAAGGGGGAAATTTTCACTGTTATTGTCCATGGCCTCTGAGTTACAATTTGGGGAATACAATGTATACAGAGGATTGTAGGATATGAGGGGTTTCTCTTCACAAGGAGGCTCTGCATCTACACAATCCATGAGACCCACACAGCTCTGCCTTCGTTTTTTTGTACTCTGAACAGCCTGTGTGTCACAACCTCACAACATGTTGCCAGTGCCTTTGTTGGTTTTTTTTTCCAGTCTCATCAATTATTTTCTTCACATTTGTTTCTTCTGTGAGGTCTTGTATCCTGGCCATATTGCCAAAAGCTACTAGACTATAACCTGCCCTGTATGAGAATTTCAAAAGCATTGTACTCCATAGGAAAAGCATGAAAGAGTCCTTCATGTTCTTTGGAATAACAAATGAAACAAAGGCAAAAGATCATGTTCCTCTCTCCCATGCTACTTTGAACACAGGCTCAAAATGCTTACAAACTGAAATGCTGCTACCCAATACAGCCACAACAAAGAACATTACATTTTAAAATGTAGTGGAAAGCCATTTAAAGTGTTACATGCAGAAACATCAGTTTATCAATTTTCTTCATTTTCCATGGGTTTGGAAGCTCAGCACATGTGACCGCATTGTTCAATGAGAAATTTCAAAGACAATTTTCACAGATTTCATTGGATACATTCATAAAATGGAAGTGAAAGTAGTAAATGCAAATAATATATCCATGTTCATAGTAACTAGACGTACATTCTCATTTTTAATTGCTGTCCAATCCACAAAAGCACTTTAAGCATGTACTTACTTGCTTACTGTATTACAAAGTATTAACATTAATGGTCCCATTGGGACTTTTACCGTTGACTTCAAAGGGAACCAGATTAGGATTTATACAGATTTGGCCAGTAACACTGCTTATTATTAAAGACCTTCTTTTATGTTACATAAAACATTGCCAGACTTTAACCATTTAGGCTGAAATTCCATATGCTTCATAGCTGCCTCAGGCTGAATTCTTCTGCAAAGCTCCAAACAAAACAATTCAGCTCTTTTCAAGAGCTAGGACTGACTAGGCAAGAAGACTGGGACAGGGAAACCAGGGAATGTGAGTGGGACTGGGAATATCTGGAAGAGGAAACTTGGACTGGCAGTGGCAGAAGCAATCCAGGACTACAAGAAAAAGCTAAGAGAGAGAATCAAGAAATATGTGAGAAAAGGACAAGCCTGAGGAGCTGGGAATAAAATATTATGGATGGAACAATATGACTGGTACAAGAAACCATGAGTGGGAAAGATGCAGAACTGGAAAACAGGTATTAAGTTAGAGAAGTTGGAACATGAGGATGGGCTATAATGCTGGAACAGTCTGTGCTGTTGCAGCACCATCTTCTCTGGAGCTTAGAGCAGAGCCCTGAGCTCCGTAATCTCATTGTTCATTCCTCCTGTGGCCAAATAGCCATAAAAGCCACTAGCAAAATTGCTCATTCTCCTCCATAGAGAGGATGAGAATTTGTTAATTATTCCTTTGACTTCATTAGCTTTGATAAGCTTAAATCTTGTCTTTTATTCCATTGCTTTAAAAGAGGGATATTAATATTCCAACTTCAATGACCCATACAGGTGTCAATATGAAACCACATCACAGAACTTCATTTTTCCCCATATCTTTAAAAAATTTTCACCTGCCTCCTGACTTCCCTGATAATAGAGCATTATTTCACCTGTGAATTGTCAGATTTAGGGTCGGATCTAGGAAATGGTCCCCTTGTGACTATGTGATTCCTGCTGCTAACTAAACTCTTTCTGGTGAGGAATAGGAATGACATACTAAAGAGAGACCAACAATAAAACAAACAAAACAGACCATTTGTGAACCAAACAGGAAACCTCTGGAAAAGAATAGAGAACTGAAATTTTGGATTGTAACCCAGATTATTCCTAGAAGTTCCTACATGACTGTGAAGAAAAGTGTGTGTCTGATTTATTTGCTTCCAACTTGCATATTATCTTCCCTATCATAGAGTGAGAGGGACAGGTCAACTCCTCAGGAAATAAGAGGTTGCTCCTTAGATCATGGACAAGGAGAAAAGTTTCCTAGAGACTGCCGAGAAGAGCAGAACAGGAAAGAAGGGTAACAACAGCAAGAAACTGGGAGCATGAACCACTGTGAAGATTAGGGAATGGACAGACATGCTTCTAAGACAGTGGAAAGAGAAAATACCTAGGAACCAGCAGGAACTGTGTCATTTGTTGCACTATTAACTGACAGCAAGCCAGGAGCTGTCTTCAGGAACACAGTGGACAAAGCAAGTGTTTTTTATTTCTGTTCTGTTTCTATGTCTATTTTATTTTTAAAAAAATATGCATTGTAACATCTAATCCTAAAATACCTAGAGATTTGATTCCATTGCTTTGAGGTTTTGATTTGGTTAGACTTTTTATTTTTTTATTTTTTTTCTTTAAAAACCTTGAGGAGCTCACCATAAGCAAACAGCCTATGCTGTTGGCTGAAAGATCAGCAAATCTGGGGTTCTGACATGGTGATGAAACAGACATTTCAAGGACAACTACTGATTTTGCATTCCTTGACTCCTAAACAGACAAGTTTCCTAGGAAGAAGACTGATAGGTCTACTCTCTCCCTGACAAAGAGCACCATCCCACATAGTCCCTAGTCCTTGTGCTATGCATCACATGTTGTGGCTGCGGTGCTGTAGCTGCATTGCTCTTCTCCCTCTCTAGCTGGACCACATTTTCCACCAAAAACCCAATGCCTAATTGAGGGGCATCCTGAAGACTCAATGAAAGGTAAATTAAATCAATGGAAGCCAGGACTTTGAACTCATACCTGTCATTGAGGGCTGTACATTAATGCTATGAGTCATGTGCTAAAGAGCTATTGTTAAACACACAGTATTAATGGAAATGTTTGACCTTAAGCTCTTTGTGCTTCAGCTTCTC
Source organism: Burhinus oedicnemus (assembly GCA_008921705.1). Taxonomy (NCBI): domain Eukaryota; kingdom Metazoa; phylum Chordata; class Aves; order Charadriiformes; family Burhinidae; genus Burhinus; species Burhinus oedicnemus. The sequence goes on along the minus strand of VFFE01008014.1, from coordinate 4,244,955 downwards.
CTTTTCCGAGAGTAGCTTATAACAAGAAATTAGTGAGTCTTTGTGAATCTTTTGTGTCTTTGATTCCATGGATGCTTCCACAGTGAAATCCAGGGGGAAATTAGTAAGTCATCTTAATGTTTGAATAGTGTGCAATGCATAGAGCAGAACGCCACACAAGGAACAAGAAGAGAATGATACCTGAAACAGTGGTCCATGATGTGATAAGAACTTTTCTGGTACTGCATGAAGGAGAGCACTGCTGAAAAAATATCATGTGCTAATGTGATTGGTGCCTGGACATTATAATGCATGAAGTCAAAGGAAGTGAATTCATTTTGTGAAAGGAACCTAACCCTGACATTTGAGTGCTGATATTGTAGTTAAATTTTATGTTTTTAAAGTAGTTTTCTTGGATATTATATTCTAAAATAAAAGCTATGCCTCTGTAATCTGCATGCAGAAATAACACAAATATGAAAAGAAATATTATTTAAATAGCACAAATGTTAATGATTTAAGAACTATTTCCATTATACAACAGAAAATGTTACTTTTAAAGTTAAAAATACTTTTCTGTATAAAGTACTGGTGTGTTGACAGAGGAAAAAGGCAACACTATTTATTCTGCTTTTCATATAAATGTTATAAATTATCATTTAACATAAGTTTATTGCTAAAAATGCACAAAATATTTTTACTTTAAAAAAAAAAGAAACTTTTATGATTGAAATTCTGGGTTTCTTTACAGATATTTTTTTATTTTATATAATCCTGCAAATCCCAGAAAACCTGTTGTTGTTCTATTTGCTGTTAACTGTGTCTGTGGATTAGAAGGCAACAGTCTTCCAGAAAGAAGGCAGAGTTAAAAACCTTTGGTCCTAGCAATAACTATTATTGTGGATCTTTTCATTCACCTAAATGGGAACTGGTAGAAAATAATGGACAGGGGACTATTCTAGGACTCAGTGATCTCATTAAAAATATCAACTCTACCACTAACTGGCTGTCTAAGTGATCTTGGCCAGCTCCATTTTCTTCTTCTGCCTTGATTTTTCTAGGAAATAGTAATACTAACGTATTTCATAAGGTGTTGTAAGACCTTAAGATGGAAAGCATTACAAGCATTAGAAGCATTAGAGCTATACTTTCCTAAAAGCTGTTACTGAAATGATCAGATGTAATGAAATTGCTGCTGCATGCTATATTAAAATTCAGGCATTCTGATTTTTACCTTTTTCTCATTCCTCCTCCTCAATGTACACATACACATAATTTTTGCACATCTAAAAACATGCTTATGAAACCATCCCCACAGTCCTGTGGGTTAAATGGCTTCCCCAGCACCCATCTACAAAAAAGTTCAGCTCTCTTAGCAGGCTCTTGAACAAGGTGGCTTTTGTATTCAGATAGTATATCAGAAGGAAAGTTTTCAAAACATATCCCTTAGAGTCACTGCTTGATAGAGGCAAGTCATGGTCACAGGTGGCAATGACTCTAACGCTCATTGCTTTGTTTCTTGCTTTTGCTTTGCAAATGTTTCAAGACATTTTCCTATGGTAATATCAAAAGCAACAAGATTTTATTATATTTGGTAGTGATGGCAAACCCGATGTCATTTGTTGCCACAAAAGAAAACTCCTAACTATGCCCCAGATGATGTATCATATGGAAGAAAATTCAAAGTGGATCCTACATGTTATTCCTAACTCATACACAACAGCACATCCTTTGCAGTGTGAAACTAAGCAGTTCCACAAATATAATAAAGAGGCTGTTGCATAACTTCTACACACTTGGCAAAAACCCTGGTATTGTTTTTGGACAATGACTGTTGGTAAACACTGACAAATTTTGTGCAGTAGAGCCTTTGACATGAGGAAGCAATGATCTGCTGTAAAGCTGATAGTTGTCTTATTCCATACTTAATCAATACTCAGTGCACAGCTTTCCTGGGGCCCTCAATCAGCCATGGTGTGGATACAAGACTCTACCCATGGAGAAATGCCAGCTTGAGCCCTAGAAGGAAACTGGACAAGACAGTGACTCTTTTTCCTCTGACCCAGGGGCACTGCCAGCCACATCACACAGAAGCCTCACTCACAGTGTCCCAGCCTCTTGTGAGCTGAGGGAGCCCATTTTTAAAGAAATAAATCCATGTGCAGCATATTTATTCTCCCTTTCCCTCCCACATACTAATGCTAGCAGGAAAGTATGGAGGGAATTTCACTGCTGCTGCATCTTCCCCCCTTCCCATTTCTTCTTTGCAGTTCAAAATCCACTCCCAACCAAAGAGTCCAACAGAGGCTTGCTCTGCTGGATATCTGGAATATAACTGATCCAAATTTTGTAACATAAAACTTTGCACAGTACCTTGTTATTAAACAATTTCCTTCTACAAGATGAGATGTCTAAAGTGAGTAGCAACTGAAGACATTAGGCAGACTTTAAACTGAGTATTTTTCAGTATCTTACCATTTTTACTTCTCTCCCTTGTGAAATGTCTTTTCTTAGAAATCTGCATTACCATAACTAGTTTTGAATAGTTATTCTGGGATCAGTTTTCTCTCTAGCACTTCTTCCTTTTGATGTATTTATAAAATACCTTATGCTCCTTAATTCTTTTGCCTGGCAGCAATAGTTCGCTATGAATGACTTCACTGTCAATGTTCCTGCAAAATTTTACACTTCTAAGTCACATGCAAATTTTCTGACATTTATTAAAAAACCCAACAATCTATGCAAATAGAAGGAAAAAAAGAAAAAAGATCCTTGAGTTTTCCATTTGTAGTAAAAGGTCCATAGCATAGGCCTGTGAATGACACAATTTCATAAATTACTTGTTCTGCACTACTAGCATCCTAAACTGTGAGGGCATTGTGTTGCATCTTGCATAAACACATGATGCTTTCATACAGAATAACAAAGAAATTGCTTCTTGATGCTTGTAGCATCATATAGCATTTATCGTGACTGTATTTGTTGTGTGAGCCCTGAGATTGCTTTAAAATGCAACATAATCTTTGCTGAAGATTCAGCCCTGCCTATTTGAGAACTAAGTTCCCTGCCAGTTACGTGAAGTCAGATCACTATTTCCACCTTGACAACCCTTGAGCAATTCTTTCATTGCCTCATGGCTTTTGTGGGCTTCATGGTACAGTTTCCAAGTACATCTAGGCTTTGAGAGACCATCAAAGCAGCAATTCCAGTTCTTCTTTTGGTTTCTACTTGTCTGTTCCCAAGAATATTGTATCATTTGCCAAGCTAGGTGAGGAAAGGTGTATTTAACTTACTAGTGAGCAAAGTCATTCAACTCCATGTGAAATACCTATTCCTTTAAGGAATAAATTGAGCTTAAATTGCAGATGTTCTTATTCTTTCACATGTAATTTGCTGCTCAGCATGGGTGTGTATATTCAGACATCCACACAGTTCTGCAGGGAAGCAGGCTGTTTTCAAATAACTTTATTTAATAAAAGGCTATTTGAAAAATTACTTTCCAGAGGCTGCTACCAAAAAAGCACATTTGCACCAAGAGTCTGTCAACTTTGTTATATAGTAAATTATCCAATTCCCATTACAACAGATGGAGTGCAGCAATTAGATGATGGTTCATATAGGACCATCTGAATTTTATTAGCTGATGTGTTTACTGAAACTAAAGCTGAAGAATGCACAGGAGCATTTCTGCTTAGTGCCTCTTACACCTTAAATGAGATCCTTCATCCTACTTTTGTCAATCAGGGTAAATGCAATTTTACTGAAAATGCCTTATAATGAACTGCCACTGTGTTGAATACTTCATGTGTTGGACCCTGAACAATACATGATGAATTGTGGTTCAGTGCACAGGCATAAACACAATTTGTACATCAGAAAGTGTTTACTAAAACCTGCCGACCCATTGAAGTTCTGCTGATAATTTAAAGATGGGTAGATTCTGCTAACACCTGTTTCTTGAGCTCAGGAAAAAGCTTTTGGTTTGTTTTGCTTCACTTTACCTCTTTGAACTAAAGGCTTTTTGTTCTCAATACAGGTATTAGAAGTATCAGTAGAGAAGAACAAGAAAGTGAGATCAGGTATTGATACTAAATGAGCTTCAGTTAAATCACTACTGGTTAAATAATTTTCATAAAATGCTTTGCAAGCCACGAGTGAGAAATACCACGTAGGACAGAACATTTTTGTTAAAAATATTGAAAGTCAGATTGATCCTTCTCAAACTTTTCTTTTATTGACTAACTTGCATTGCCCATAGTTATGTCAGGTATCTTAAAGCATGATTTTGAGTGTGTTCAAATTTCATGCTTTTGTAAAGGAGGTTATAAAACACTCCAGATTTCTCATCCTTTATAATTTTTTCAAGTTTTTCACCATACCCAACCATTAGGTCTGGTACCTTGTCTATTAAGTGTTCTGATCTGACACTTTTCTTATCAGGGATCAGTTTTCAGATGCTATTCTTCTGAAATACGTCTTAGATGTCTTTCCAGCCACGACCAGCTCGTGATGTAGAGATAGCTGGAAGGAAAGGGAGAAGGGATGGAAGAACATTTTTGCTACACTTCTGGGGTGGGGTCATCTGAAGGGTCCATTGTGTATAAACTTCTGGAAACTTTCTGAAAAAGGTAAAAAATTCTTTTTTCCTTGCTGGCACAAGGTTTCTTTTTTCTCTGTGAACTCAAGAGAGCTGATCAATAGTTTATGATTTAAAAGGGTATATGTCAATACCAGGCCCTATGACACTGTGTTCTTGTGTTTTTGACATTTGTTCCAAGTACATGTAATGTACCTCTTATTCCTTAATCTTACAAACAACTTCTGAGAATTTACTAAGCTATGTAACTGGCAGCGCAAGCCTAACATAATTACAGCACTTCTGTTTGTGTGCTTCATGATTTACAGTGAATATATAAAGAAAAAAATATGCAGAAGTCATCTTTGCAACCATAGTTATATAGGAATAGGTTAAAATGACTTGACTGTGATTACATAACAGAAAGGTTAAATAACTTAAACCAGCTCAGATTTTAACCTTAATAAAATAAGACCAAGATTCATTTTTAGAATTTTATTTCATATACTCACATGCAGCAGAACTGTCCTAAAACTAGACTGAAACAGTGAATGGAAAAATAAGAATTAAAGTTGAATCAGTTTGAAAATTTACAATTAATCTTAAAAAGGATGTGACATACAGCTAAAACCTGAAGCAGAAGACAGAATTAATACCTTTGGGCTATGGTATTTCCCTTGTCTGTCTTTTGCACTTGTGAAGAAAAGAGTCAGAAATTGCTTCCTTTATTTAATTTTATATGGCAAAAAATTTCCTTTCGCATTCATCCATTCTCCCCATCTTTTCACCTGTTGTCAGGCGTTGCACACAGAGTACTCCCACTCTTTGAGCCCCGTGTAGTATTACAGTTTCAGCAGGAGGAAGCAGGAGAGATTTACAGTGTGCTGCAGCTTTTTCAGTCTAGTTCCTGAGGATATTTCTGCTTCTCATCCTCTGGTGAAGTGCTCCATGATGTGAGACAGGATGGCAGAAACTAGATAGGAGGGAAAGTCTCACCGTTAGTAGCACTGTAGATCCACACCTAATTCTGTTTATTCCCTGGCTCAGACAGAAACTTCACAACTTTGAGTGACTCAGTCATTCTGAGCCTAGTTTCTCACATGTAAGAAGACACTATTTCTTTGTTTGCTTAGACAGTCATTGCACAGGCAGGTAAATCTCTACATGGCTTGACGTGAGAGATGTACACTGTGGAGGTGTAGGCAATATTTCTTTCAGCTGCCAGAAGGGAAAGTAGTAGAGAACTCGCAGCTTGCTTTTTTTTGTGCACCAAATTTTCAGTTAGGCTGTGACTACAACCAAGTCTGGGGGCATAACGACTCCAGGACAATCAGATTTTCCCATTCTGGAAATAGTGGTGCTTTATTATAAGGAAAACATTTTAGATCAGTGTTTCAGCCCTCCTCTTTCTCTTCACCATTTTCAGACAAGGTTTTGTTCCTGAGTAGCTGTAAATTCTAAGGGCAGATTTTAAGAGATAAAGATCATCTGGTTTGATCTTTGCCTAACACAGGCCATAAAATTTCACCAATAATTCTTGTAGTGGAACATATCATCTTCCCCTAAAATATAAGTGAATACTGTCAAGCTCAATAACTTGCGGTTTACTAGAGCATAAAAACATCCTGTCTCAATTTAAGGAATCCTGGAGATGATTAATTTCCTTCTTCCTTGGCAATGGATGATTACTATCACTCCAGAACAGTTGTTTCTAATTTTCATTTTGAATCAGAAACAAATACCGGGTTGCCATATGATATGGGTGGGTATGGCCTGAGACTTTGTCACACCCACAAGAAGGGATAAAATATTCTACTTTATATCTGTGCATATGTCCTTGCTCTGCTGGCCTTTTATAACCATGTTTTAAGGGTTTTACATTATGGTTGGCTCTAGTTCAACCCTTACTTTACTTTTATCCTACTTCACGCTAAACCACGCTTAAATTCATTCCTCTCTTAGGCCTCTCAAAAGCTGTCCCAGGCCACAGAAAATAGAAGGCAGGAATTATCTGGTATTGTCATGGGATGTAACAGACAGTGGATTGTGTGATGATGGTGCTTCTGACTCATAGAAGATTATGTGTTAGGAGAAAAACTATGGTAGCACAGTTCAGTTGTGAGACTCAGAATTTTCTGCCTTGTGAGCCAAGCATCTGCCAAGCATAAACTTACCAAGTTCTGCATAAATCATGCTGGAACCTCAACTACCAGATGCAACTGGTCATATCTAATCCTGCCTGCCTGCAATAGGCACATGGGATCATGGAGTAGGAGAGTGTCAGCATGGTGGATGCCAGAAATACTAGTGCTGCAACAGGAAATCTTGAAGTTGGGGGAAGACACATGCAAATACATAAGCCATAACAAGTCCGTTCCCAGCACATTTCCATACTCTTTTGACTTTTTTAAAGAAGAACAAACCCCCAAACTTCTCCCACAATGAAATCCTACAGATAGAGTTTCCTTATGCTCTTGATGTGTCAGTGATTTTCCATTCTCAGTGTTAATCTGTTCTGTACTTGGCAAAATCATGTATTTGCCTTATAAATACATTTTTAAAATTATTGATAAAACCTCTATCTTGATAGTGTAGCAGTTACCCTAACAAACTGGAGCGTCTAAAGCTGTGTGCACTGATTATGGGTCAAAATGTTATTTGGGAAGAGTCATAGTCTAAAAAGAAGGAAAACCAAATGTTAATTAACAAAGTATAGATACAAATGGTAAAATTATTACTTAGAAACATAAAAGAATATTTAATCCAGTGGTGTATTAAAAAAATCATTATGTTTCAGAAAAGATAAATGAAGTAATGTAGAGAATGCTATAAAACTGGAAAATTAACTGGGGATCACAACAAACTGTTGTGCTTTTATGCAGAAATGTAAGGATATTAATCTACTTTTAGAAAACAGATAAGACTATTCTTTCTTTGTTTTATTCTGCTGAATTTACTTTTAGCATAAATTTGAACTAGTGCATCACTCATTCAATGTAAGGAGTGTAACATATTTTTGAGGAAATTCCTATAGTTTTTGTGTACTAGTTAGGGAAGACTCCAATGATGGAATCAAAACAATTTCTCAGATGCCAGATGTCAGGATGCTATTTTGATGGATGCTTTTCTTACAGAGTAGTCTCTGATGTTCTGTTGTGGTTCAGTGAATTCAGGTATGAATAGTCTTTTGAGGCAAATCTCTGACTTAAAACTGCAGTTTTACTGACCCAAGAATTAAAAGACATTATCAAGATCTCCTGGCCACTAGTTTAGATTAAAGATCATAAAAAATTGTTGGTTTTGAACTAGCTTCTTGTGTTTGAGTCAAAATTACATATGGATCATTATTCAGGGAGCCTTCTGCAAAGCTAGAACAGGAAATTTATTCCTCTTTCCTCTCCTAGTAAAAGTAGTACCCCACGTAATCTCAAAATTCAAGAAATTAGTTTATCAGGAAATTACAGTTCATAAAGCATTCCCTTGCCATCTTCACCAAGATGCAGTTGTAGAACACTCCTGTTACAGCAGGTGCTGCAAGATGGCTCTGCTTCCACAGTCATACATAAACAATCTCTCTTTCCTGAATCTCATGGAATTTCACAGCAATGAAACAGTTACACAAGTACAGGACTTGGCCTTTCTCTAAATGCCTATGTTGCATAGTGCAAATATTGACTTAACTACAAACACTCTCAGCCTGTAATTTCAGACATCAAAACCAAATATATGAAATATGTGTTGGAAAAGTACACTGAAAGCAGCAATAGTATGCAAGTGACTAATCTGTACAGAAAGGGATAGTACTTTTTATTTTTTCAAAACACTTGAGCTAAAATTTGTTTATATCATTCCGCTTTTGCAAAAAAGAGAAATGAAAAACAACTAAAGAGCTGCTTGTTAATACAAAGTCCTTCCCAAAGAAAGGGAGGGTTCAAATTTACAGAACAAAATTGTTTGCATAGTAAAACAATCATCCGGATGGAAAAAATAAGCAACCCTGAAAATGGTAAGTGTTAAGAGGAAGACTATGCCTCTTGGGGTCGTAATCAGTAACAGTTTCATAACAACTATTTCAAGCTCTCAGCTTTAAGCATACCAGAACAGTTTAGTGAACATTAGCTAATCCGTGTATTGCTAATGTATTATTCTAGAAATGTGTGACTGTGCAATACAGTCCTGGGTTTATGATTGACTTGGCCCTGTTTGACATGAAAATACCAGAAAAGAAATACCAGCTCAGAATTTCTTTCGTATAACTCATCTGCTGTCAGAATTCAGTGCAACTATAAATAACATAGGAAATATTTTAATCAAGGCATCCTATGTTACATAAAAGCATCTTCTGATCCACTTAATTTTCTTCATACATAAAGAAGAGCCAAAGTAAGGGCAATTTACTATATGCAAACTACTAAGAGACTAATCAATTTGGCAAACTGAGATTTAAGCAGTAACATCCTTCCCCAAGAACGTATGTCTATCTATTTTACGAATATTGAAACAAACTAAAATATGAAGCAACATCTACTTCATCTGCAGTTTAAAACAAATACATGTACTCAGAAATAAGAACTTGAAATATAGCCTATCTGAAGCAAAATAGGAAGGAACATAAAAGAGCACGACATTTGAAGCTGTAAGAAATTCAAAGTAAAATCTGATCTAACCACTGAATAACAAAAAAGTACAGATATGAACATAATGGAAGTTGCACTGAGCTAAAGATACATAAACCCGGTAATTATTTAGGTCAAGTATGCAGATGAGTCAAATCAGAATTAGTGAAAATGGTCAAATAAGCTTTACATTCACACAGTCTGTGGCAACCTGCGAAAGAATTAAAATTACCATGAACACTGTATATTTTTTCTGTCGCTATAGTCTAATAAAAAAGGAGTCCACACCACTTCTAGGTCATGAATGACAAAAGCTCTCTAAATCAAAAGGTCCCTCTCTATGCCTAGCAAAAACTCTGAATACAGATAGAAAGGAATTAGCAGATACTTCCTCATGCAAATAACTCTCTCTTTCCCCCTATAATCTGTAACAGAGTTACTGACATGTAGTGTTCTCAGGAATGCACTGGTAAAGTGCTCAGATACTTTTGTATTTTGTATGCTCCTCTAATGCTTCATGCTGTGGAACAAAACACGGTTTTTATCGTAACAAGTAACTGCATGACTTTCTCCATAGTTAATATTATATGATCTATCCAACCTCAACACTTTGCAGGATTGAATTGAACTTCTAGCTGACAGTGAACTTTTTTGTACCAGCTGGGCTTTTACTCTATCTTAACTGGATCTTAGCAAGATGATCCCTGTATTGTTCTTAACAAAATAATTCATCTTTCCCCAGAAAGAATTTTTATTTCCTGAAAAATGGATGTCAGTGAATGGATTGAACATTGTAAGTTAAGTTTTCGAATATTCCAGTGAATTAAAATCTCAACCGACAGGCTAGTCAAGAGAAATATGCATATAGTCATTGCATAAGCAAAAACCTGCGATTACATGCACAAAGACTACATTTTCCCACCCTTATGTGGGATTCAGCTGACAAAGCTAGCACAGTCAACAGTTCTGATTGTAAATATTTTTGAAAATTGAATGATCATTTGGTTTTTGAATGAATCATTGATGCGAAAACCCTCAGATTCCAGATGAATAAGATAGAAAACTGGTATGAATTCTAGTCAGATTTGAAGTTTTGGATTTTCTTTTTTTTCTTTTTTTTACACTTGAAAAACAAATATGTCATTAAATGGAAGCACTTAATTCATAATTCAGGAAAAGTGAAATACTGCCCAAACGTAACTATAGGTTCTTTTTTGGGAATGTTTCCTGAATTAAACCCGAAGGCTTGTAAAATATTATGAACAGCTCCCATTGAAATTAGTGACTGGATTCCAGTTGGACCTGATCTGTCGGAGATGCAAGGCAGCCACAAGTCTGATTCCAGACAATCAGTCTGTAATCACCTGTCTGAAAAGCTATGTTTGATGTAAGGCATATTAACTAAATATTAGAACCTGTTAAGTATTAGAAAGAAAATCTTGATGTCTATATTTCATATACCAGCACTCCTCTCTCTGGAAGATAATAATTTCAGTCATGGAAATTTTTGTTTCTGAAAGGACTATGAGATTTTGACATAGTAGAATATATTCTGAGTTGCTTGTTAAATTAAAAAAAACAACAAACTTTGGAATGAGGCTATTATATTTTACAAAACTTTGTGTCACAAAGATGATATAATATTAAAAAACCTGTATACTCATTTAAACACTTTTCAGGAAAAAATTAACATTTTTAATAGATGGAAAAATTATTATGTTACGGACACTGGAAATGCAGTAATATTTGTTTTGAAGTATGTTTATGTTCTCAGATGGAGTCCTGAGAAAGATCGCAAGTGGCAAATTATTTTTGGAAGTTATAAAATGCCAAATAACCTAGTTGTCTTTTAAGTGCTGTAGTAAAAGACCCAGAAGGATAAACACTACAGCTCTAGGAAAAGAAAAAATATTATGTGTGTAATCATTATGAGCATGTTACTCTTGGAAGAAAACAGTCATTTATGTTCAAGGTAACTAAACTGGAAAGACAGGAAGAGATGGTCTAAGGTAGGTTTAGAAAAAAAACCATTTGGATTAGACACTTCTGTTCTTAAGTGCATGTTCCACTTGCACTGTTAATGAAAATGTATATCATTACCAAAAATACTTTACTACAAAACCAGCATTTCATGAGATGAAAATGGAAAATAATAAGTTTTGGGGTTTTTTAACAGAACGAACAGTCTCAAGAATACTAAAAATTTAGCAAGGAATGCTCACATATTATTAAAGAAAATATAATATGCATCACACACAAAATCATTCAAATTATTATTTGCTTAAAATTAGATGTATCAGTACTTTGCTGAATTAGGTTCATGGATCTTGGTCTTCATCCAAAGTGATGAACATAATCAGGCAATCAGAAGTGGAAATTATATGATTTTGTAATAACGATTTGTTACATTACATCATTTACAGAGTTGGAAATATGCAGAAACTAACAAATGATGATTCTGGGCATGCAGAGAAATGTAAAGCCTATTAATCTCAGCAGCCTAAAGCTGCACGTTGAAGCTCTCATCTCTGTTAATTTCAATCTGTCGGTATCATATAATCAAATACCAGGTGTTAGCAATATGTATGTATGTATGTAGCACAAGACAGCCAGCAGAACAATCCCTGAATGTACAATCTGAAGACAAATGCATAATCTATAAATTTGAAATGATACAAATTCTTGGGGATTGCTCAGTTTTACAGGGGAAAAAAAATAAAAGAAGTAATAATTCTGTAATTACATGGTAATTTTCAAGAACATAAATGGATGGTAAATACTGTAAATTTATATATAATCAAATGATAATTATGTTTTATATTTGAAAGAGTCATCAAGGAACTGAAGCAGGTAATTAAATTGACTCATCTGCTTTCATCAAATTTGTAAAAGTACATAATAAAGTCAGGCAGAAACATGAGACTGGGCTTTACACTGTGCTCTCTGGAAATTGTTGGAGTTATATTGGTTATAAATATATATACATGAAACTATCTGTGTAGGATCCAAAGAAATTTGTATTAGGCAAGTCCATTCATTTCGGTACTGTTAGCTCGGATGACAGTCACTGAAGATCTCTGCCTAGATTCTTATCAAGGACTAACCTATCCCAGCCCGAAACAGGCATGATACAGGCTGAGCCTGGCACCTGCTCACCACGATATCCCTCTCACTCTGAAGAAATAACTTTCTATCAAAACCCCCTTGTGCAGATGAGTGTAATGGACTGAATTTCATTTCACTTTGACATTTCACATTCCCACTCTCTGGGCAGAATTTTTCTCTCCTCTTCTGCAGAACTTTTTTGATCTTCCTCTTTGTCAGTAAGTATAACATAGTCTGTGGAAATTTTTATAAAATAGAATAAAAATGTGAAGATGGAAAGGGAACCGGCCTAAGAGAGTAACAGGAAATGAGCCAAAGTGTTTGATTGTGCATTTCCTTAAGGGAATTAAAAAAAAATAAAATCATAGATAGTTGAGACAAAGAAAGAATAGTTAAATAAGGAGGATAAAGGTTCATAAAGTATACTTTTAGCATCCTAAAACCAGGTCAAACAAGTGTATGAAAAGTGTAGAGGCAGATAAACGGCAAAGAGTTCACAGAGTCTTTAATCATCTGGTACATTCATCTAAATTCTGAAAGAAACAAGTTTGAGATATCAAAGTACAAGCTCCAAAACACTGGAATTTTTTAATATTATTTTATTTTTTAAGAAATACTCTCTCCCAACCTATTTTTCCTATTTTCTTCTTAAAACACAGTAATACTCTTAAGATCTACAGGTTGCAGGGGATGTACAATCAAGCACGCAGTATGGATAAAGATCAATTCTGAGAACCAGTACAAGTTCCTGTGAGTGGAATAAATCTGATAGAATATTATTCTGTTTGAATTCTTTATCTCCTAAGTATTTATATAAAAAAAAGACTCATTAGAAGTAACTGTTAGCTAAATTCACAAGAACTCATAGAATACATTAGCCTGTTCTCAACATTCAGAGTTCTGTGCTTACTACTTGTCAGAGTGATACCACAGAGTTCAAAAGATGCTGAGTTGCGTTAATAAATTATTACAAAGATAAGATAATATATTTGATACATACTTGCCTTTCCATCAGGAGCTGATGAGTCTAAATATGACATATTATTATTGAAGTATTCAAATAACATTGTATGACAAAAACACAACACAAAATATATTAAGGCAACTAGCACACTTCCCTGGAACAGAAACTATTTATAATATCCAGGATTAAAAAAAACTTTAAAAAAAAGAAAAAAACAAACACAAAAATTGCCTTTTTAGAAAAGGCGCTGATTTTTTTTTTTAACCTTTTTTTTTTTTCTGCATCAAATATGTGCTAATCAGCAGTCCTAGCACTTTGGTCATTTTAGAAAATAGATGGCTGACAGACACTTAAGAGAAGAAAAACACAGAAAGGGAAAGCAGTGTATCTGAAAGTATTTTACATTTATACCTTCTAGGTACTGTCCGTTCATTTACCTTGTAGGCTTTTAATTCCAGGATGTGTTTGAATTTTGCCAGAGCTAAACTTTGTTTAGAAACACTGTAACTATTTCTCCATACAATTCATTTAATCCAAAGTGTTAAACAGATTGCTCTGCAAAATATAAACATGGCAACCCAGAAATTTGAATAATGTTCTTTCTGTTAGTAAAGTCTCTAGCTCAGAGTTAGAACTCTTGTTTGGTAACTGAGAACACCTCAGTTATAAACCTTCGTTTTGGATTCGTAGCAACGCGCTGGAGAAGGATTTGAGATCAACTACTACATTCTAAGTGAAACCATTTGACTTAACCACATAGCTGTAAAATTCTCATGTTTTGCATTCCTTCTTTTTTTTCCTGGGGCCCAATATTTAATTAGCTATACAAAGTGGATCAGCGTTAGCTGTATCCCAAAGTCCTCATCGAGGAAGTAGGATTTACAGGTCCATATCCCTGCTCCAAAACAGCATGAAATGGGATTTGACAACCTACCTGCTATTTGAAAATGGTAACTACCTGGCTATTAGGAAACAGTCTCTAGCCACAGCCAAAAATGTCTGGTTCCTGCCTGTCCTTTCTGTTATGCTTTATTTGGTAGTCATGATCTGAGGAGGCCTAAGACACTGGATCCGACCGGTGAGATAGGCAGGAGAAATCCTTGCTGAAAATGCCCCTGGGGTGAGGTGTGAGCTTGGGATTTGAGCGTCTCGCACAAGCAGGATGTAGGCAGTTCTGACATGCCCGCTGGCAGAGACTATGTGGACTTAAGCATCACTGGGGCAACTACAGGGTAACAGCAGATAAGTAGTGGTTTTAAGAATCTTTGAAGCAGTTAAATGCTGCTGAAAGAAAATGGAAATAAAAACCTATGTGAGTAAGGTTCATTTTTAAAATGAGACTTAGGTGTTTTTGAAAATATCATCCTGATAACACTAAATTTAAATATACAGCATAAATGTAATTGCATTTTTTTTTTTGTCCTACAGTAACACAAAACCTATTTTTTAACAGATTACATGCTCAATTATGTATTCCTTTAGGGCAGCTTCATGGCAGGGAAACTCCAGCTGACTAAAGCTAATGTAACAGAGCAGAAAATCAAGCTCTCTGTCTAGTTTGGTCTAAACTCTAATTCACATTGCTAAAAAGTTAGAGAGATGCAGAAGTGGACCCAAAGATTAGGGGATATCAAATCTCCAGACTTTTGGTCCAAGCCAGTCAGAATGCTCCTGTTTCACTGAGTATCAGTATTACAAGGTCTAAACAGTCTGTCCTGGTTTAGCAAAGCCAACAACCTGGCACCTATTAGCAGTTAACCCATGAGACTGACCATGCATTTAAGCACGAGTATACTATTAAGTACATAAATAGACATGTTTACTTTGCTAAAGCAGTGCCACAGTTTTAACATCTTGAAGGGCTGAACTGTCAAGACAACCTGGTTTACTAATTCTTATAAATATCCTGCAAAGTATGATTTCTCATAAATGCATTACTGTTTTCAATTATGTTGACAACAGTACCGTGTCCCCTGAAGTTATTTCAGAGTCCTGACTGTGTGTAGAGCTGATTCCAGTGTCAGAGTCTGTATCATTTATGTCCAGATTAGTCACTCTATGAACAAAGTCAGGAACAGCAATGCTGTTACTGGAGATCCCACTGCCCTTAGATGGTTCTTCGTTTGATGGAAGCCTAGCTTCAATGTTGTCCTTAACATGTAGTAAATTAAATTCTTCTGTAAGAAGTTCGTATTCTTTTTCCTTCTTTTGAAGCAATGAGTCCCTGTATGTAAGTTCTTTCTGGATGCAGCTCAGGTATGAGTTGATTCTCAGACCATCTTTCATACTTTTTTCCAGCTCGTATTTTACGCTTTCCAAATTTGAGTTTTCCAGTTCAGTGTTAGCAGCTTCTTCTGTGCGAACATCATCTCCGTTTTTTTCTGTGCATATACCATGTACCTCTCTTTCAATTTCAGCACAGAGCTTCTCTATTAATTGTTTGTGATGTTTCAGTCTCTCTTCAACGTGTAAAATTCCCTCACTTTTGCTCAAATAGTCATGCATCTCTTTTTGATCATCTGGCCTACTCCCTTGCTGCTCAGCCTCACTTGGATTGATCATTAAATAGGAGTCCTGCACATAATTTTCTCCATCATTGGCCATACGATCTAGATGGAATTTCGCTTCACATTTTTCAATTTCCATATCTAGTTCCTTCATTCTAAGGACTTGTTGATGAATGGTATGATCTTGAGAAATGATCAGATGAATCAGTGTCTCCATATTATCTCTCTCTTGCTGAACACTGTCCTGTTTAAGCTTGGCCAGTTTTCGGAAAGTCTTCCTGACAATTTTCTTTTGTTTGTCTATTGGCAACATCTTCATGTAATTTGCTGGACTGAGCTCCCATTGTTTTTCTACATTTTGTACTACCTTGGCTTCAGCTGTCTTCCACAATGGAAATGAGAGGAAAGCATCTGACTTTACCAACACGAAGTGCAAATTAGACTGCTCTTCCCCCCAGGCCTTCCAAAGTCTCAGAATCTTTGTCAAGGGAGGAAGTACTCGCTCCGAGCCTCTCCATTTTTCTACAATGCAGTAATCACTAGGTTTTCCAAAAAGGACCTTTTTCTCTCCAAATGTTGCCTGATGTTCCTCAAGCAGTGCTTGAACCACTTCTGCGCAAGTTGTGCGCTTTGTCAGGCCACATACAATCTTCTCTTCCTGGCAAACCCAAACCACAATTTCTCTTTCATTTGAAGCCATGTCCTTGTTGGGAGACCTGGAAAACAAGACACCAAATATAAATTACATATCAACGGCACAGACGGTACGAATAATAACTATAATTCTGATATGACTACCACATTGAAAAAATTCCTGCATTATTGTACAAGAAAATATACTCATTTAAATTACATGAAGAAATACCTCGGGATTAAGTAACAGAAAAACACAACCATTTCAGCTACTGCTTTATTATTATTATTAGTCCAGCTGAACGTGAATCTCACGCAAAATGTCTTTATCAAGTTTAGGTTTTGTACACATAATAAGTGTGTATTAACAGTAAGTGGTAAAATTTGGCAATCTGCATTACATTTCCAGACTGTCCTAGGATAACATAACTTTCAGATCTGCATATCTGTTCTCATCACACAGACATTGCGCAAACTTCTGTAAGCTCTTAGTAACACTGAGGCTTCTGAAGGGAAGAATCGTGCCTCCAAACACTGTGCAAACACTGAACACAAATGGACTGAGAAAAGATGACTGAACACCAGCTCAGTTAAAAGAACTTGATGATAGGATAAATCTATAGCTCTTTTGCCACACCTGCACCCACACAAGCATAAACACCATTGTTTTCCACTGTGATTTTTCACTAACAAGTCTCAAGAAATTTGTTGCTTTTCCTGAAGTACCAAATAGCCTGAATTCCTGTAAGTTGTGAGAGAATACCGACTGTGAGAGAATACATATATAGGTCCATATTTTATAACCTTTGTAATGATACAAAAATGCCAGAAAATTTAAAAAGTTTAAAAATTGTTTTTATTTATTTATGAATTCCAATGAATGTGGTATTAACCCGACATTAGCAGCTGGTACCTCCTTATATTTTGATATACCTAAATTCAGGTGTCTAAGATCCCATTGTGGCTACCGTAGCTGTCTAATCAGTACAATCAGTGGAGCCTAGAGAGTGATTCAGCTGACCAAATGTAGAAGTTCACTTTACTGTTAACTCATAAGTTTGTCCCCATCTGAGTAGCCTTGGACTGCCATGGGCCTACATTGGCAGAGTGGCCTTGTGGAACCTGTCAAAGATATTCCTGTCCTCTAGCCTCCACATGCATAATTTGCTGCTTGCCCAGACCTGGTGATGTGGTCTCTTGCCTAAAATGATAAATCAATAAATTCTCAGAGGAAAAATGCATTTCTTTGGATTTTCTGGTACCACTTCCAGTTCATTTGAGTGAATGAGATTTAACCCAGTGTGACAGAGAAAGCTTGAAAATGAAAATGACAATTCAGATCATATTCTAAGGGCTCAATACCTCGTTTGTTTCTATCTGGGACTACTTATTCACAGTACTTTTCTAGGCTTTTTAGATGTAGTAGGAATGGAGTTTTACTTGGCTTAATTAGGGTTATACCACATGATTATTAAAGCAATCCAACTTGTTTCTTTTTCTTAATTAGTACGCAACATGAGAGACAAACTGCAATCCAATACGTTGAACTATGATTGACTCAGCTCTAGGTGCCACTCTGACCAGGTGGCAATAATCCTCAAAAGACAAAAGGTTGCAAATGAATACTAATAAAACCTACAAGAGTAAGTTTATTAGTATCATCGCACAGGAGAGCTCTGTCCAACTACATTGCTCCAGGTCTTGGAACGTTCCTCTGTAAAATTTGTGTTTTGGTAGATTACTCTGAGTGATGACATCATTTTCGCACTTCAGTAGCTCCCTCTTACAGACCAGCATTTTACAGTAATTATTTTTTAAAACTGGTGTTTAGAAGATTAATAATGTTTTCATAGACTACTTCTCAAAATAGGAAAGTATATGTCACAGACATACAAAATGGCAAAATGGCACAAAACCCCAGAAATATTCGAGTTTAAGTGGAGGGGAGGGAATGAAAGGTGATACCAGATTAAATGGCATTACTGTTAATTATGTCAGTATCTCTAAGTGTTTTCAGGTTTGTAGAATACAGGATGCTATAGAAATATTTTTGTCTGTTGACAGAGTGGTAGTTAAATGAAACTTACGTAACTAAACAATTGCAACATAAATCAGCTGTGACTGTCAAATAACTCAGTATTTGTTTTACACTACAGCTATAAAAAGAAAAGAAACAGATAAACTACAGTTACGCAAAACGAATTATCAAAAATACTGTGTCTCAAACCATGTTCACTACTGATACATAAATAACTGACCTAGAAATAAAAGTGTATTACCAGCCATTGAATTTCAATTTATAAAAGTACTGACAGGAAAAAAAAAAAAAAAAAAAAAATAAAAACAATTTAAAAAAA
>VFFE01008014.1:4187211-4217504 GCA_008921705.1 Burhinus oedicnemus | reverse complement strand
TTTTTTTTTTTTTTTTTTTAATAGTGCTCCCTGAGTTGGGTTCTGTGGTGTCAGGTGAGAATAGCACCAGTGCAAAGAAAATAGCAGAGTGGTCAGGAGCCCGGAAAAGGGGCTTAGGACTGTCCTTTTTGCAACAGCAAACCTTTAGATCTGTTCAGCTATCTCATCAAACATCACCCTTTCTTAACTTTTTGACATCTAATGATCTTTCAGAATAGCTTTTTTTGTATATCATAAAACCTAGTTTGAGTATCTCTTTACAGTTTGCCAGGAGTGAGAAAGACAGAATGGACTTTAATTTTCTTCTGTATTTATTGCAATAAATTTTGCAGAGAGTGAACCACCCCACTTTGAGATTATACTGTATCATCTTCCTCTTTTCATTTGCTTTCATTAAATTGTATTGAAGATGTCACCTCAAAAGGGGTTCTGTCAAGACCTCATTTACAATCAATTATTTTTTCTTTTTTTTTTTTTTTCAGATTTCTCCCTCAAACTTTCTGAAAGATAATTCAGTGACAAATGTGTTCCATTACTTACAGTATTTGAAGAGCTGAAAGAAAAAAAAAGATGAGATGATGAAGTGGACTCTTACGTAAATCTTCACCCTAAAGAGCTAAATTGAGTGCTAGAGACACAATTATGCTAACAAGAAGAGTAGACATAAATTTTAAAAAAAGAAACCTGAAGCATTTTAGTGTCCATTGACAATCTGAGAGATTTGTGTGGCTTATGCTTTCAAGTAATTTTCTAAAATTGCTTATCAATGAATGCTTCAATACATAGTTAGCACAGGCTGATAGGGTCTCTGAAATATCACCACACACTTTCTGAAGAAGCTCCTGAACAAATGAAATAAATTGTTAACCTTACCAACTGTGCTCTGCCCTAGCAACGGATATGCTAAAGAGGGCACAAGAGCTTGCAAAACTAGCTCTAGCCAGCTGAGCAATAGAGATAGGGAAGGCAAAAAGCAAGGAATTGCTGTCTGGAAGTAAAGTTAATGCTGAATCATAAAGATCAAGAGCAATGGGAAATTCACTGGATTAATGTAAAGAAGAAAGTATAGGCATGAGAGAGATACAGAGAATAGTGTCCAGTGACACGCACACACAATTTTTAGCTGTGAGAAGATGAAGGAAGCTGACTGCAGAGGGAAGACGTTCCATGATTCAGATAAAAAGCCATGTGAATCCTAAAATATTTGAATGATCATGACTTAAACCCAAAAAACTGTTCTAGAAAGGAGATAATGAGTACAGATAATGAGTTTCCAGCTGGGGCCACCTGAAGAGGCTCTTAGCCATATTAGTTGTCCATCACAACCCTTCCACTGGAGCTGAGCTGCTTGTCTGACTGTCCTCCAAACCACATGAGTCTCAATGAATTAGACCATAAAGATAAAGACCTTGTTAAACAATCTAAGATAAGCCACCTGAATGTGATTGAGCTGCTTTAGGAAGAAATCATTGAAAAATTTGATGCAGCTGAAAAGATGGTGACTCCTGGTAAAAGATTTGTGTTGAACAGTGAGAGCAGATGTGGGCCAAAACCCTGCAGTAAGCCCAGCTGAAGCCAAATGAGGCCAGGTGCCTGTGGCCAAAGACCAAGGCAAGCCCAAGAAATAATGGGGCTACATGCATTTATGGCAGGATAGTGATTATCCCAAGAAGGCTGTGACACCAAAAAGACGCTGCAAGCTACTTGTTGTCTTTAGTTCACAGAAAGTCAAACTGAGTCAACATGCAAATTAATCCAATGTTTCTCTATTTCACATATCCAAATGTCTTTGCAGGTGGGGATCCTTTCAACATATGAGCAATTTAGATGACTTCATAGCTCAGGGAGGATAAAAAGGCAGTTTATGTCTAACAAGGCACGTCATAAGTTGAATAGATACCACAGTGACAGCTGAATGAAGGCATCCTTCCTTCTGCCATGCGAACAACTCTGATGTTTGGAGAAATATACATATTTAGCATTCTTCCGTGACATGTTCATATTCTGTTTGTCACTTCTGACTTTTAAAGAACCTTTGCACGTACCCAGTTTTGTAATATGTAGATGTATATGTATGCAATCTACAGAAGTGGCTATTTCTGCACATATTGTTTATACATATGATGATCTGGTGTTTGTAATATATTTTATTGTACGTTAGATGTAGATGATACAGGTTAGAGCTATAATAAGATACGTGACAGTATATCTTATGTGCGACACATATGCATTACTTGATCCCATACAACACAAATTGTCATATATGCACTTATATACTGAATATATGCCCACCATGCACAAACACTTTAGCAGAAAGAAATATGCTTAAGTTGCAGTCAAGCACTCAAAAATTATAAGCATTGGCATTAAAGTTTTCCATGCTACTTAGTTCAATGAAAATTAATTGGATTCAGTGTATCCATAGCAAGGCGCATTCTCTCCGTTACATCAGACCCCTGCCTCACTTGCGTGCCTACAAGAGACAAGACTCAGTTTTGCCAGAGCCACAGAAGGTACTGAGGCATTGCAGACCCTGAGTGTTACAACTTTCAGGTGTCTTCTCCAATGCTGAAATTCATAATCCCTTCTTGGACACCTAAACTTCCACAAAAAGTTCAACTCCTAACAATGGCATTTGCTGACACCAGCAAGTTCAGCAGGAACTGACCTAAAGTAGTCAGAAACACAAACGAAAGAGCAGGACTTAGGCAATGTTAGACTACATTCAGATGTTCACTGCATAAAAAATACAATATTAATTAGAACAGCAACCAAAAGCCTGATCCCCTTCTCCCCACTGAAGCCTTCGACATGGATCCTTGTCTTTCTCTGGGTTACTGTAACTCATACAAGCCAGCATAAAATGGAACAACTTCAACAGGAAATACTGAGAGAATTTCAGTTCAGAATACCTTTACAGGACTTTCCTAACAAATACATGTTGAGGATGCCAAGGCGGGCATCTCACAGGAGTGTTTTGGCCACCGGGGCACCTGGCTGCATTTTCTGTGTTGTTGAGATGCTCTGAACCAGGCTTTTAGATGGTACCTCATGGTCAAAAAGCTGAAAGGCTGCCTTTATTTTAGCTTTGATAGGTGTGAGGGAGGCACGTAACCGCAGGGTTTTCAGGACTGGTATAAGACATGATGGGAGTACAGGTGGCTGGAGAGCGTTGCCAGTCAAAACGTTACTATCTCAGGATTTAATCACAATTTTGTGAACATCAGAAGTTCTTACAGCTTGTAGTCTTAGGTGACTACAATTACATTTATGTACCAAAGTCTCCTTCATAAATCTAGCCCTTATTATTTACATTTGTTCATTGTGTCTTCATTTTATACCTTCTCTCCTATGTACAGTACCACCTTTTATAGAAGACATTTTTTAATTTAACCTTTCTCTATATGTCTTTTATCATCAGATATTCAATTGCTTCCCAAGCTGACACATTACTGAATTTATCTCCACATACTCTTGTAGGGAGAAAACTCCCTTTTACAAACCAAAGCTCAGAAAGATTTAGGTCAAAGCTATCCACTCATTTACGTTCCCACTCTGGCTAACTGAATTGGTATCTAGAGATGTCCAAAGCAGAACAGCCATAAACTTCCTTTGCTCAGCCCTTGTGCAAAACAGATTACAGGACACCGAATTAGCAAATGAGGAACATGCAGTGAGTAACCTCTTTTGTAAACTGTGGTTTATGTGACTTGCCCAACATCACATTGGAATTTTGTGGCAGAGGCAGGGAAAATATCCATGCTATTAGGACGGTTCTCCCTTAATCATACGTTATCCACCTGTAATTCACCTCTCAATTCACTATTGCCTTTTTAATTTCTAAAATGAATGGTACAAAAGACGGTTAATTAGGTGCTCTACAAAGTCGGAGCATGCTCCATGAAGACCTTCCCTTTGAAAGTGACTGGGGTGGAGCTCATGTCATCTACCTTAAGCTATTTAAAATGTAGATGTGTAGTCAAAGATAATTTTCTGACCTTCCTCTGTAATCAGTGGCATAAGATAGGCACCTCCAAAAGGGTGACTAATCCCATACTGAAAGCCTGTCTAAGGCTGAATGAATTGCCCTCTGGAAGTGTTTACATGTATCCATTAACTACAAAGAGTACCTAGATGACTAGATACCTAAATTTTCAATGGCTCAAGTTGAGTAACACGAAGCTCAACTTTTGTGTTTTACCGTCTACCTGAATGTTATGAACAGTATAAGTGTCAGTAAAAGTACTTTGACCATCCACAAGTGCAGTTCCAAAAATAACTCAGATCTTTGTCTGACACCTGTAGTGGCCTTCATGGGTAAACAAACATGATTAGTTACCTACCTAAACCTTAAAGTACCAGAAGTCTGCAAAAGTGCAGTAAAGTCAATAACAATCCTAAATTTTTGTTAGAAAAATGGATTTGTACAGAGCTTTTCGGTAAAACAGGATACTAAAAACAAAGTGGCCCCAAGAGATACAGACAATCATCAAGTTAAACAAGCACACTTAGTGCCTTAGCAATCAGTACAGAGGAAGTCTGTCAACAGGTAATGTACATGTGAAACAACAGTTCAGAACATCCATTTACCAATTATGAAGCCAACAGAAACAAAAGCAGCTGAAACTTGGTGTATGATCCTGCATTTATAAATATCATTAATCCACTCTTTGATTAGTGAGCAGAATCTGATAACTTCCTATGACAAATGAGGCATACTCTGTATCATCAAAACAGTGCCCCAACTGTTGCTCTGAAAAATTTTGTAGTTTAAAAGTGCTTTCACAGTGGAAACTACTCTCTGTAGAAATAATCCTTCTGAATTTGGAGGAGGTTGGGGAAAGCAAAGGAAGGTGTTCCACATGGATGAAAGAATCTATTGACACAAAGCAAATTGCAGGTTCAAGACCCAAGGGTAGACTCACTTAAAAATTAGTAGTCTTCCTTCAACTACATTATTCCACTGAGGTCATACATCCTTACAAGTTAAAGTATGGGAAACATATTTATACCTCACCAAAACAAAACTTGGTCTAATATATTACATTTTTATACACCTGATTTTGTCCCTGAACACAAGAATGTTGTGCTTTTGCATACTTATTTTAAGCTTTGTTAGTTTTGTATTATTAAAAGGAGGACAAACCAAGTATCTTGTGCTTTTCAAGAGAGATGATTATATTTTCCATTATGATGGGAGATTCATAACTCATATTTCTTTACATTAATGAATGAGAACAGCTAGGGGTGGAGAATAAAGAAAGCAAATTAATCAGATTGACAGTTTTGACCCTCAAAATAGACAAATTATATTTATGTATTTCATTGACAGCAAATACCTACCCTCTGTATAAAAATATTTTCCTCCTATCATTACTCTGCAGCTGATTAATGAATGTGACCCAAAAAAAAAACCACCAAAAAACCCAACCCAGGAATACAGAGGTT
The DNA here is from genome assembly GCA_008921705.1 of Burhinus oedicnemus. Taxonomy (NCBI): domain Eukaryota; kingdom Metazoa; phylum Chordata; class Aves; order Charadriiformes; family Burhinidae; genus Burhinus; species Burhinus oedicnemus. Next base: position 4,212,056 of record VFFE01008014.1, on the reverse strand, counting down.
TACATCACCTCCAAGATTATAACATAAGAAATAATTTGGTAGCCTGGCCTCTTCTAATGCTAATGCTCAAAAAAATGTATGTCTAGCAACCATCTAAATAACAAATGAGATGGTTCAAATTGACAGAAGGAAACATACTTAAGCAGACAGGAGTGAAAATGAAATAGGAAAAAGCTGGTGAAAGAGAAACACATCTTTAAATAAAGTACATTTGAGAGGTGTGTCAAACTTGCACTGGAAAATTTTCTTACAAGTTTAGTGTCTTTTGTTCCTCTCCACATAATATCAGAACTTAGGTTTCATAGCATTAAAAATATAATTACATGGCAACTTTATGATCAGAACCAGTGAAAACTTCCTAATTTTTTGATTCAGAAATTAACTTTTTCCCCTTATGTTCACCTTACAAAACCACCTCAAAATCTGTTAAGATACACATGGTATTTTTTTATTTATTTCCCTTTCTGTGACGTTACAACCTTCCTCACATGCCATTTTAACATTATGAAAAATGTTAGACTGTTGAAAATTCCTCAGTGAATCATGTGAAGTGAAACCTAAACAATCCACAGTGTATTCTCATTTCTCTGTGTGGCAGCCAACGCTAGCGGACTGTACAAGAATTAGAAACAAGGAACTCCCAGATTTTATTCATACCTCTCCCACTAACTGGTTTTCACACTCTGCACTTCTACAGATTTTACACTGTCTAGTCATGCCCTCCTTATTTTCCTGAGGCATGTAAATATTATCACCCAAATTACCACTAAGGAAACCTAAGTATGCTTATCAGTTGTCTGAGGTCACAAACAAGTTGGTATCGTTATCACTATGACAACGTGTGCACCTTAAATGCATTTCTGTCTAGGTTGAGACAGGAAAAGGCAACTAGTGGGTGCCCATTTGAGGTAAGTTCCAGAAAGGTGCTCAAAATTTTTCTTTTGGACAAGGCTCCCCCAAAAATGCAACTTCCAGAATCACTAATTAGCTTTTGGCTTTTATATTTATGTGTAACACATATGCATGAGAAATGATTTGTGAAAAATTCTCATTTTTATTGCAAGAATTTTGCAGGTCCATGGAAAATTTACAACCCTGGAAGCTAAAATGCCATCATCAGAATTTGCATGAAAGCTATACTGCAGTCAGCAGTTCTAAGTAATTTTTTCTAATGGGAGACATAGGCTTGGATGAGTTGACTAAAGAAACAGGCCAGACACAAACTGATCTGATAGAAATTTTCAGAGAACTCTGCATGACATTTGTCTGTAATATAGTATCTTACCTACCTGAAAATTACACTGAAGTGTATTTGATTAGTACCTACATTCTGTAGAGGATGGCTCTGGCCTTTGTTACACAAATAAATTTAGTCATCTATTTTCTCCTCTAATTCCATTTGGTTGGTCACCCTTTCTTTCTGTTCATCTTGAAACCGTTTGACTTATCTGTTGTGTCTTGTGTGATACTTGGGGCATTGCTAGCACGGTAACACCACAGAAGACAGAAAGTCACCATTTTGAGAGTATCATAACACATAAGAGAAACAACAGAAGTGGCAATAATAGCTCAGTTACCTAGGCACACTACCGGGTACCAACATGTCCAACATTCAGTTCTAGGCTTTACTTAGTGTGTGGTCTTAAACAAAAATTTTGTCTTGCATCATTCTTTCTGTCACCATTAATAAGGATTTATCTACATACTAAATATAGAAGTTAGATGAACTAATTAAGGCTTGTACAACATGTGTGATGTTAATGCTTGGAAATAATAATGTTTAAGATCATAATTTTAAGTTGTTAAGTTAAAAAACAAACAAAAAAATAATATTTTCTGAGCGTAAGTGTATACCTTTGCAAGTCAATCAAGAGGTATTACTCTCTGATTATCACTGACTTTAATAAAAGTTATTAGAATTTAAAAAATCCCCATCTCTGAAAACGTACATCTCTCTACTGAAATCATTACACATTTAGCAACATGTCTGAGTCTTTCCTCTGCAGGTAAAATGCTAATTTTTCATCAGTAAAATAGGAAAACAATGCTGACCAGCAAGATTTTTCTTCTGTATTACTAAAAACATGTTTCTTTTTCTGAAGTGTATCTTCTCAGCCTGACTCTACATTATACCAGTGTTTCAGATTAGCTTCAGCTTAACCTAAGTAATGCTCTTTCCTTAGATGGTGTAGTATTACACCATCTATTACTCATTTTATTTACTCCTTTGGAATGAAATTGCTGTCTGCCCTCCTGGAATAGTAGATAATTAACTCTTTAGAAATAAGGTTAGTGTTTTGCTAGACGAAAAGCTCTTCCTGAAAGTGAAGTGAACAAATATGTACAAAGATTATTAGAAAATGTATGCAACCGTTTTGACCCCTGAGACAAAGCTGACAAGCCAGACCAGAAAATAAATTATAATGTATGACCTCTGGCTCAAAAAGGAACTTCTTCTTTCATAGTTCACTAATACATCTCACACTCAAGGAAAAGTAAAAATAAGGAGAAGACTGTGTTCCACCATTGCCAAACAAGCACCATCTTTTCAACTGAAAAATCTAATAGATAGCACCACAGATAAACAAGATTTTAACCATGCCCTCCAACATACATACCAAACGTCTGGTAGTCTTGAATCAAAAAGCACCTTTATAGCTTCATATAGACTTTTCTCCAGGTACGTTCATCCAAGAGGAGAATTATCAGACGTCTCAGAAGTCCCATGAGACTTACAGTGTGGGTCATACACAGTTCACTCAGATAAGCAGCTGATCTCCAAAAGCTTCTCCAGTCCAAACCTAAATGCTGAGTATTTTCAGTTTTGCTTCACCAAGGCTTAAAATGTACAGCTGAGTACTCAACTGTAGAGCAGTTGAGATGTTCAGAGTAATACTCAAATCACTGCGCTAACTAGGTACAATGAGAAACTACTGGAGGGAGGGAGGAAGGGAGGGAACATGGTAATGCTAGGTCAGTATCAGATAGATGAAGTCTCTAATCTAGTTCATTAACCTGTGCTTGTAATATAAAACCTGAGAGAATAATTGAATGTTTCTCTCCCTGTGAAGGGGCCTCTGACTGTCAGGACAGGAAGAACTCCCTCTATATCCATACGAATGAATGGATATGTACAGTCTTTCTACCTGTTTACCAGAGATGAGTTTATTGAAGAGAGGCAAACATAAAGAGTAGGCAAAGTAGATCTTTGTCTCCTGTACAGAAACACTATGATAACTGCTGTGGCACTGAGACATTGACAGTAAAAGATGCAAAAAAACAGGAAGGAAAAGCAAAAGCAAGAAATACATTTAAATAATAACAGATATTTAACACAACTGTTTCATCATCAAACAGTACTGTGGGTTCAGATGTGTTGTATGTCAACAGAGCATACAAATGGTTGTGGTAAACTTAGGACTCATATGAATTACACTGGCAAAAAATATTTCTCAAGATATTTGTGCCTAGCAGGACAGCCCTACAGCATCAAGGACAACTATGTGAAGAAAACGAATTCTCTGTACCCTTTCAGACTGCTACTTCCCTGGCTACAACCTGCATGGAACAGTAGAGCTTCAACAAGTTTGAGTAAGTTTTATGTGAAATACCCAAGGAATTGGCCTCAATGAAAGAGAAATAACAATGGAGTCAGTTTTCTTGGTGTGAGATCACTGGGCAGATAAGACAATGATGGATTCAGGCATCCCTGAGATGGTGGGTAATGTCTGAAATATTTAAATGAAACTAAAGACCCATTCTAAGAAGTGATCAAATCTAGCACCCAAGAGCAGACAAGTCCTAATCTTGCAGAAAAACAATGGGACATAGATTCCTGTTCTACTTAGCAACCAGGAAATGATATACAATGTGAAACTCTGGTACCTAAACACTGCAAGTATATATGCTTTATATTTGTTTCTCATATTTGGATAGGGAGCTGTTCTGTCTCTGTGCAGTGCAATGTGTTAGATCAATACTAGACCTTATCTGCAAAGAATTCGGTGCCCCTTCTCTTACTCCATCTTTGGCTGAGCATTTCCTCACATGACCACACTTCCAAAGTGTGATGTGAGCTAGGCATTCCTGACGCTTCCAAAGAATAGCATCCTTAAGAGCTTTGCATAAAAATAAATCTCCTTGAGTTTATTCATGTTACGGAGGTTTAGTCCTGCAGGAAACTGTCCCTTTTCCTTTATTGCCTTAGAGGGTACAGCCTGTCCCTGCTGAGCACATTTGGATTTGTAGATGGGTGGGGCATGGCCTTGCTACCTTTTGGATGTATTGTTCTCCAGGGGACACATTGACAAGCACATACATGCTCTAGGGACTACGATTATTTCTGGCTGCCACAGGAGGTCAAAGAATAGTAGAAAAACTCCTCATAACTCTTGAAAAAGATACCAAGACATCACTCATTCTCCTTCTGGCCAAGTAATAGATGTTGGGGCCACGTTCCTAGTGGCTGATCCCAGATTTCAGAAAATCAAATTAGGGCTTACAATGAACCAGTGGTTACCCAGGCCTTGTGCTGTCTTTCTGCATGACTGAGATTTCAGCAGCCCAAGAGAGTAATACCAACTGAAGATATTTCAAATACTAGATGCAGATCAACACAGGTTTTGTCTTCCTGAGGTTGAATCTCAGTTTCTTTCTCCAAAGGCTCGTTGCATCACAGCCAACATCCCCCACCTCTTGATCAAATACCTCATACACACAGATACAGTTAGAGTAACCTCTTCGTTTAAACACTGAGGTCTTAGGGGCAGTGACTGACATTTTATGATCTGGATGTGAAGACTGTACTATGAAACAGGGCCCTGACCTGGGACCTCTGGGCAATGCTGCACGACAAGCACTAATTACAGAGGTGTCATCTTGTTATCTAAGCAAATGACTGTAGTGCCTTCATTTTCCTTTTGGCTCTTCTTCTGACTACCTTTGTTGCCTTGGCTTAGCTTTATGCCCTCCTGTAAACACAGATTTTATTCCTCATTTGCCTGTCTTATACCTCTCAGGAGTTATATTTGCATGTAGGAAATGGTCATTAAAAATTTTGAGGGAAAACGCAAATACCCAAGTTTCTCAAAGAGACGGACAAGCGCCAGACCTAATAAACAAAGCAGCAGATTAAATACATACATATATCTATGTCCCTTTTTGGTCCCTCTTTACATGTAGGCAAACTAAGACAAGGTAGTGAGCCACAAGTTCCAACTCCCCAACTACTGCTCTAAACACAGTCAAGCATTTTAAGTTCACTTGGCTTCCTTTTCATGGTTTCAAATGAGTTCACAAAGATACAATTATAATGAAAAAAGGGTTATTACACAGCTCTTCAGTCATACTACAAGACCCTTTTCTAACTGCATAAGCGAAGTTTAATTCTCAAAATTCATTATCAAAAGCTAATGTTAAATACATAGAAATTTAAATACGTGAATAGATAATAACATGTGTTAAGAATTATGTAGTTTGCTTTGTTCTTGACACCGCCCCCCCCATTTCACAACACTTTCAGCCCCTTCTTATCACCACACCACCTCTCTGCCATTAAAGGCATTAATTTCTTTTTTCAGGGGGGAGGGGAGGAAGAGTGAAATGAGAAGAAAGTGCTAGATGTTCACGGTAATGGTTCCTTTGGTATTTTAATTTTTATTGGCTATTTAAAGCTTTGGATTATGACTTTCTTTTCCTGAGGAATAAAATGTCACGTCAGCAAACACAGTGAGATTGATGCAATTAGTATGAAGATATTTTAAACGTCCAAAAGAGAAACAGTTTCACTGTTGAACAGAGTGGAACTATACTTTGTGATTTAACAGTTATGCAGGTAATTGATGACAGTAGCAAAACTTCTTTTTTGATAGTAATAAATGTAAAAGCAATTTCATGTAAAAGTTCATGGCCACCTTTTCAGATCTTCTGAACGTAAAATGGCCACATGAGAAGTACATCAAAGTTTTCCTGTTTCCAGACACATTAGCAAAATACACTGTTTAATCAGTAACTTAAAATCTGAATAATTCTGAAATAGTATCCTATTTTTTAAACCTTGACTGTTACAGTCTTTCTGACTTATATTCCATATAATATGCTAAGTTAATATTTTCACACAATCCAACAAACACAATCCCTCCAGAATAACTTTCAGTGTATTGAATGGGAAAACCGAGAGCCAAACCTGGAAAAAAATCACGTCATCTTTACATGACTTTTTAGGATACAATTCTATTCCCTCTGGAAAATATCTTCCCTTGCATACCCTTAAATACGAACTAAATTTCAGTGGCGAGCACCAGTCAAAGCAGGGAAGAGATTGCAAGTGATTTTTTGAGTTTCTCGCTAAGACAAAATTTCAGTGGTCTGTTTCTGCTTAGCCAGATGGGTTCGGCCACTGTAAATTCTATAGGGTCCAAGCAAATTTACTCCACTCCAAGCATTCTTTTTTTACTCTTCAAAAAATCTAAGGCCATCCTAGCACTTAAAATGGTTACATAACTCTTTTTCTTCTTTTTACAGTCGGCGTGCGTGGCATGTGGAAGCATGCATAACGCGAGGGGCAAAGTCCCCATAAAGAAACTTCGCAGGAGCCAACCCAGGGACCACAGCTGTCACCCTGAACACTTTTTCTAGACAGAAAAAAAAAAAAAAAAAAAAAAAAAAAAAAAAAAGCGCACTCAAATTCAGCTCAAGCTAAAGGCTAACGAAAAAAAAAGCATCTCCCCTGCCCGTGCTGGAAGACCGGTGCTCTCCTACCTCCCAGACTTCCAGCCAGCGGACGAGTGAAGGGATGGGGCTGCTCCTAAGGGATTGCAGGCTTCGGGTCTCCCTCCCAGGAGAACGGGAGGAGAGCGGACGGCGGAGGGGCCCGGAGCCCGGCCCGGCCCGCCGCAGCCCTCCCGTGAGAAACTCGGGGAGTTTTTTCCCAGAGCGGGTGAGGAGCTCCAGGTCCCCCCCGGCCGTCGGCACTGGCTGCCGCAGGCAGGACCCGCACGCCGGGGCCACCAGCCTTTCCTCCCAGCCCCGGCCGAGCCTCACCTTGCTAACACGGGCGACTTCCAACGTTCGCCTTGGTTTAGACGGGGGAGGTTCAAAGTCGGGAAAAGCTGTCTTCCCCTCCCTGAAAATATTGCCCGGGAGTCCAAAAAGCCAGAGCGAAGAGGGGAGAGACAGGTCCAGAGGGAGGAGGAGGGGGGAGAAGCGCCCCTTCCCTCCGCGCTCGCCCACCCGCTCCCTCCGGCCCGTCTCCCACTCCCAGGTGAGCCCCGGTTACAGCTCCCGGGAGCGGCGCGGGTCCCGAGCGACACATCCCTCCCCTAGAACCAAAAAAAAGTATAAAAGAACTCCATCCCATATCGCCCTCCCTTTTCCTTCACGTACCCACGCACTTTACCTGTTTTTATGCCGGGTTTTTAATAAATTCCTTCCAAAGGGAGCCATGATCCCAGCGGCAGAAGCATAACATCAGCGATCCCCAAACAATTCGAGGGTGTTCCCTTCTCCCTTATTTTTTTCCCTGAGCGCCTTCCAGCTTGTTAATAGTCACTGAGCGTAGCGATGAGCTGGAAGTTGTGCAATTTACTGCTAACTTTGAACTCCGGCTTGTTGCTGCTGCTGCACCTTTGGAGTCCTGCCCAGCTGCAAACTTGAAGGAGGCGTTTAGGAGCAGGAAAAAAGAAAGAAGGGAGGGGGGAAACACGCACTTGCTCTTGTGATGGGAAGTTATGCACAAAACTTGCTAAACTTTCAGCCTCGTCACCCTCAGGGCGCCAGCCAGCAGAGGAGAAAGAAGGGGGTTTGCTCCGGTGGGGGACTCTGTTAAAAAAAAAAAAAAAAAACACAAAAGTCAACAAAAGGACTGAAAAAACTTTCCCCGGGAGGCTCCAGCCACTTCAGGTCAAGTCGTTCAGCTAAACACCAGCGTTAATGAAGGGCAAGCAACAGTTGCCACACCAGTTCTCAGGACATAATAACCTGCCTTTTCAGTACCTCTTTACAAGGTGTCGGACAAGTAATGGGAAGATGAAGGGAAAAAGTCAGACCGCTGTGGCCCCTCTGCTCTCCCTGGATTTTTAAGTAAACGAGCTATTTGCATGAAAGCCTTCGCAGACCAAAAGCACCTCCGAAAACCTCTTAAGCGTGGCCTAGCAGAGAACAAGCGAGGCAGCAACACGAAAGGCTCAGTTCATACTGCGATGTTGCAGGACCTTTTTTGTTATTATTTTAAGCTGGCTTCACCAGAAGGGAAATGAGCGCACATTACAGTTCCTGTTCGCTGAACCCCCCTGGGAACAAAAGATTTGGAGTAAAGCTTCAGAAGGGAAAACTTTTTAAAGCTTCAGAAAGAAAAAAAAACTTTTTTCTTTTTTTTCTTTTTTTTTCTTCCCCCCTCTCCTTCCTCCTCCAATTTGGAGCGGAGCAAGGGAAAATGACCCCATTGCACCCCAAAGGCTGATGCCGGTGAGTGAAGGTCCGGGGGTGGCAGGCAGGTGGGCAGCCCCCAGCACAGCCCTAGCCCACTCTAGCCCTCTACTGTCTGCAGTGACTTTAACAGGTACATGTTAGATGTAAATCACTCCTTTTTTTTTTTTTTCCCCTTGTTTCTCACATATTACAGGGCAAGTTCTTTATGTGGCCGCCCAAAAGGGCAGCACAATAGGGAATTGTTTTATTAACAAGGGGGTTGATTAAATAGGAGCCTACCAGAGTAAGGGCTTATCTGAAAAAAGGTTTTTTCTTTTTCTAAAATTCCCCTTTCCTCCCTTAGTCAAGATAGTCACAGCAGCCTGAAGAAAACAAAGCAAGGGCCCATTCCATGGGTTACCTATTACTGGCAGCTCTCGGAATACCCCACATATTTTCGGTTCAGTCCCACGCCTCTAAATTCTCTGAGCTGTAACTACAAAGAGAGGGACCGGAGCCTCTTAAAAGCCTTGTTTGGGTAATCATCCAAATAACACAAAAATAGGGAAGCTGAAACGAAACAACTTTCAGATTTCTTATCCTGCTACCAGGGCAGATTTTAAGTAGTCTGATTTTGGCATTATGAACATAAGCCCAAACACATTAACTCCATAGAAATGGTTCTTTTCGCTTTGATTCAGGTTATATATACCACAAAGAGGAGATTTTCTTGTATCTAAAGGACCGGGAAAATTTTTCGGTCCCTAAGAGATGTTCAAGGCGTATTTGGCATAAAAATGAAATCAGTGTAGAATTTCCTAGAGAATAATTAATATTCAAACAAATTGGCAGAGGTAAAATGAAATAGCTTTATCTACAGAATAATATTCACTTTTCATTGCGAAAATAAATGGGAACTCGACGATATGTGTAGCTGCTTTTATTATTTCTGAATAGTCATCTCACAATTTTAATTTATTCAAATATTAAAATACCATGTAAGTTGTTCCTCTTCTACTAGCAAATGCAAAATAATTTTAAACCAAAGATATGTAATGTGGGAACTGGGTCCCTCTACGCAAGTAAATCAAAACTCTTGTTACATTCATGTAGCTATGCAAAGAATTGTAGGAAAGACTCCAGCATAATAAGCAGACATTTTCCCCACAGCTGAGGGAGAAGAGAAGGCTTCCAGTCTATGCACTTTCACAATTAGGCTAACCAGGAAGAAAGTAAGTGGGTGTATGATAAAGTCTTACAAAGTAATGAAGGAGAGAATTTTAAGAACAAGGAACATTGCTCTTTGCTAAAAACAAGACCAAAGGACATTTAGTATACCATAAAGAGGGGAATAGATGCTGTTTCACTTGGTATTCAATTAACCTGTAGAACTCAAACTAAAGTATCATAGGGGGCAAAAAGTCTTACTGAGGTGATACAAATGCATTCACAAAAACATAAAAATACATAGATATTTCTTTTAGTAACAGAAGGCACATAAATTTCCATTCCTCAGCACATAAACCAGTCTCTGAATAGAGTAGAAAACATTTCAGAGGGACAGATTATTTTTATAGGCAGTGTTGACACAACAATTCAGTTAGCTTGCCCTTAAACTTCCAAAGTGCCTCAAACTAGATGTATCTGTATGTACATGTCCTTAGTTTTCTCTAAACTCCAGATCTGATCTTCCAGGAACATTAGGCCAACATTCCAGACAAGGGCCCTGGTGCTTCCCAGCATGCCACGTGGAAATAAAAAGCAACCACCGGTCGAGTCTTGAGCATCATCACCTTCTAATCATGCTTTCTTCATGCAAAAATCTAAAAGGTGAATAGCTCACCCGTGAGCTATTAAGCTCAGCCAAATTGTTCTCTGACACCATATCTTCCCCCTAGAAGTAATGAATGAGTGGCAGAAAGTTCAGTTTGCAGGACACATTTTTTGAAATCACTCCACAAAATACATATGTACTGAACTTGAGATCATCAGTAAGATGTGTCAACAATTCACTCTGGTATTTAAAGGAGAAGGAAAGAGAATTAGAAACACTAGAGCATCATCTGCCCCACCTTGGTAAGCTTACTGAACAATAAATCTGGATGCAGATCTTGGGTGCTTGATTAGAAAGCTTAAGGTTAATATACTGAAATGTTTCATTTGCCATCTTCCAAAGCAGCTCACACTAAGCGGTGTATACATCTCTTTGGCAAAAATACTGCAGCATAGCAACACTTTAAATCTCAGCTTTAACCCAGCTTTAAAACCCAGCTTTGACCATATCAGTCTACGGGTATAGTTTCAAATGAACTTCTTATGTGCAACAAGGAGCGGGTGTGCTACTGCTATCTCCTTCCCTTTCTTACCTCTCTTACCCACCACCACTTGGTTCCGGTGCCTATCTTACACAGCCTCTGGGATCTCATCTGATCTCCTGGTAAGCTGATGTAACTCATTCAAATTACAAAACAGCAACAGAAGTTTGTTCCTTGTTTTTGGGCTGATTGCTGAGGTGCGTTGGCTAACCTCGGGATCAGACAGGATCAGTCAGACAGTGTGATTTCCAGAGCTGATGCAAGGGAGGAGTTGAACTATAAGCAGGACTAAGACAAAGAAAGAGAGGGAAGCAAAGTGAAAGGAGGACTTGGAAATAGGGGGAGGGAGCAAGACCTTCTCCTTCAGCTGTGTGGTAGGGCAGTTTGGCAGCTCAATGAAATCTATTCTAAGAGTGGGTTTACGTGAAATTACTTCATTTAATCTAATGGCTTGCTGTCCTTAAAAGTGGGGAGGTCTCATTCCTCTCCCACTGGCCACAGACTCCCAACCCTTTCCTTGTGCCAGGTCTGGTTGTCAACAGGCTTTGTGCTCACACCGTTCAACTTTTTTGAATGGATGGAAACCTGACTTGACACAGGAAAGTGAATGAACAGCTTTTTGTTGGGCTAACTAGTTAAATTGGCTTATTGAGGTGTCAGACAATTGGCAGGACTGGCATGGGAGGAGAGAAACAGGACCATGTGGCCAAGAGCGTGGGCAGAGAGGTGTGGGAGGAAGATGTCCCGTCTGAGCAGCCCTGAGCGGCTGGCTTGGCTCAGCCACGTTGTGTAACTTCATTGGGGCTGCAGCAGTGAGCAGCTCAATGGAGGCAGCAAAAGCTACCTTAGGAACAGGATAAATTGCCCATTCCTCGCTCTAGATTACTGTGCACAGGCTGCTTCTAATACCTTGGCTCCCTCATCAATATTTATGTCTGCTTTAAGTGCAGCCAGGTATATGAATACAAGACACTAGACTAAATGGTCCAAGAGTAAGAGGGAAAGGTCAGTGCTGGGATTACAACTAACTGGTTAAAAGGCAGGAAACCGGGTGATCCATCTTCCGAGAGGCTGTGGATTCGTGCTGCTCAACTTACGCACTTGAGAAGATTTGCAAAAGGGTCTCGGAAGACTGGTGGCTGATGATAAACTGGCAGGTGAAGGTCATGTTGATGAATGCAGATTAGTATACTGAGAAGAAAATCTAAACAAACCTTTAAATTAACTGTCACATCTCAGAAACATAATTTATTTGGAGCAGCTCATTCAAAGCCTTAGGTCAATGTTCTATACTGGTAAAACCAAAACCAAACAGACGAAAAAAGAGAGTTAACAATTAATGAGAAAAGAATACACAATGAAGTGGAAAAGCTCATTATGCCACTGTAAACATTAATTCTGAGCCTACATTTTGAATACCCCAGGTGCCTCATCTGAAAAAGTATGGAGGGGGGGCAGCAAATGGCAGCAAGAGAGTTTTAATATACAGAATAGCTTAATATATGAGGAGAAATTAAGTAGAGAGATGACAGTCTTGAATCTGAAGAAAGGTGAATATCTGATTATTATGAGAGGTCTATAATAATCTATATCATGGAGAAAATAAATAGGAAACATATTTCTCACAGTGTAAGTACAAAGGCCCACTGAAAGAAATAATCAGACAGCAAAATTACAATAAACACACACATAAAAAAATTAAGTAAACTGCAGAACTGCCTTCTGACTGAAAATGTCAGAGAGAACAAAAGTATGAGTGAGTCAAAAAAGGGATTAGGCAAACCTATGGACCATATGGCAAATAAAGGTCACAAAAATCACTGGCTTCTTGGGTCTTTATCACCTTGGTCCAGCTGTTTCCTACCCCTGTTTTTCTTTTCCCTTCTTTCCCCTACATCTCACTAGCTACTGGCATAGCTCTAAGTACAGTAAACCTCACAGGTTACTTTTGACTTGCAGATTGGGTCCAGATGTAGCATCATCTCAGCTGCTGTGACCTCTGTAGAGGACTTCCATGTCAGGATTTTCCTCCACTTTAATACAGCAGTAAACAAAACCGGCAGCTTGTCCCCCTGTAAGCAGATTTTTATGCGATATTGCAGATACAGAACTATTTTTTATGTCCTACAAGCCCCAAGTACTCCTAAGCATATATCTCAAGGCAAGGAGCAGCTCCTCAGATGTGAAGTCAAATTCTTCGTCTGTGCATGGCTGTCCCAGTCAGCACATTCTTCGTCCAGCCCCAAATCCCTTTGTCTCCTTGTTTTCTTTAGGTACTGAGTTGATGTCCTGTGACTGAATTTACCATTTTCTCCATTTCCAACAATCTCCTCCCTCATGTGTTCCCACTCTTTCTGTAATGGTGTAAATGTTTGCCAGTTAGGTACTTGAAGACTCTGCAACAAAGAGACCAAAGCAAATTAAGTGAGCATCGAGGTATGTGAAAGAACATCCTTCTGTCTATTGCAGGGACTATTAAATATAATTGTCCAAATAAGCTTTCCACTCTGAAAATCCTTGAATCGCTGATTACCTGATGCTGGGAGTAAAAAGACTACCTCGTATTTGCCTTGCTTTTATACTCTTCCCTAAACATCTCCTAGTGCCCACTATCAGAGACAGGATATGATGCCAGCAAGGAATTTGGTGTGATCTAGTAGAGCAGCTCGTCTGTTAATGATTGGATATAACATGACAATTACTCCTCTCCTTATGTCTTTTCTCCAGCTCCCTAGGAGATCCTTTTTCTGCACTCTGCAGTTTTGATTATAATGTTTTAAGAGACATGAACTAAATTCTCAGCTCCTACAGATTTGCACAGTAATCATGGAAACAGCAGACAGGGTTAAATGATCTATCTAATAGCCTCCTTTACTTTTTTTTTTCCAGTCCTCTTATGAAACATATCATATAATTACTTTTCATAACAGTTTTTGCAGCATGCTGCAATAGTATTTTGTGGTTATATTCTTTGGTGTAAGTGCCTGACTTAGCAGCAGCTTTGACTATTGTGGCATCTAAGTCAAAGAGAGCAGTTTAGATGAGCTGCTGTGTGCCAAGCTGCCATACCTGGGTCACCAATAATTTGTGTAGAGGATTTATCGCAAAACCTAAAACAGATCTGAGCACACCTCCAGGAGCCCTAGCTCAAACTGCACCCATTGCGAAAGGCACATTGGAAATACACCAGGTACACCAAAGAAACTTCCTATTACTGGAAGGGTCTAGAGGTTGAAGAGACGAGACACAAAGAAAATCATTTTCCTTGTTTAAAAATATGAGAAAAACACTTTTTTAATACATATATAATATGGGGTTCTAAATATCTTTAATAAAACTTTTTCTATATAGCAATTTTTTGTTTCAAAAGACATATGCTAAATTTGCATAATGTACTATAACCTGCTCCCAATGTTCTGAAAAAAGCTGCTTATGCTGCCTACATCCAAGGATAAGCAATGACAGTCCTTGCAGCAGTAAATGAGAAAAGATGAGCATAGGATTTGTAAATATGCAATTGACAGCATTATTTTCAATGATTTGAAGACTTTTAAACACATAGGAAGCAAAGGAATACAGGAAGAATCTATGGAAATATTCTCAGAACAAACCCCCTGACTTTAAACCTCCATTAATGATGATATGCTTTACCCTCCACTATGTGATTAAAAAAGCGAATATTAATCATACGCCTTTTGGTCTGCAATGATAATATCCCACTCATTTCATATTTCATGGTTTTCTGAAGTTTATGTTTAGTTAGGACTCTCCCAAGATCTTGGTTCACACAGCAGGAGAATAAATGGTTTCAAACCACAAACTGGAGCATAATATTATTGTTCCTTCTCTTCCTACCCAAATTTTAATCATCTAAGCTTTAAGAAAGAGAAGGACCATGTATCCACCAGAGAGCTTCCAAGGTAAGTAGTCTTCATGCCTTATGTATAGAGTTTACCTCTTTTTTTGAATGCTGTATTTAAAGTTGCTTATTAACAGAGTGATACATTCTCGCTGGAATTAAAGATAAACCGTTGACATACTCATGACCAGGTTTGATTCCTCAAATAGACACATATACAGAGGTAATATTTTATTTTTCTTGTGGCTGTATTTCAGAAGCCTCTTGCTCAACTGAGCTGGATCAATTAGTTCATTATTTAACTTTGGGTCATTATTTCATATTTCAAAAGAGGAACTAATTTTTAGGTAATTTAAGTAGATTTTACAGTATTTAGAAGAACTGACCTTTGCAACAGCAAATGATTTTCAGAAAAAAACAAGCCTCTCAGTGTGCTCCTGGCTGCTGAATGAGAACAACTTTTAGAGACAAACATCTGAAACAAATGCCCCCTGGAGGTGCGCACTACTCCAGTCATTACAGAGGGAGTTCTTATGTTCTTCTTTAATGCCAGTCCCTGAGATCCTGTCAGTACCTGCACCCATTAAGCCTATCACTTTTCAACTTTACACCAAAATCCTTGATATTGTTTTCCTGATGTACGCTTCTAGCATGCCTGTTCTCGTCTGCCTGCACAGAGAGATCTTCTCCAGATGTCAGCTCACATGTGGGCCAGACGCACATTAAGATACAAGCCCTCTCCCCTCACTAGATTCCAGGTATGCACGGAAAATACTCAAACCCTACCTAAACGGCAGAATCAGTCCATCCCTGCAGTCGCTTTTTGTGAAGGATAGAAACAAATGTTCACACTCCCCTACTCGCAACTCATCTCATCTACGGGAACATGGAAAGCATCACAGATAATTCCACAGCCGCAGAAAGCTGCTGTTTCATAATCTCATAATGGCACACTGCCAGTTCATGAATTACTTTTAAAGGAAATTAGGGCATCATGAAGAATAAGAAATCTTCTAATATGCAACATATGAAAATTCTAGGTTGAAACAGCTTCTAAATCTTTCTCTCACTCCATTTCTTATAAAAAAACCCAATCAGCAGGGTAGGAATCTGCATATGATGTAATACCTGGAGACAATTAAATTCACATTTCTGTATGCTTTTTTGAAGCTTTTGCATCGAAGCCAGTGGGAGTTTTGTCTGATCAAGGCCTTCTTACACAAACGAACAACTGCAAATGTGTTAGGAAAGACTGATCTCTGGGATAGTGAATCACAAGTGTTTTGTCTCCTTTAGAAGAAAAAAACCAAAAAACCTCTTGAGACTGTTCGGTAATTCCTATCCAAAAGAATTTCTTACTTTCATCCTAGCTTGAAAGCAAATTTATTGCACAGAACATTCACTTAAGAATAAACCTGGTGTTAACTGCAGAATAAAGCAATCCAAATAGGACCAATTTAAGACACAGAAATGAAAAAAAAAAAAAAAAGATAAAATTGTATTGAGCTTACTCTCCAGATGGGGCAGAATATTTTATATTTTATTTTCTAGTGTCTTTGTCTGTATCAAATATAATAATACAATGAAAACTATTTAAGTCCTTCAGAAATCTAAGACACATTGCTCTTTCACAGATTTAGCATTAGTTCCAATAAGAAGCATAGGTCTCTAACAAAAGGTTTCGGAGGATTTTTCATGCCTGAATGTTTCTGACAGAGATGCCAGAGATGGCATTCCAGACCAGCTAATAGCAGGAAGATTTTCAAAGGGCAGAAAGCCATGTGGGATGCATGCTTCCATCTAACAGGTCAAAAAGAAGCAGCAGGATGAGACAATTTACATAGCAGAGATACGTATGTCAAGACCCACACTTTTTCCTGAAGATGTTACCATGTATTGAACTGGGGTATAATTCCTCACAATGGAGGAGACTTGCCTCCTTGTAAAGGATTGCTCCTGTGAAACTCTTTTGTGCCTCTTGGTCAAGTATATATTTTTTCCCAGCTAATTTGTTAATTATTATTTCATCAAGAAAATTGCCCGAGGCCTAGGCACCTAAACTCTAGTGGATAAAAGGAATGTACTCCACTGCTTTTTTCCTCATCCTGCTGGCTGTAGGTATCCTAATTCCTGAAACTGTATGAAGGAAATACAGTTATCTAATAAAAAGGCATAGAGGCTTTTGACTTAGCATTGCCTCACTCCAAATCCGCAAAGTTGTTTAGATAATTAACTCCCACTGATTTTAATACGTATGGATACTTCTACTGTTTAAGCCTAGCTCCCTTGTGCTAGAAGACGTAGCATTAGAGTGAAGACGGTCAGTCCCTGACTGTGACTATGACTGCCGGCAGGGCTGTGTGATGGCTTGAAGGCCTTACTCAAAAAAGACCTAGCTGGTTGGGTGCATAAATCTGTGACCGGGACCGGTATACAATCAGCTACATAACTACAAAGGGTACGATCTGGCAAGAAACCACTGCCATCGAATTATATGTGCAAAAGCACAGGTTCAGCACGGCTAATATGAATGACACCTAGCAGCAGCGTGTGGTGGTGGGGTGAGCTGGAATGGTTGTTACACATGACAGAGAAGTGTCCTGTTCTCTTCCCTCCTCCATAGTGAAAATTACTGTTAGAAACACATATTGAATGTGAGCCTGGTACAAGGGCTGTAGGCTATGTTATGACAGTGCTGGTGTCTGCAGGCTGTAAGCACTTCAAAACACAACTGCAAGCCCTATTCCACAAAAAGAAAAAGTACAGGATCCAGCACAGGCTATCTGATGAAGTCAGCATTATATCTGAACTACCTGCTATAAACAAATGTGTAAATAATAGCCAACTCCCTGTCTCTAATGTTTATGTCTCTGAGAAACTTTGGAGAGTGGTAAAGTTAGTGTTGTCCTGTGCTCTCCACTAACGTCAACAGGAGTTAAACATCTGAAAACCTGTAAAGAGGGTTAATCAAATGCATCTGCCACTTTAACTGAGGCACTGGTCCATGATGCCCATCCTTCTTCTGTGACTTTAGACTGCAGGGAGTAGGAGCTACCTACACTTGCTGTACCTGTGTAAGCCTGCCATAGATAACATGCCACACCTGCTAAGTTTTGGAATTCCTTCATACCTTCTAACACCCCTCAGCTGTACAGGGATGCTATCTAACATTATTCTTTCAGCTGGCTGTTTGCAGAGCAGAGGGACCTCGTCTGTGTCAATAAACCTTTTCCCTTTGGTGACATTCATTAAAATAGAGGCAGAGAGGCTCACTTCCAATGCTTTACCTTGCTCGTAAAGATATGGCCCTATGGATTGAGACCATTGCAGCTACATCTCTGCAAAGCTATCCTTTACTTGTTAGCCCTAACAGTGAATATCAAGCTGTCTCACCAGTTACCAGTGGATACAGCTGGAGCACTTGTTCATCCAGGAGAGACTGGGGACAGTGATGCGCAAAAGAGGAAGAAACTGAAGTTTGCCCACTCTTTGCCCCAAATACTTATTCGTGATTTTAAAAAGTTTCAGTTTTACCTAAATCAACAACGTGAAATGTTACAGGGCACCAGCAGGTAAACGTAATGCTCTTCAAAATTACTTATAATCTTTGACTGCTAACATCTTCTCAGCGATGCCCAAAGTGTTACAGAGGTATCTCACTAAAATCAAGAGTTGCAATCCAGGCCTCGCTGTTTAAATGAACAATTCATGTTCCTCAGTGCGGGTACATGAAATTTACAGATACAGACAAGCTTAAGTTTTAGCTTTTGAGTCACGGTACTCATCTTCTTAAAATTAGGCATGTATGGAGGTGTTTGCAGGATTGGGGCTACATCATCAAGTGATTAGAAAACAGTCCCCTCTGGGTCTCAATTAAATATGGCTCCAGTAGCACAAATCAATGCACCAGGAGGGCGGTTTGAAGCTGAGATCATGTCTACAACACAAGGCACGGCTGACATCACCATGTTAATCTGGGGTGTGAGCGCTCGGTGCTCGCTGAATCCCCAAGTTTACCTGCAGTTATAACAGCACAAGTGTTCCCTTGCCAGTCGAACATGTTTCTGTTGGGAGGAAGAGGGGAGGAGAGAGAGAGAGGAGTGAGTAAACCAAGGCTTGACGCCGTTGTGATCCGGATGACGATCGCACGTGTGGAACTACTGTCATGACACCTGTCCAGGAGGATGCACTGCACTGGATGGTTTTGATAAAGGATAGTTTTGATAAGGGATAGTTTTGATAAGGGACAGAGGTAAAGATTGCAGCTCTCCAGCATTCCCTGTGATAAGCCTTACCAGTGAAAACAAGGCTGGCATAGGCTGCCACAGATTACAAGCATTTTTTTTTTTCCAGAGCAGTGTATATTTATAAACTGTATTCTAGTTTAGACATGGCTATAGTTAATGAATGTTTGTAAAGCACTGAAATTGAAAGGTGTTATGCAAATGTAAAATATTCTTCAGATGCAAAGCCTTATTTTATTTTTCAGAAAGGCTGCTTGCTTTCTTTGTCAGTTATGTTTTTGCTTATGTTGTAAATGATTGGTTGTCTGTGTTTGCTGTTGTAACATGTATTCTTATTACCACTTTGCCTGTCTTTATTGGGATGTCTGCTTTTCAATCTCCAAGGAATTTCTTAAATGCTGTGCATGCAAATTTCAGTTCACAGATGTGCAAATTACATAGATGCTTTCCATCCCTCATAGGTAAAAAGGCTGGAAGTTGCAGAAAGGGTGTATATTTGGAATGTGCATGCTGGCACAGTACTGAAACCACAGCTCTTTGAATTCATATTTTGCTTCTGAGGATTCCTCCTAAATCAAGAACAATCAGATTTAACAATGAGTTTTAAATGGTCTACTCGCAAATGGACAAACCAAGCACCTTGTATAGGAACAATAAATTTAAAACAAGTGCTTCTGCCCTGCTTAATGAAGTTTTCTGAAGAAGATAAGGAAAAATAACTACAAATTGAATAAGGGAAACACTTCTATGAAATGAGGCAGTGATTCTTAGTCTTTTCTTATGTTGCAGTAGAACAACTGTGGAAGACTGTCCATGACTGTTACAAAAAAAAGAAAAAGAGGTTACTGCTTGTTAGGAAATCTCTTAAGGACTCCCGGCCAAGAACCCCTATGTGGCCAAGATCAAGGTCTCAGCATAATCTCACTAATAATAACACATTGCCTCTGTACTGTGCATAGAGGAAATATTCCTCAGTATTTTTAATTCAAAATCTTTTCATGGCTGTGTGATTCTAAATAACCAGTTAAAGTGAAATTGTCTCTTGGGTACAAGGAAACAGCATGATTATTTAAGAAATTTGTGAAGGTGGCAGGAAAGACAAAATAGAATGGTTCTGAGTTTCACAGTGTGGAGTCCAATTCCTACTTATGTGACATAATTAAACCAATGTAATTTAACAGTGTATACTGCATGTCTTCAGTTGCCATGTTCCAGGGAAAACTGAAGAATAACTGCAGGCAAAAACTGAGTATCATGGGAAGAAGAGAGTCTCCCCTCTGAATTCAGATCAATTTCATTTTGTTCTTTCAGGAATTGTGGATTATCATTGTTATCTGATCAGTCCAACAGTAACACTATTAAAACAATAATTTTGCATCTTGTAACTATTTCATCTGTTTAACACAGAATTTCAAAGCATGATCACTCTGATGAACAGTGGATTACATGAATATGCAATCTTCAACAAAGTTATATCAGGCTTTTCACCCATGTCCATTGTATATATTATATCCTGGAACTTAAATTAAAATATTCATAGCTCACTGGAGAGAAATGAAAAATTGATTAACTTAGGTATTTGGGGAAAATGTGTAATCAGAGAAATGAGAAAGATGCAGTCTGGACTGGGAATGCATTGCTGGGAGGTGAAAGTAAGGAGGAGGTGCCCAAAGCATAACTCCCATGACACACTGTGGTGGCACTTCTAACTGCACTGTTTGCTTTCTCACATAGGAGGATTTTAATAAAAGCAAAAAAAAAAAAAAAGGGAAATGGAAATCAGGATTAGGAGGGAAGATTGTTTTCTTATGGTCTTTTTTTATCCAAAATGACTTTTCCTAAACAATTTCCAAACAGTTACATATACATATATATGACCAAAAGGTTTACATTTTCAGTGGTTTTAACCGTAGATGTGTAGATGCATATATGCTGTATTTGCTTTATAGTAATGGAAATACAGAATCTGTTTTTTCATGAGAAGGGTTAGACAATCTCAAAGTCCTGAAAATGTAATGGCTGTGCTTTAACGGAAAAAAAATTTGAATTCAAATGATACTTCAGCTCATCCTGTTGAGATGATACTTTAAAATTTTCTGTGATTTGAGAATCACGATTCCCTGGCGTACTGCGATGTTGTTGCTGTTAGAAACATCAAAGCATCAAGAAAAAAAGCTCTGCCATGCATGTAGACCTCATACGTAGAGGCTACACAAAATGCCACTTTCACAGTTTCAGGTTTTGGAACTTTAAAACATAAATAGCTCACTAGATGTCCAAGAAGTTTCTGCTGATTTGCAGCTCCTTATAAAATGTGGCATAGATTTGCTGCATGTTAAGAAATATTTCTGATTCAGATAATAATGTGGTTTCTTATGCATTTGGGTTTTTTCCACAGCAGTAAGTTCTTGAATAGTATCCAGTTGACTCCTCAAGGTTTCCTTAAAGTACACAACCTCACAAATCTAAAAAATCGAGTCACAGAATGGCCAAAGGAGATTGGGTTTGAAGTAGAAAGGATGTTTAATGTTTTACTAACTTAGAAATGATCAAGTGTCTTAAGCATCATCTCCTTTTTACTTTTAAATTTTTTTCTGATATCCTCCGCAGCACAGGTGATCTCCAGGATTTGCAGCAATTGAATACACCTTCAATTTTTGAGCATCGCTGTCCTGACAAAACAGAATAAAAATCCTAGACATATTTTAAGCTCAGAGAAAGAGATGCAGAGAACTCATAATGCCTGGGAAATTCAGCTGCAGTGTCTGACTACGCTTTATGCTTTAAAAGTGCTTTGAATATCCTTCCCTGTCTGTCCTGCTGCTTTGCTTGAGCTTATTGTCCCTTGAGCTGACGTGATAGAAATGAATTAGAGTCACCGGTTTTCTGCCCAGCATATTAACCTAAACTGCCGATAGCCAAACTGTTGTAGGGGCAAAGCAGCTTAATTACGACAACTAAATACAAATTTGAGATTGTGAGTGAGCATCTTGAGCCAGTTTGCCGTATGAAATTTTGTCATGCTGACCACCTCCAGAATGATTCCTCTTCTAGTTTCCATACTTCCCTAACTACCGCAAAGTTTGACTAAAAAACATAAAAAATAAAAAAATCCACAAAAATATTCTCTGACATTAATGTATTTAATGACAAGATTGAACAGCTTGAATTGCTTTCCATTCATTCTCACTGTGTTTATTTCTGTTCCCAAGGCATAAGACAGCTAACTGGAACATCGACTGTTCCTTATTATAGTCTCCAGTACCTTCTACTGCAGTATCATTAGCAGAATGGTTTTCTCCTTCTTTTTGGTGATTACAGCTTTTGTGTTTTGTCATCCATATGTTATGATGGTAGTTTTATGTTCAAAGTAAATAGAGGTTCATGTGTCTGTTCTTTCATGAATCTGCCATTTGCCCGATTGTTTCATTATCTTCAGATGCCTCACAGTGGTGAACGGAGCTGATTTATAGGCCTGGACAGGCTGTTTAAATCACATGTTGAGGGCAAGTAAAGATAAACTGAGTTTCCCAAGCTGACTGACAGTAACGAATAGTTATAAATGTTTTCTTTGGCTGAGGAATATTTAAAAAGAAAGAGAGAAAGAGAGAGACAGATCTGCAAAGAGGGGTTTTTTTCTTATGAAAGCTTCTCTGGAGCACATTTCTCATTAGGATAAATGTGACATGAAGATGACTTGAGGAAGTAAAGGTGATTTAGGGAATTGTTGGAAGGGTTCAAATTCATAGTATGCAGTAGAAGCTACAGATGTAGGAAAGAGGTAGAAAAAGTAAGAAGACAGTTCAGTTCTACCGAGGAAAAAATATAATTGTCCAAGCTCAGGTGTGCCTGATCCAGGGGACTTGAAGACAATATGTCAAGAACATTCAATGTGATAAAAAGGAAAGAAGATTTTTAACACTGAAATGTCTGCCTTGTCATTTTCCAGGGGAAAAAGACAAGGGGAAAACAGAGCAATGATAAAAAAGATTATGGCTCATAACATACCATACATTCATCCTCCTGAAATCACTAATAATTAGTATCTCAGCATAAAAAAAATCCCAAAAACCAAAAAACCCCCAACAATTAGGTGACTACAGATATTAATTGCAGGAAAATGGCAATTACTTTGTTACTGAGAAAAAACTAAAACTTCATTCCTATAAATTCCAGTTACATAAGGTTATGGGCAATTACACTATTGAAGAAATCTGTGACAGAGAGTAGGCACTAGAAAATATCTATGAAATACGGTTCTCATTCATAGAGCTTTCTGAACTGCGGAACACCCACAGAGCAAAATCAGCTGCAGATTGGTCTTTCTACATCATGGAAATAATAGAAAATAGGACTTAGAGGGGAGTGTGAGTGGCTATCTAATCTAACCTCCGTGCTATGGCAGATGAGCAATAGCTGAAACTTCCTGGCAGACTAGCACAGCCCATACAATGTGATAAATGTGTTTTGGGGGGTTTGTTTGTTTTTAAATTCTCTCTTAGTAGGACAGAAAGCTGTGTTCCCAACTGTATGCAAAAATCTGTATTCTTAAAACAGCTAATACCACCACAATGCACTCAACTTTATTTCTGCGTGTATTTATTTGGCCATAAACCGAAACAACATTCAAATCTAAGTTTTGTTGTGCTGCAAAAGTTGATTCAGGGAAGAAGGAATTCAGTTAATTAAACTTCTCTCACCAGGTGTTCCTCGTTGCAGGATTTTCAAAATTCTGCGTGTTTTCTATTTCTGTGGCGTCTATTCAGTCGCATAGGCAGGCACAGAGGGTACGGGAGGAACGCAGCACCCGTCACTGCTCTGTGCATTTTAAAGGAAACTTTCTGCGGGGAAGAGAACATCCACGCTAGCAGAATCTACGTTCTGCGCATTCCTGCTGTGTGTGGCATGTGTATCTGTCCTTAAACGTATTCACAGAGATCAAAATGTTCCGCATTGTAGTATCTGCATTCAACAGATGGAGCATTTGTCTGCATCTGAGAAAAAAAAAAAAATCACAGTAAAGCAGTAGCGCCATAGAGGCTGATGTGAGTCCTTCAGCTTTACAGTTATATACCCCTACGTTAAAGATTACCCTGCCCTGCCCTCTACTTCGGATAATTCCCGTGTTTTTTCCGGCACGGAGGGCAGGGCATGCGATGAAGAGACCGGGGACCCCGCGCCCCCCACCCCGGCGCCGCCCGCTGCCGCCGCGGCCCCTCCCGGGGCACTGCGCGCCCGCTGCGCGCCCGCACCGCCCCCGCGCTGCCTCCCGCCTCGGGTCCCCTGCCTGCGTTACTGGGTGCTGTTCACGGAGCCTGGTTTTTTGCTGGTCGTTGAGGAAAGATACCTAGTGTCAAATTCAACCAGGAAAAGTACATCTTCAGAGAAATGTCCCTTAGAAGCGCGGACTCGCTTGACACCGCAGCTGGTCGCTCACAGCAAGCCCCCTGCAGAAGTCACAGGAAGCCTCGCCGTGTCGTTTTTTTGTACATCTATGAAAAATCTTTATCAAGTGACTTTCCCGTTCTCTTTCCCCATCGCTCTCTTCTGTCTCACAGACTTTTTTTTTTCCTTCCCTCTTTTTTTCTTTCGCCCTCTTTTTCCCTCTGCTACCCATGCCCGATGTGACACCCCTGCCCGATGTGACACCCCTGCCCGTGCCCAGGGTCATATCCCTGCCCGTGCCCCATGTCACGCACCCCCTGCCCACCCCCGGTTTAACACCCCTCTCCCTGCCCGGTGTCACACCCCTGCCCGTGGCCGGTGTCCGCTTCTCTCCCTGGTTGTTTTTTCCCCTCGCCGTAGGGAAAGGCGAAAGACACGACAGACAAAGCGCATCAGACGGCAACCGCACACCGGCCGCGGCGCTACGCGGCAGCGGTCCGAGCAGCTGCGGTAACTTTTTTTAATTTTTTTTTTTTTAAATAATCACAAAAAAATAAATAAATTATTTCGGGGCTTTTCTAGACCCTTTCGGGAAAAGCCAGCTCCGGCCGCGCCCCGCGGCGCTGGGTGCGGGGG
>VFFE01008014.1:4170855-4187191 GCA_008921705.1 Burhinus oedicnemus | reverse complement strand
GGAGGATGGAGTGGGAGGAGGGAGGGAGCTTCATCTGGAGGCGATGGCGGCACCGCCGTGACATCACCCCGCGGCTTATATAGTTGGGGAAGGGTCCGGGTCCCCCCGTCTGGTGCCGGCAGCCGCCCGTCAGCGCGCGTGCGGAGGGCGCGGAGCGGCGCGGAGCGGCGCGGAGCGGCGGGGCTCTGTCTGTCTGTCTGTCTGTCTCTCTCTCCGTCTCTCCCCAGGATTTATGGACTTTACTTTCTAAGAGGGCGGCGCGGCAGAAGGATGAGAGCCCAGCTGGTGTGCGTGGTGCTGCTGGCCTTGGCCTCCTGCAGCCTCTGCTCAGGTAAGCCCCCGCCGGACCCCCGCACCGCCCCGCCGGACCCCCGCACCGCCCGGGAGCGCCCCGCACCGCCCCGCCGCGCCCCGCACCGCGGGCTCGGCGCTCGCCGCCGGCCCCCGGACCGGTTGGCGCTGAGCCGCTTCCCGGAGCCTTCAGAGGGACCGAAAGAATGGAGGTGAGGTCGCTTCGGGCTAGCAGGGATCTACCCGATAGGCGCCCAGGAGCTGGACCTGGTAACGGGCAGCATCATTTTTTTGTATCACTCCCGGAACTTTCTCCCTTCATATAAAGCGTTCCTCTTCACAGCATCCGTACCGTGGCGGGTAGTGGAGACTAGGCATTGGGAATGTACCCCAGTGTAGACCATCCGCTTGATTATGCAGCCTCATCTGTGATTTGTTGAATACCATGTATTTCCAAACTCTCACAGAAATTATAATTTTTGCAGCTCTCGTGAACAGCTGCCCTAATCCAAATCATCATGAATGTATAGGCACTTTAGTCACTTTTTGGTGGCAGAAATACAATTTCGGTATTCTGGGGAAAAAATTTGCCAGCAACTGACCTGAAATTATGACAAAAAGTGCTGAATCAGATGGAGATCGCACAACAGGAAGGTTAATTTAAGTGCTTTTCTACTCCAAGTGTAATTGCTTTAGAAACCTAAAAAAAGAGGACCATCTATTAAAATGCATTGCCTGCTCCTTTGGAAGATGACACAGCTAAGTTTGTGCCATTTATGCCCTAATTTTATGACCAAAAATAGGTATGGTGGCAATTAAACAGGTGTACACACACAAACATGAAGCAGAATAGGCTTCAAAATCCATTCTTAACTAACCCGCAAATTACTTTAGCTTTTAACTTAACAAAATTTAAAGAGTAAATTTACAAGTAGCTTCATTTTTCAGCTCCAGCATTCAGGAGGACTCGGAATTCTTAATTCTCACTTTAAATGAAAGTTTCCAATTTGTGTTCCCCAGCAGAAGAAAAATGTAGCACGTGTAATACCTGCATTTTATGGCACTTTAAGCATAATCTTTCTGTATGTTATAGATAAGTGGTGATCGTAGTGACAGGTCTGAATTTTTATGATTTTATCCCCATATATTTGAAGCTTTTTAAAAAAATACTTGACTAGTATTTTCAGTGAGGCAGTTTCAAATTCAACTGTTTGTAGAGCCTGTGGAAAAATTTCAGTGGAAATTAAAATAGGCTCATAAAAAAACCAAAATTGTGTGTGTAACTGACTTGACAATTTATTTGCTTGAAAATTTGAAATTATATTTAAATGAGAAATGCCATGGAAAAGCTTGTGTGGAGGGGCCAAATCAATTTTAACTAATATGGACAGTTATGTTATAAAGAAAATGATCATTCATTTTAATTTTCTTTTGAAAATGTTTGTCCTCAGGGGAAAATGTGTACCTGTAGAATGTAACTATTCCTGTAGAATGTAAATATATTAACAGAAGCTATATTTCTTGTCAATAAGAAGTGAATCAAGAGGACATCAAACTGTGTGAATTTCCCTCGGATTTGAACAATAATGTGTAACCAGACTTTTTATACGTTGGTCTCTGAGACTCTGCTCTTTTTATACTTTTACTCCTCATCTGTCTCTCTTACTTCTGAATTGCCTGGATGTGCTCCCTTCTCCTTCTCCAAGCCTTGCTTTAGTCTTCACTTGAGGAATCTTGACCAGGCTCCCGAATAATGTCCTTCAGACTTCTTTTCTCAATCAAAATGTGTCTTAATACCTACCTATCTTCCGCGTCTGCAGCTATCTTCCATCCTTTATAGAAAATGAAAAACGGGTGCTAGCCAGACACAAGTGCTTTCGTTGTCCTCAGCTGGTATGACCGAGGACACCACAAATCATGATGCTGTCACACGTGTGCCACTCACCTATTCACAGGAGCTGCTGCTATCATTAGTAGAGATTCAGCTGACGTGATCTTGTGCTGCCATCAGAACTTTGGCTAATGATCAAGCCATTAAGAGATTAGGTAACACTGATAACCAGTGGTGTTGAAAGGGCTGAAAGGCCTTAGGTTGGAGATTAGTTGCTAGTGACTTGCTGTAATACTGATCTACAAACCAGTCTTACTTAATATTTTCAATAGCAACTTCAATGGAAAAAGTAAGAATGAATGTATGTAGTGTGCTGGTAATGCAAAAGTGAACAGGAGCATCACTACAGAGGAAGATTGGCATAGCACACAGAAGCAGTTTTTGATGACCTGAATAACAGAAACAAGAAGCAGTGCGGCAGTACAAAATGCAATAGCTTAGGAAATAACAGAAGTTCCTATTAAAAGCTCCTTTGAACAGAAGCACAGCTTTTGGACGTGTCTGAGGGGATAAAAGACTTGGTCATATTATCTGGCCTCATTTTTTTTATGAGATACTGAAGTTTTTCAGCCATGAAAGACAAACAAAATCAAAAATGTGTAAGAGAGCTACCTCCTGTAGCTAATGGTAAGCATTAAGGTAGTTAAAGTACCGAGGCTTCTGCTCCGAACTGTACCACGCTGTGCTGTCTTGAGATCACGTCAGGCACAGAGGACGGCCACTCTGATGAGTTGGGGAATACAAGGCTATTACAAGAGAGGAGGACAGATGACAGTCTAATAGCTCTGGGCATAGCCTTTCTGTGATGTATTTATGGGATTGCCAGGGGAATGGTTTATGTCCAAAAGGCACAGTGATTTTGCATTTGTTTGCTAATCACCATGTAAGCACACCCTAAAGATCTAAGCTGGGAAGGACTGTGATTGCTCTCAAAACATACCTGAGTTGCATAAATAATAGAAATAGAAAGCTATAATTTATAGTGAAGGAAGTTATGTACAAAGCATTAATAAATTTATAATCAGAAATAAATTAGGCTTGAAATTAGAAGGAGGAGAATAACCATTGATAGTTTGGAAGAATTCCCCAAAGAAGAAAGGCAGTGGTGGTGGTGAGATCTTGTGATTAAGATCAAACGTGATCGATTTTTAAGAGAATTATAATGGTTGGCTTCCTGTGCTAGCAGAAATCTGTGACAGATTAGCACATATATGTATAAAAGGTCCCTTACAGTCTCATGTTCCGTGAAAGGTAGTGACACAACATGGTGATGATTGCTGAAATGAAGGCATAGGCAGAATCTGTCCACAGATTCTGTGGTGGGGTGTTACATGCCAACAGCATTGATCATTTTAATGAAAGTAAGATACGACTTCTATGACTATGGAATAGATTTTGGTTTAGTTTGATTTTAAATATAAGTAAGCGTATCATTTGGCTTTGGATTGCTGGTATTCCAGGAAAGCTAAAAGCCATGAGGAACTCTGTTTCGCTTGAAGACTTAACTGATTTCTATGTACATCTCATCTTTGCGCTGTGATTGCTGCTACATTTTCAAGGCACTGGATCTTCCTTGTGATTCTGTACAGCACAAAGCAGAAAATTTTGTGGCTGTTTTCTCTTTCTACAGCAATTTTTACCCTGTTCACCAAATCTGGCAAGTCTGCTGAGATATCAAAGGTCAATTAAATGAGTAAAGAAAATCCTGAGACTTTCAGTCAGAATATTTTGGTTTGGTATATGCATTGTCAAGAGCTTGTATCACAAACTGGTCAAGCTCAATTCCCTCATATGAGTAAAAATGTTCTTAATTTAACCAATAATAGTCAAGACTAAATCTTGTCACGTAATCATAACTGCCACTCACCTAAATATTTAGCTGCTACTTAAATAAATATTCTTTGAAAATAAATATGGAAAATCTTCTTCCAAAGTAAGCAGAGGTAATAAATAGTGATTATGAAAATCATAGTGATTTTGAATTAAGCATATTGCAGCAGTTTTGTTTACTGAAAGGGCTGCAGCTTAGTAGGCCTGTCTACCAGTGAACTGAGATGAATGAACTTCAATAAGCTTGATCATGCTTTAAAAAGGTTGCTGTTACCTGAAGACTTCTCACAGTCCCTCTAGATCACTGTGCTGTTTTTATCAAAGTTGTAGGTTTGTTTGTTTGTTTGTTTTTCAAAATTCATTGATGTATCTAAATTCTGTATGTTGAATTGAAATGTCCATGATTTATGATGAAATAATAAACATATGTTTCTGGTTTATTCTCAGATTCAGAAGAGGAAATGAAAGCGTTAGAAGCAGATTTATTGACCAATATGTACACATCAAAGGTAATTATTTTTCCTCTTTTAGCTGACGGGTAGGGAGCAAATGAATTCTCATTACAAACCCAGAAGTCTTTGCACAAAGTAATAACCTGTGGTCTAGACCAAAAAGTTCAGTGGTAGACATTACTTTAGTGCAAGATTTTCTCCAGTTCAAAGGAAATTTAAAGGTGTTGATGTGACACACTATAAGTGCTCCTCACTCGTAACACTGGTACTTCCATTAAACTGTCAAAACTTTGTTATGTGCAGAGATGTAAATTTATATGAGGAAATGTGTTTCCAATAGGATTATGCCTGATGAAAGCTAAATTAACCTTGAGTTGAATCAGTAAGTGTTATTTTTATGCAGAACTTTTCCTATATGCATATAAAATTAAGACAGTCATAAAGCAAAAACTGTTAACACATATGCTGATTTTGGTTTAGGAATTTAATCATAGTGTTAGTGCAGGAACATGGGGACATGACTGTGAAAATACTAACCTGATAAATGACATTTCCTTCACAAGTTGCCAGACTGTGAGTGATGTACATGTTATTTAATGCAAATAGTCAAAAATTCAGTTCCAGTCTCATATTGACAAGGTGAAGCAGCAAGTGTTGCACATATGTAGTGAACAGGCTGATAGACAAACACTTTCTCAACACTGTTATTTTCCACAAATGATCTCAGAAATATATATGTCTAATATTTCTCCAGCAACACGTTAAAGAGCAAACCCTGAAACAAGTGCCATGGGCTTAAGGTTGAATGTTTTAATTCTTTGTTCATAATGAAGTTCAAGTGGTGCTTAAATTCAATGGAAAATAAAATGAGAAATGAAAAAATTCCCTCAAAAAAGAATTTCATAAGCCAATGACCAGTTGAAGTTTAAGGACAAAACCTGCCCGGAAGACTTCTGCCTTTACTGTATTTACTTGTATGTGAGCTTTTTCACTGGCTCCTTTGAATAGACTAGAATAAGAAATGAGGCCAGAAAATACATTGTTTTGGTCTGGTCTGGCAGTTCTTAGGTTCCCGTGTTCTTTACTGGCATGGTAATTAATCTTAGATGCCAAATAAACCTGTTTGCCACTCGCTTCTCAAAGATACAGAAAGGTTTAATAGATATTCTTTTCCTGAGACAAATTTAAATGTAGGAGACTGACAAAAGTAGTTCTTTCTCTGTGTGTCAAAGCATAGTATGCCCTGGGAGGAAACTCTGCAGCTACTGGTATTTCTGCTGCTGACTTCCGTCCTTTCCTCCCTCTCAGCACAGAGCACAATCTCAGGTAACTAAAAATGCACAAATACAGTGCACCAGTTGATAACATAATGATATTTGCCATAATACTCTTATATGTTGTTTTACATCATGTAGCTTGCTATGGTACATACCATAAGTCAAGTGACACTTGAAGTTGACAGAAGCAGTAGATGCATGATGGAGACACTGTTTTAATTCTACATTGTACTGCCTTAAATCACCATCTAAAATTCATTAGACCAGTATATATTGTCTCTTGACATCCAAGTAAGGCACGGTGGAACCACTAAAAAGTGTGCATAAATGCTTCTACAAGAGGCATATCACTATTCCATTTATTACTGAAATGACAAATTCTTTTTACTTTTTTCTGTCATCCTCTGCTAGCTTTTAACCCTCATTAGAACAAAAGTATGGTTCTGGTGTGAGAGACAAATCTGAGGGTGGCCTGTGTCATAACTGTCTTGTATTGCGCCTGAGATCTGGTTCCAGTTGAGGGCAATTACTGTTAAATTGCATTAAGCGTCTTTGACACTGACTTGGTAATAAGCAGCAAGGGAAATCCAGACTATTTAAATAGCATTAAGATGAAGAAAAAAAAGAAAAAAAAAGGAAAAAAAAATTGTTTCTGAAAGCTCAGATCTAAAAATGCAGCAAACTGGATTATCACTTGTGGTTTTAGTATTTGACAGAAAAAAATCTTCCTAAGTAGGCACTTTGTGAAGTATGGTATCAAGACTACAGCCAAGGTTTAAGCACACACCTTTTGTAACATTCAGTAGTCTATCCAATATTATGGAAAGAGTTACCATATGCTTTCGACTTCACAGACTGCCATCCAGTGTCTACTGGCCCTTTTCAAACTGCTCTTTAAAGTCATCTATATGGTGAATCACTCTCAATCTTTAAAAAAGTATGTCCATGCTTATTACAACCTGTCTTCAACATATAATAGTTTATCACCCTTCCCTGCTGTTACATCTCAAAGAAGACACAGGGATCAAGCAAGTCCCTAAAATGCTTTATCTGTCTTTCCTCTAAGATAAAATCCAAAAAGCCATTTGGAAGATCTGGTAAGACAACACAACCTGAAGTGTCACAAATATGTGCACAGTTATCTGCTGTCTCTCTTTTTTTTCAAATAGAGAGCTCTATTCCCAGCTTCCTAAATGCTTGCCTGAAACCACCACTTGCATGAACAATGCCCTGAACTCAAACAAGATTGAGGTGATGTTAGTTAAACGAAAAAAAAATAAAGAAATTAAAATGTGTTTCCTTGAAGAATATATCGCCACTAGAATGTACTCCACTTTTGGGATACTCACTTACATTAATTTTCTGAAATTTTGGACCCTCTGAGCTTCTTATAGTTCTAAGGTGCCTATTGCTGAATGTATGTGCCCAGACAGTTTAGCCTCTTTGTCAGAGGCAGACGAGGTTACAGCTGCCTAGGAGTTACGGACTTCCTGACTCAGTCATCACATAAAAATTCATTACATTTACACGCATTAGTATACACCATGGAAGAACTTCTGCTGGAACAGAACTCAATTCCATATCTGCTTAAAGACAGAGAGTATTTGTATTATTTCTATGGTTACATTCTGGAAAAAATTCAACTACTACTCCAAAAAGGAACCATAGAGATCCTACATTACCTTGGGTTTTACTTGGTTATGAATTTGTTCTTCATCTGCTTTCACTAGATAAAGACAAGAATATAAAAAGCAGAGAGTTGAACTTTCTTTTTCTAAAAATAAAAAAGTGTTTGGGAGGTATGCCTTAGAACATAACAAGTAGCTTAAACAAACTATCAGGGGTATCATTCAACCAGAAACGGAAAGGAAAAGATACCATATAAGTTATAATTTGGGATTCTCTTTAATCTTTCATAGGACAAGCCTGTTGTCAAAGAAGAAAATATTCTCAAGCTCATTTCAGTTTCTTAGATGATTTAAAATTCTCTTTCAAGATATATGATGTGTGGGAAACCATGTATCTGAGTCTTATTTCAGAAGCATGTTCAACAATGGAAATACATACATCATCTTCACTTCAGCATTAATAATTTTTAATTTCTGATTCATACTGCAGTCTCTTTGTTCCTTCAGAACACTGCCAGATATTTTTCAAGTTAATTTTGAAAAAGTTAGTTCCATCTTGGCAGATATGGGTTCCTTGATCTCTTGTGTAGGTGTTTTCCAAAACATGTCTTGAGCAACTGTAGTTGGTATTGCTTAGACCTGTGTGGAAAATATACCACACATTGGAAATGTACCGGAACGTTTAGGT
This sequence comes from Burhinus oedicnemus, assembly GCA_008921705.1. Lineage (NCBI taxonomy): Eukaryota > Metazoa > Chordata > Aves > Charadriiformes > Burhinidae > Burhinus > Burhinus oedicnemus. The sequence continues at coordinate 4,179,134 of VFFE01008014.1, read as the reverse complement.
TATGGTCATCTTAAACTGTATTTTCACATATTGCTTGAGGATAACCGCCACAGAGATTTCCCATAACCTATAAAACAAAACTGTCTGATTGCCATGCTTGCTGTAATAGTGAAGTAGAGTAGAAAAGTAGCCTTACTGATCTGTTCAGTGACTGGACATGACCTGGAGAGCTCCACAGTCAGCTAAAAAAAATACTTCACTCTTGAGTGAAGTTCTTAATGCTTTATAGTCTCATTCTGTGAGCTGGCAGCAGTGTAAGTCAGAAGCAGGTGTACCCAAGTAAAAATAGTTTGAGGTGATATATGTGTGGTATTAATGGGAATTAGACTCCTTTAACAAATGAAGTATGCTTGCAAACAGCACCGCAAAATTTTTTTCTCCTAACCTCATAAGCAGCAGCTAAGACTAATTTAACCTAAAGAAGTCTGCTATTTAAGTATTTTACCAATATACAGAGGAAAGTTCCTTTAAACACAGGCATGCATCAGACTAACATAAAGTAGTAATTTTAGATTAAAAAATATTCTATGAATTATGGAAGAAGGCATAACAAATTTCCCTATCCTTTCCTCTTCCCTTCCCATCCACTGGAATGTTTTGTTGGTTTTTTTTTAACTCAGAACTCTCGCTTGCTCACGTAGCACTGCCCCTAGGTTTTATTCTTCATTGCAATTTAGCTGTTGTAGTGCTAGCTCACATTCTTTTCCTATACCCAGGAGAGAGAATTGCATTGGAAAAGCCTCCTCATTTCTCATGGTTAGATCCATATTTTTATATTTCACAGATTTTCTAAAACAGACCAAAGAAGATTTTGAAATTGCAATGGACACTTGCTCTTTTTGCAAGTTTAACTTCTGTTAATTAAACTAGACATTCTGCAAAGAGATTAATTTTTATTTTGAACCTGTCACATCTTTTCAAATAATTTGATAGACTAATTAGAGCACCTAGATGGGACAACAGATGAGCTCAAAGTAAACAATGCAGAACCAATTTCAAGCCTCTGAATAAGATTTGAGATTTGCTTTCTTCTTAGCCTCAAACCAAAATACTCTTTTTTTTTTTTCTTTTTTCTGAGCCCTGTTAGGAATCTGAGAACACAGGGTGGTTTTATTAAAGGGCTAAATTATTCTCATTTTGAAAGGCACACATATATCAGATGTATATTAGAGTAATGGTTATGGCGAAAAGGGAATTTTTTGTAACTAATGCTAATAGCGATGCCAGCTTTTCTTGTTTTTTCCTCACTCCTCTGCATTTTCATTCTTTTCCCTCAAAAAATAGTGTAGTGAATACGCATAAATCTTGCATACAGTGCCCCTTTGTTAGGAAGGTGCTTTAAAGAAATAACAGATTATACGATTACCTAATGTTCAGCTAAGCAAGCACTGCATCCACACTCTTAATTAGTGCTGTCAGTATGTAAAAGGCAACGTCTGTGTTAATGTAATACCTATATTTAACTTTGTACATCCAGGAAAAGACGCAACTACATTTCAGTTCATAGGTAGAGTGTAATTCTAATATGCACAGCAAGGAAGCCCTTGCTAGTAATAAATAGGAATTTGCTATTTGGCTTTTGATTGGAGATTGCTATGTTACCAGTTCTAGTTTAAAGAAACTAATTTCTATAGTCACTACTAAAAGGAATACAATTTGAAAGAAATAATTAAGGGTGGGAGAGCCAAGAAAGCGGCAAAGACATGAAAAGCAATGAATGAAGTAGAAATTCGTTTTTTCAATTACTTTTTTCTATTGATAATCAAAACTAAAGAAGACTACTGCCACAACTGCTTGGAAAGAACAGTACCAGTAGAAAAGTAAAAATTATTTTTCTCAATATTTTTTAAAAGAGTTAAATAGCTCCTAAATAGTGCCAGATACTGGAGCAAGGAAAATTTGAGTTAAACCGTAGTGAAATATCTCTATTTCTGTCTTTCTGTAACATCTCTGACCAGGTCCATTATGGACCACCTAAATACAGCTGGTCTGAGTTTTTCAGTCCAGTTACCAAATCAGGATTACATTGTTTGCACAGCTCTGTTTAATCTTTGCTCCATCTTCATCTAAACCCGCAGACCTTCGATTCACATCTCCCAGGCTCGTGACTCTCCAGCATCCAAAACTCCTGGGGCTTACAGATTCCATAACTTCAGACTCAGCCTCATCAGACAGCTTGCCCTGAAGCAGGAACTCCGTTCCTTTTCTCAGGGAATTTTGAAATGACTGGTATTTGTTCTGAACTGGGGAGGAGCGTCTAGTTAACCACAGGCATCCACCTTGATTCCAGTACTGGGAATTTATCCACTGGGTTTGACTCATTGTCCTGATTTACACCTGTGAATTTATATTATATTAATTTCCATCTGTGTTTTTGTTTGCACCTGTGCAGAATGACTATGAAATGCTACCATTCTGGTTTGGTAGCAGTTTAGTGTTTCATCGTGTATATCTACCTGGGGGGTAAGGCTGTAGGGAAGCAGACTTGGTGCGTTTAATAAACGAGTTGTCCTAATTTCAGCACTCTCTAATTACTGTCTTTTTAGAGCATATGAAAAGTACTTCAAACACACAAACTTGTTCCTACCAGAATGTTTGAATGTCACACATTATTACTAAAAAACAAAACAAAAATTGCAACGTGCTAAATAGTGGGTGTTTGTATTTTCAGATTAACAGAGCAAAACTTCCTTACTGGAAAATGACCCTGCTAAATGTCTGCAATCTTGTCAACAATATAAACAACCAAGTGGGGGAAACAGTAGAGGTAGATGAAGAGGATCTCCTTTCAGGAAGACAGTTTCCTGCTGGTCTGGATGGCTTCAGCTTGGAAGCAATGCTGACAGTATATCAAATCCAAAAAGTTTGCCACAGTAGAGCCTTTCAGCACTGGGAGGTAAAACAAACTGCCACAAATGCATGTTTCAACTGCTGTTAAATTTGCAGGCTCTGTTTGTAGTGATGTTTTAAAATCCATATGCACGTGACCCCTGTCACATTGTCTGAGCTTTCCTTCCCTTTTTTGTATTTTCTAATACCTCTAATATGCCTCTTATTGAAAGAATTGTGAATTAATGTAGTTACTGACCAGCTGAGTGTCTGTTTTTTATAACGACCCATGGATAAATGCAAACAATTCTTAACTACATACTTTCTCCACTCTTTGTAGCCATTCCAAGGAACCAAACACATGAAAATGAGCTGTATGCCAGAACACGAAATTAATATCTGCTTAACAGACGTGAAGTTACTGCAGTTTTATTGAGGCATAACTAAAAGTAGGCAGAGTTTCTGAAAACCCTTTTAAGGCCCTAAGGCAAACTGGATTCAAAATGCACGGACACATGCCCATGTGTACATGTAATTTTACCAGGTACTCCAGGCTTCTTATCATTGCTAGGAAACCGATAGAAAGGGAACTCTTGCTTCTTGCTTCCCCACACCTAAAGAGAGCCCTGTAAGTTGACACTGTGATTGTATGAGGATTCCTGCTCTTAAATAGCGATTGTTTATAGTCCATTTGTGATATTTATCTTAGTGCAATGATCACACAGAGGCACATCAGGCACAATCTGCTTGTGTTGTTATATATTACACTAAAAGCTGCTTTGTGTAGTGAAAAAAGATACCTCAGTGTCACTACCCATTTTCCAGTAAACCCAATTTCTTCAGCTATCGCAGATTCATGGACAGCATGGCTCAATCTTGATCCTCTTTTGTTTGCGGAATCACAGCTCTGTATTTGCAGGATTATTCTCAATGCTTCGTATTAGCTGGGATGCTCCTTACAAAAGACTGCAACATCTTTGACAACCAGAGTTTTCTGAGGACTCTCTTCATCAGTACATTTATTGCAGAAAAGGAGCTACCATAGAACTGGCTATATGCAGTAGCTCATATGACTTAATCACAGTTCTTCTGCAGTTTCAGTCACCTCTTGTGGCGGCTGCGAATCATCACTCCTAACACTACTGCATGTGAAATAAAAAAAAAAAAAATTCCTCTCTCAGCTTAGGAACATGCTTATGCAGTGCAGAGGTTTATAAGACGCAATAAAAGAAGGAGGGATAGAGCCAGAGGGAGAAGGATTGAAGAAAGCTTGAAATAAACAATTTATGTAATGAAAGAAGTTCTTGCCATCTTATTCATCCAGGATTGACTCCGAAGTCTGTTGAAACCATGAGAATCTTTCCATTCATTTCAATAGAATTTAGATGAGCACTCATTTATTAAGTAATTAAGTGAGTAACAGAGTTTGATTGCTTAGGGAAATACTGAGGTGAGTATAAAAATGTTTTCAGTTTAATGCCTTTCAGCCAGACAGAAGGACTGTACTTGACCATGGAAGAATGTGAGAGAGTGGATGAAATCTTAACAGATAAAGCAAGAACAAATCTGAACAAAACACTTTAAAACCTCCAAGTAAAACTTGAAATACTGTTACATAAGAAATTTTGATTGACAATATTTTGGCTTTCCTGTGCTTTATTTAATTTCTTATTTGTTTATTACACACTTTGATTTTTTAGCTGTAGGAAGTTGCAGATAAAAATATTGCTTAAAAGCTGAAACCAGCAAGCAGTGGGTGTTTTAGGAGGTGTTCAGCCTAAATGAGTGATTACAATCATTAGGAAGTTTTCAGTCAATTTGAGTTTCAGTCCAAGGAGGACATACCAGCTTTTCTCTCTAGTCAAAACCAATGATCTCATTTGTTTCAGTGGAATTTAAATAGCACCTCCATAGGATTCAGCTCATCTTTAGCTGATCTTAGTTTGGGGCTTTTTTTTTCTTCCTTTTTCTTTTCTTTTTCTTGGTGGCAGATGTTAAAATGAAAGTTTTAGAAAGCTTTCTAGGATAATCTTCATTACCAAAAAAGCTGGTAACATTGTGTCTCTTCTTGCATCCTACAGTTACTTCAGCAAGATGCTTTTGATCTAGATAACTCAAGCCAAGACAAGGAAATAATGAAAAGAAAAAATCCCTATATTCTGAAACGGCAGCTACATGTGAACAAAGCTAGAAGACCATACATACTCAAAAGAAGTTCATATTACTGATGCAGCAGAAGAAAACAATGTATATTTAGTTTATAGGTAACTGTGCGTTATGGTTATCTTATTTAAATCTAAAACCATACTTGTGTGAAAATATACTATGGAAAATCATCAAAATGATAACATAACTGTGTCTTTTTTGCAATTGCTGTTTCTTGATTGTGATTTTTTCCTACTTGAGATTAATTGGACCAATACATTTGCAAATAAATCTAGTTTCTAAGCATGATGTATTGTACAAAACTGAGGTTTCAACATATTTCCAACAATATTATAGTCTTTTCCTATTTTATAAAGCACACCAACATACACCAAGTAAATTGATATTGTCCACAAACCCTACTGAGAACCTTACAATTTCTTAACGCAACACCTCAAACATATATATGCTTGCAAATTTTTGTATGATATACTAGTCAGAACTGCCACAATATTTTATATATTGGCCAGTTTAATTTATTAGGGATTAGGTCTAAGGAAGGAATGAAATACTATCAGCTAGCTCTTAAATGGCAATTTCAAATTTCACATTTTAAATGGACAGCTTGTAAATGAATTTTAAGTTCTTGACTCCTAACTTGCCACTGAAGAGTCATAATTTAAGAAAACAATGCATAAATGAGACTTTAACAAAGTATGCTAATGACAACAAACCCAGATGTGCCTCAGTCTTGTGTATCACCGAGTAAATAAGGAAAACAGTTTATTAAATCAGTAAAAAAATTTACAGTGTTTACCTAATCTATGAATGCTCAGGAAAAAGAAATAAAGACAAAAAATAAAAGCTGATTTATGCTCCTGTGCTGTCACTGCTACAGTCAAAATACTAATCTGGTTACATGAGAAATTTGGGAGAAATATTTGAAAGAGGAATTAAAGTTAGAACATCTTAAACTTACAATTAAAAGGCATTGACTTTCCCTCTCTCTACAAATTTGTAATAACAACAGGCAGTTTCAGGGGTTAAAGACAGTCTTGGAGAGTCTGATGGAGAGGGAGGCTGCCAGCATGGAAAAAATTGTTTTCAACCATGAGGAATCAAGTGCCACCTGAAGCTCTACACATTTTCTACCTCTGTGTCTGTGATGGGTACATGAGACTCGGGATCTCAATGATCCTGGGTTCCAGTCTGGAGGAAAACAGTCTGAAAGGACTGGGGATCATGACAACAGTCAAAATAGACGGATAGTCCAAGACCCATGAAGCCTTGATGCTCAGACCAGGAGGGAAAAAATGGGACAGATGGTGCTTTTGAAAACCTACCTGTTTTCTGTTTGAGGTAGTTCCTCAAACCAATGCTGTTCCAACAAATTGCCAGAAAAAAACCCCACTCAGAGAATTTCCAAATCCTCTCACAGTTCAGATTTTCTTTCAATTATTATTAAACATACACAGGGATATGCGTAGAAAAACCATACCCATACCAATGATTATACCAACTTTGTTGCATGGGGAGGGATGGGCTTTTTACAGTAAAATGTATTTTCATTATATTAAAGCTAATTATATTCCCTTTTCTCACTGCAAATGTTATTAATCAGTTTATTTATTCAATAGCCACTAAATGCATGCATTCACAAGATACAACTGAGTATACACTAATTAGTGTAATAATCGTTACGACTTGTATACAGCAAAGCACTTAAGCACATTTGGTCTCAATGTTTTAAACGCTTAATGGGCTTAAGGGCTTTGCTTAAATAAGGTTCTAGTAGATTCATACCCTTTATTTTTTTATGAAACTGTTGTAGAATTAGACTGGAGACACAGTATGCTCTCAAGTGGCTAGGAAACATCCCTCTTTCCAACAGACCTACAAGCTGCTTAGTCCTATTATGGGCACTTTAAATTCTAAATTACCTGTTGGTCTGAAATAACAAAGCAGAAAAGTTTGTTCCAAAATTCACTCCTAGCAATAGATGAGGAAAAAAGAAAAGAAACTTCAGATGACTACTTCACGGGGAACACACAAGAATAAGACAAAAAGAAATAGGTTGCCATGATCTTTTTCTCTCGTGTTCAATTTAAGAGTTAAAAAAAAGAGTAGGGTAAGGTAATGTGGTTGTCATCTGATAGAGAATGCTAAAATTTTTGAAAACAAAAGCACACTTCCATGTTTCATTTTGGAGGTGATTTAGATATTCAGGGTGATGGCAGAGGACCTCAAATGATCATGATTAACTCTTCCACTCTCATCTAGTGCTCCACACTCAAGTGGGACTTACCCTGTGACTGTGTACTTGCTCCCTGCAGTGCCGGACTGACTAGCTGAAAATGGCTTAAAATAACCCATTTCCCTTTAGCACGCTGTGAATCCACACATGGTCAGCTACTGTGTGTCACTGGAGGAAGTAGAGCTTAAAGTATGGCAGGAGGTAGCTTGTTCAGTTGTTCCTTAGCTTCTCATGGAGGTGTTCAGGAAGTTGTCAGAGGAACGTCATCCAGAGTGAGAGACAATCCTAACTAGACGAGGAAATGATGAAATCCATAATTGTAACATAGTCAGTAAAGATACAAAAGCCAATGCTGGCATTTCAGCTTATTGGTCATTGGTGAAAAGCAAGCATAGCAGCATTAAAATGTTAGAAAACACACTTAAAGCATACAATTAAGCCAGGTATACAGAGCTGTTAAGGGATATTTTGATGTATGGAGGACCCTTTTTTTCTTGAAATCTCCTCTCACTTCTAGCTGTTGCTACCTCCTGATGACCTCACTGCTGTGGAATTGCAGCCTTTCTTTAGCCCTCTTTTTTGGATGATGGCAGCAAAAAAATAGGCAAGCTTATGTATATTTGTCTCTATTTCACACATTCTTTCAGTGGGATCCTCAGGGTACCTGCCTGTACTAGCTGTGCATTGCCTTGCAGCAGCAAGCGTACTGAATGAAGTTCAAGCCAGATGATGTCCTCATAATATGTAAAGATCTGTAAATTCAGGCAGATGGGGCTTTTCTTTTCCCCTTTCCTTTCCTTTCCTTTCCTTTCCTTTCCTTTCCTTTCCTTTCCTTTCCTTTCCTTTCCTTTCCTTTCCTTTCCTTTCCTTTCCTTTCCTTTCCTTTCCTTTCCTTTCTTTTTCTTTCTTTTCTTTTCTTTTCTTTTCCTTTTTTTTCCTTTCTTTTCTTTTTTTTTCTTTTTTTTTTTTTTTTTTTCTTTTTTTTTTTTTTTTTTTTTTTTTTTTTTTTTTTTTTTTTTTTTTTTTTTTTTTTTTCTATTTTTTTCTTATT